>JAAOOA010000633.1:0-47500 GCA_012861695.1 Trematomus loennbergii
CGGTAATGGCAGACAACGGAAGGACCTCTGTGTAGTGTTTTTCATCTATAGAAAGCTGCGTCATGGGAGCCGAAAACAAATCCAACTCTGCCATGCTGCATTCAGCAGATTTGTGATGTAAAAGAGCCATATTTAACACTCTAAAATATATCTCTCCCCAGTGTGTTCCTTCTTCGTGGGTGCTTTTTCCCTAATGATTTTCTCTTGGTTGAGCGCTTCCCCTTTTTAAGGCCTGCCGGAACCCGTTTCCCTGGAGGTCTCTTTCTGGCCCTTCTTGCTAAAACCATCAGACCTCCGGATCCTTCTTGAGACCCGTGATCCGATTGGCCGCCAAATTTATGAACCGCCTTACTGATTACATCAGATGCAATGTTTTTAGCCGCCGATTTGAGATGAGGTTTAGCTATGGCAAACCCCCTTCTCACCAATGGTGCTACAAAACGAAATAATCTTGAGAATATAGAACCAATGCCTCGACCGTACATAACTGGCGCTCCATAAAAACCAGGCAATGACCCTCCAGCCTGATTTTCATAGTAGCTAACAAAACGTTGCGGATCCTGATTAATCATCGTTTTGCAAATGATTGCCCCGCTTTTGAAGGTCGGAAATGAAGTTTCACTACACTCTTGCCGTAGGTAAACTTTACTGGTTCGTTCTGATCGTTTTTTATCTCTATCTGTATATTTTCGATATGCGTTTTTGTTACCGGCAGATAATATGCAGGACTAAAATACTGGGTGATGGTATCACCGAATGTCCCTTTTATATCTACGGTTCTCAGGAGAGGAGCAAACGCGTCACCTACTCTCTGATGACTGACAACGTTACTATAACAGTAGAGATGAGTTGCGCCTGCATTTATATCCGCGGGGTAGGTTGCTGATTTGTCGTCAAATTTGATCCACTGGTCTGGTTTTATTCCTAGCATATAGGCGAGGGGCTTTGGAAAGCGAAAACGATGTTGGCCACCACCCTGAAATTCGATTTTCCGATGAATTGGACTATAGTAAAAATGGACATCAGAATCAATTTTTCTGAAGCAGGACTCCAGTTCCGCCTTGAGCTGACTTATGGTGCTATAGTAACCCCCACTGAACATTTGAAGCTTTACCTTGCTCACTATCTCGGGGGATTTTGATTTCTTTATCCATTCAAAATATGCTACATCTAGAGGTAAGTTATACCAAGTGTGTGGGTATGACATTTCTGTCATGGCTACCTGCCACGAACCGTCTAAATGCAAAGGTTGTGCCAAGTTTACCTGGTAGCTAGAGCTTGTATTGTTTTGAAATACATCAAGGCTGGCATTGGAAGGCAGCGTAATATAAAACCCTTCATTAATCTCCATGGCTGTAATGAAGGACTGAGCGTAAAGTCTGTTGTTTTTATACATCTTTGATCTCCCCCGCATCAACCCAGCTGTTGAATTTCTCGGGCCAGTTCTTCCAGCATACATACATCTGTTTTTTCCCCCTCACCACACGTCTTTTCAGAATTTTCTCAACTTGAAAAGCCTTGTCATTAGATACCTTCACTTTTTGTAACTCTTTCTCATAAAAAGTCCCCTTGATCTCCTCTCCATCATAATCTTTGAGTTTGTAAACAGGGGGCTGACGGGGTATGCCTTCAGACACCGTAAATAATTCATCGGTATAACTCTGTTCATATTTTTTATCAAAGACCCCTCTCAGCTTAGATATTCTTACAAGTTCCCCCTCCTTAAAGTTCATTTTCGTAGCAGCTTTTTTACGATGGATGGATGGGGTATACAGGTTACGATACACTTGAGCCGCATTTTCCTTTGTCACCTGCAGAGGCGTCATTTTAATACTTCGGTGATAACTATTATTGTAGCTTTCAATTAGTTCAGGCAAGACGTCTATGTATCTATGCGTGTTTTTAGCTGTAAAATACCTCCACATTTTAGTTTTCAGCGTACGGTTAAATCTCTCTACCACACACGCCTTCATATCACTGGCTGTTGCATAATGTGCAATACCTCGTTTCTTCAATAAGGCTTGAAAAACTTTGTTAAAGAATTCTTTCCCTGCGTCTGTTTGCATCTTTTTAGGAATTTGACTGTGTGTTAAAATTCTATCAAAGGCTTTCGCCACTTCTGCACCAGTCTTCTTCTTTATTGCCTGTGCATAGGCTTTTTTCGAAAATACATCTATGACTGTTAACAAATAATTAAAACCGTCATTATGTTTGGATAACGACTGCATATCGCAAAGGTCAGCTTGAAATTGCTGTAGCGGTCTGAGTACGAAAACTCTGTTTCTTACAAAATGTACCCTTGACGGCTTGTGTAAAGTATAAGCATCTTGTTCAGATAAAAATTCTCTGACTTTCTCTACATTTATTTGTTTACCCATCTCATTCTGTACAGCCCTATGGAGTTTATCAACGCCCCCTAAACTCCCTGGATTAGAAGGAGTGTAATATACCCTCTGCATGACACGTTTCTCAGACATGTTCTCTGTTACCGTCCCAATGAGGTAATGAATACAACAGTTTTTGTTACAACACATTTTATTGATTTGATGCATATACCAACATCAGATTTAAAAAACTTTTTTTTTTTTTTTTTTTTTTCTCCAGGCAGAAAATCAAAAACAATTTAAATCAAAAAAACATGATTACAAAGAAGGACACACTAGATCAAGTAAAATAAAAATAAAAAAAGTAAAATAGAAAAACATGGTGGTACTTTTTTTTTTTACAAATAAGTTTCAAGCTCTTCCTCTCGCTGCCAAAAGTCCCATGCGTCTTCTATATTCTTCAGCTGTGACTCGTCGTTTCACCAAATTTTCGTATGCTTTTATAGCCTCAAACCGTCTTGTGCTTCTGAGATTGCGAAGAATCGCCTCGGCAGCTCCAAAGATCCTGCTCTCCGACACATAAAGCTTGCACGAGTGTAGAGAACCCCGTATGGCTGGAATGAAACGGTCGGTCCACAGTCTCTTTACCACTTCATCATAGTTTCGCTCCAGATAATATTCTGGCATCTCAAACAAACACTCATGTTGCATTTGACTGGGATGATCGACTTGACAGCCATAACATTGTTCCTTTCTGTACAGATGCACGACCTTATCCAATAGATGAACCACCACAGATTTTACCGTAATCAGGAATGAAGCGGCCCCTGCCCCGTCCACAGCATCACACTCTGAAGTAATCCTCGCTACAAGCATAGCATGTATCGCCATCGGGGAGGTCGTCTTCTGTGTCTGAAGAATCTGCTGTTTTCCTCGGGGGGTCTGAAGTAGATGGAGGTTGGTACATATCATGCCAGCCAGTAACATCAACGCCAGCAACATCAATGTTGAGCTCGGGTGTCCAGATTGTTGGAGAATGATGGAGCTTGTTCCAGGCTGCAGCGCGCGGGGAGAGACTTGTTTTTTCTCAGATCCAGGGGTTGTTCCAGGCTGTAACTTGCGGGGGGAGACTTGTTTTTTCTCAGATCCAGGGCTTGTTCCATGTCGCGGCTCGCGGGGAGAGACTTGTTTATTCTCAGATCCATGGTTAGTCTTCAGCGGTTGTCTAGGGGGTCCTTAGCTTTAAATGATCTGGTGAGGGGCGGGACTTATTATGTTGAGGAGGAGGAGGAGGAGGAGGGGGGAGGAGGAGGAGGAGGAGGAGGAGAGGAGGAGGAGGAGTCATCTGCAAAAGTGAGAGTTTTTTTCACCATTATAATGTCTATCGCTGTTTGACTCTGTTTAAAAAGTTCTTTGAGCTTTGTAGATTTTTCATCGATCATTTTCAGCCAAGCAACCAGAGGCACACGCAAAGATGTTTGAAAAACCCCACATGTAGAGTTGAAATACTCCAAAACAAAATCATCAGAGGGGTCCTTCCCCCGTGTCACCAAACGGCTTGAGCGGTAATACCATCTACCAGACGGGCCGCTTTTAGTTTCCCAGACGGTGCTTGTCAGGATTCTTTTCACTGGCGGCGGCGGGTGAATCTTTTCTTCCTCTTCTTCCACATGGATGGGTTGCGATGAAAACTCTTCTTTGATCTCGACCACAGTTTGCGTTTCTTTGCTTTTTGATGCAGGTTTCATAGACATTGCACGTACAAGGGCTGAATGATTCCATAATGGATCCACGATGGTTTCTTGATGCACTGCTTTTTCTGATACAACGGTTGCACGGAGATCTCTGGAAGACACCAGAGTTAACACAGCCCAATCTGTTGAGGTCAACGTCGCTTTAACACTGCTGGGTCCATAGGTTTCGCCATTCTTCAGATTGTAGAAGTGCAGTTTGTTCGCCATATAGTTGAACACAAAACCCCAAACATCTCCATTTTCCAGACTCCATTTTTCATGAAGAGCCTCTGCAGGAGGGGTTTGAACCCGGCATAGATACTGCATCCGTTTCTTGACCGGCGCTCCCGACGGATGGTGGTAAGTTGTTACCGGCGTCTCGCTGATTAAACCCATATCGATGCGTCTCTTTGCCATTTTTCTTTTCTGAAAGATTAGGTGACTTGTTGAGTGGAAATGACGGGCTTTTATCTAGTTTTGCATAGATTTCTTTTTCATGCCTGACTCCCCACCCCCTCACTATCTTCTGGCGGGAATATGGAGGGAGGGGTGGGGGCGACAGGGCGGATGTGACACCTGCTGTAAGGTGGGCGGAGGGGTGGGTTGAGTGGGGTGGGGGCTGAGAGGGGTGGGGGCTACGGGGAGGATGTAGCACCTGTATGTGAGGGGGAGGGGGGTGGGCTGAGGGGGGTGGGGCTACCGGTGAGGATGTCACACCTGTACGCGATAACACCTCGAACAAAGGGGCTCATTAGCATATCAAAGGGAGGATGTCACACCTGTACGCGATAACACCTCGATCAAAGGGGTCATTAGCATATCAAAAGGGGGAGTCATTAACATAATTAGGGGGCGGGACTTAGAAGGTGTGACCTGTCACTTTTTTATGCATACTAATGAGATTGAAGCGGGATATGTACTACTACTAAGGTGAATACAGCTGGTAACAGAGAAAGTGTTTGAATGCGTACATTAACAGGTTTATGAAATCACTGCCCCGTCCAAGACACGATCTGACTTTAATTACATTTGACTCGAGTGTTTCGTCAACTTAATGTGTTGCTTAAAATAATACTTCTACATACAGTAGTGACACTGTGAGTGTTGCACGGCCAGATACGGCTCAGCTGACTCAGATAAGGAAATATATGATACATTATGATGTGATTGATATGATATGAATGATAAGTGCGAAGTTGTGTACATACAGACTGTTGCACAAACTAAGAAGCTTATAAACATCAGCTTTAAAACTAAAAGAGGTCTACAAAAAAGAAACACCATTTAAGATGTTTTGAGTTTAGTTATTAATTTGTATTTGTTGTGAAAGAGAGGCTGATTTAGGGGGGTGGTGTGGTTTGGAAATGAGAGACCGTGGGGGGGGGATATCTCCAACATATCTAGAGTTGAGGAGGAGATTCATTTAGTTGTATTTGAGTATTACAGAAGTACTGGATTGATGGAGAGTATTTTATTACCATGGTGTCTGTTCACCACTCCGCACAGCAGGGGGCGCTGATGATCCAATTAAACAAAGAGAAGGAGTATCATTGATAATGTAGGTAACGTAATTTAGTACATTTACTAAAGTACACGTCTGAGGTACTTGTACTTTACCTGAGTATTTCCATGTTATGCTACTGTGTACTTCTACTCCACTACAGTTCAGAGGTACATGGTGTACTTCTACTCCTCTACAGTTCAGAGGTACATGGTGTACTTCTACTCCACTACAGTTCAGAGGTACATGTACTTCTACTCCACTACAGTTCAGAGGTACATGGTGTACTTCTACTCCACTACAGTTCAGAGGTACTGGTGTACTTCTACTCCACTACAGTTCAAGGTACATGGTGTACTTTTCCTTGCATGTATTTAATCCCTTTAGTTACTTCACAGATTGGATGAATGATGTGAAATCTAATCAAGTGTTAAATCAGACTTTAGTTCCACCTGGAGTAAATCCACAAGACGCCAAACTATATGCTGCTGTTAACAAACCGTTATGAGTTGTCTGAATGAACAATTGTTCTCAGTCAAACTTAGCACTTTATTTATTAATAGCACATGTACTTTTGTATAACTCGAAGAATTTGGAACCATTGTTTGATTTCAGGGAACAAAGAAACTGGTGAAAAATTAAAAAACAATAACAGAAAGAGAGCTGTGATCGAGATAAAGGAGAAATTACATAATGTTTGATGATGGTGTAATAATAATAATAGTTCATTACATTTTTATTAGATCGATTTTCCAAGTGCTCAAAGCGCTTTACATTACACATTACACATTTTGGACATGTATCAGTGAATACTGTGGACAATACCCACAGGAGCAAAGTATAAGATGCTATGAAGATCTAAGGAGCCTTTGATCCCCAAAGTGCTTTACAGAACCTCCTTGTTCTCACAGACCCCAGAGGAACACATCATACTGCTGGAAGTATGGTAAGTACGGTAAGAACTCTCCCCACCTGTGTCCCTCCCTTTCCGGTCACCTATAACCCTATTCTATACACCTTTATCCAGCTAATCACCGCCACCTAGTGTTCAAATAGTTTAACGTAATAAATCTAAAGAAAATAATATAACATGCCAACTAGGGGTGGGAATCAGCAGGCTCCCCACGATACTATACTATCGCGATACTGCGATATGCTAAGTATTGCGATACGATATATTGCGATATTGCAGATCACATGGGTCATGTCCATGTCCGTCTTCCCTTCCTGGTTAAAACATGTATTTGCAATATGAATAGTTTATGTAAATAACCCAATGTGTGTTCTTTGAACCTGAAAAGGAGATGGCATTGTTCATGTCTTAACGTAACTTCCTGTTTTATATAGACATGCTTTTATTTTGAAGGCGACTTTGCGCTATTAGCAGGAAGTTGCTGTTCCCAAAGCAAAGACGGAGAAAAAGAACGGAGATAAAGTACAGATATTAACGGAGATATCAACATTTAAATACGGCGATCAAAAATAAGTTTACATTTAAGTGTTAGCAGAGGCTCAAGGTTAGTGTTAACTGTAATATAAACACGTGCTTTGTTTCTTCGTTTATATAACTTTGCTAACTATTTGAAGTTCACCTGTTGAATGGTATTCTAAAGTCATGCTCATATGGATGTAGCTTACATGTATTTCTTGTTGTGAGTCTTTGTGCAGTTCTTACGTTGGTTTTTGGAGTTTTCAATCAATGAGAAATCATCAGTCAAGTGTACGACGTCTTTCCGAGGGATATGCTACAGTTTATATCATAAAAGATGTATACTTGGCGTCCGTGTATCGATACCATATCACCATGCAAATTGTCGCGATACTATGCTGTATCGATTATTTCCCCCACCCCTAATGCCTAACGCCTTGGAGTTTCTAACCTCTACAAACCAGGATGGAGGTTAACCGGAGGTCTCCATTTCTGTACATTGTGGCTACTGCTACTTCTTCTACTACTCTCTTTGCTCCTGTTGCTGCTCCTCTACTCTCCTGATGCCCCGGATCCTAATACCACTGCTGCTCTAAAGCTCTTGCTCCTACTACTGCTGCTCCTACTAGTGCTCCGATTCCTGCTCCGATTCCTGCTGCTGCTCCTATTACTATTGCTCCTCCTACTGCTCCTCCTCTCTGCTCCAATCCCTGCTCCTGGTAATGCTGCTCCTACTGCTGCTCCTACTGCTCCTAATGCTCCTAATGCGTCTCTGATCACTTCTACTACTGCTCCTACTGCTCTTACTGCTCTTACTGCTCCAATCCCGGTTCCTGCTTCTAATGTCATCACTGCTATTGCTCCTCCTACTGCTCTGATCTCTTCTCCTGGTAATGCTCCTGCTGCTCCTGCTGCTCCTGCTACTCCTGCTGCTCCTGCTGCTGCTGCTCCTGCTGCTCCTGCTGCTGCTCCTGCTGCTGCTATTGCTGCTCCGATCGCTTCTCCTGCTCCTCCCACTGCTGCTCCTACTGCTGCTATTGCTGTTCCGATTTCCACTCCTGCTGTTCCTGCTACAGCTGCTCCTGCAGCTGCTCCTGCTGCTGCTCCAAACAACACATAAGGTTCAATTTTCTTCCACATGCTTTCATTTTTCTCATCACCACCACCTGAAGCACCTTTCTTGAACTGAATTCTTTCTTCTCTAAGGAAAGTCTCAGCCATCCTGAACATCTGTCTGTGTAGTGCTGTCCTCCGTTAGCTGAATCCATCTTATCTATCTTAGACAGGAAGGTTCTGACCTGCTTTCTGCTTCTCTTGGTTCTGTTGTCAAACACACAGTATCTACCTCCACACATGGAGACCAGCTTAGAGACATGTCTGTTGGACTGGATCAGACCCTCAATGGACTGACCTTTGAGGATGTCTCCATGAGTGAAAAGCACCATGGAGTACTTCAGAGCATCGCCTTCAAAGAGTTTAGGAAGGAGCTCAACAGCTTGATGTCTGCTTTAGTGATTCTGTCTACTCTGACCACGATAACGAAGGCATGTACTCCTGGACTCGCCTCTACCAGACCTCATGATCTGCAGGTACAACTCCTCTGGAGTCAGATGTTTATCAGTGAACCCTGGAGTATCGACCACCGTGACCTTACAGCCCTCCACTGTGGCGGATGCAGAGGTTGTCTCTTACTGACTGAATCAAAGTCAGCATCTGACTTGAACTCTCAGATCTCAGGATGGTGTTTCCAGAGGAACTTTTCCCAGCTCCAGGTAGACCGAGCATCACGATCCTCTTCTTTGGAAACACCAGCTGGAAGACAGAAACCAGGTAAAACAGTTCATCTCTCTACAAGTACCATCAGTAAAACAGCTCTAACCAGAATATGAATGTGTCTCTAAAGTGTTACCATCTAACACCAGCAGCTGGTAGGGTTCACTCTGAACGTATGTTACCAGGTCATCCAAAGACGTTACTGAACATTAATAAAGAGCAATGGACCGAACAGTACCTGGTGAATCAGGTTGATCCTCAGTTTTCAGGTCGTCAGACTTCAGCAGCAGATTTCTGACTTGTTCTTCATCGTCAGACTCATTGTTGAAGAGGTGATACCTCCCATCAAACATCTGAACAACTTTCGGAAGCTTAGCTTTTTCTCCTTCTGCAAATATGAAATCCTCGAAAGTCTTTCCCTCTAAAGCATCTCCTCCAGTGAAGAGGAGGTAACTCTTCTTCAACCCTCGAGGCCCGAGGACTTTCATTGCTGTCTTCACCGCCTCCTGGTCTTCCTTTGTGAAGTGTCCGACTCTGAGGTCACCAGAAACAGACAGCGCCTGGAGGACCTCAGGAGACCCTGACAGAAGTCTTCAATCTTCTTCTCTGTGTCCTTGCTGTCTAATATTCCTGGAGTATCGACCACTGAGATCTGTTTCCCAAACACACTTCCTGTACGTTCAGAGATTTCTGTCGCCACTGACCTGTAACACAGCTCAGACTTAAACTCTACTCGTCCCAGGATGGTGTTTCCTGAAGCACTTTTACCAACACTTGTTTTTCCGAGTAGGACGATGGTGAGATCTGGATTCATGTCTGAGATCAGAAAAAAAGTATTTTAAACAATCGTTAACATATATTCAATTTCAGGTAGGCACTGAGCTTATGGATAGAAGCTCAGGGTATATATCCAAGATGGGCAAAACACATTGCATAATAATGCATCAAAAGGGCATAGCGTAGGCTATTCTAGAGTCAAACACACTAAACTACTGAGTATAAAACAGACACTTTCGACCACACCAGTAACACTCATAGGTAAGCTTCATTCACACAAAGAGAACAGAAAACTTGGACACGGAGACACTGTCAACTTATATTGTTGTATATTTACGATCTATTGTATATTTACATATTGTGTGAAAAAACGTTTCAAAAAGAATGCTCGTTTGTCTGTTAACAGTTCTTCCTGCAAACTAGAGCATTCAAACTAATTATGCTTTATAATAAATCATGGGGCCAAAATGTGGAGGTGATAGAGGATAGGGGTGATGTGTTGTGAGACGCTCAAGATTTGTCAACGGGGGGGGGGGAGGGAGGCACTCGTGAATTGTTGTTATGGAAAGAGAGGGATTTTAGGTTGCCATAACGCTGTTGACGGTCTTATTATACATGGTTGGTTTTGTGGCACATTTGTAACGCTGTGCAAACTTCAGCGCACACAGGGTGGAGAGGTGGAGTGAGGTTGAGCGATGGAGAGAAAGGAGAGAGAGAGAGAGAGAGAGAGAGAGAGAGAGAGAGAGATTGAGCAAGGCAGAGAGTGTGTGCAGCGGTCTGCTTGCGCACAGAGCAGGAGTTTGTGCCGGCTTGAGAGTCAATTTATCTTCAAAATATAAATTGATTGCAGCCTCCCTTTCCCTGGCTGGCTTGCTAGCTCGTTGGTAACATAACTGATTTATTCTAATGTGCCTGCATCTGGCGCTGAGTTTCCATATTCCTTTGGTGAGCTCTTTTTGTTCGTGAACCACTTCATGATATCCTTGTTGCAGATAAATATAAATGATAATAGCCAAACTAACCTAGCAAGAGTAAACTGACAGCTGCTGTGCCGCATCTCACTCAAAAACCCACACGACTCACCCAGCGAAAAACCAGTCTCGCGCGCAGCCTTTCATTCAGAATTTCATAGCAAAATAAAAAATGATATTAAACTAATCTTTCAACATAGTTTAATCAAAATAAATATTAGGACAAAGCTCTACAAATAACAACAAAAACATAATAATAAAACAATTAAAATGTTGTATTCAGCAGCCCTGATTAAAACAGCGGGCCCAAATCCTGGATGACGCCAGGTCTGTCTTAGAGGATAGGGTTGATGTGGTCGGAGCATAGGGTGGAGGTCTTGGAGGATAGGGGTGATGTGGTCGGAGCGTAGGGTGGAGTTCTTGGAGGATAGGGGTTATGTGGTCGGAGCGTAGGGTGGATTCTTGGAGGATAGGGGTTAGTGGTCGGAGCGTAGGGTGGAGGTCTTGGAGGATAGGGGTTATGTGGTCGGAGCGTAGGGTGGAGGTCTTGGAGGATAGGGGTGATGTCGTCAGAGCGTAAGGTGGAGGTCTTGGAGGATAGGGGTGATGTGGTCAGAGCGTAGGGTGGAGGTCTTGGAGGATAGGGTGATGTGTTGGCATAGGGTGGAGTTCTTGGAGGATAGGGGTTATGTGGTCGGAGCATAGGTGGAGGTCTTGGAGGATAGGGGTGATGTGGTTGGAGCATAGGGTGGAGTTCTTGGAGGATAGGGGTGATGTTGTCAGAGCGTAGGGTGGAGGTCTTGGAGGATAGGGGTGATGTGGT
Source organism: Trematomus loennbergii (assembly GCA_012861695.1). Classification (NCBI taxonomy): domain Eukaryota; kingdom Metazoa; phylum Chordata; class Actinopteri; order Perciformes; family Nototheniidae; genus Trematomus; species Trematomus loennbergii. The sequence continues at coordinate 11,332 of JAAOOA010000633.1, forward strand.
CGGAGCGTAGGGTGGAGGTGATGGGGATAGGGGTGATGTGGTCAGAGCGTAGGGTGGAGGTCTTGGAGGATAGGGGTGATGTGGTTGGAGCATAGGGTGGAGTTCTTGGAGGATAGGGGTGATGTTGTCAGAGCGTAGGGTGGAGGTCTTGGAGGATAGGGGTGATGTGGTCGGAGCGTAGGGTGGAGGTGATGGAGGATAGGGGTGATGTGGTCAGAGCGTAGGGTGGAGGTCTTGGAGGATAGGGTGATGTGTCGGGGCGTCAGGTGGAGGTCTTGGAGGATAGGGGTGATGTGGTCGGAGCGTCAGGTGGAGGTCTTGGAGGATAGGGGTGATGTCGTCAGAGCGTAGGGTGGAGGTCTTGGAGGATAGGGGTGATGTGGTCGGAGCGTAGGGTGGAGGTGATGGAGGATAGGGGTGATGTGGTCAGAGCGTAGGGTGGATGTCTTGGAGATAGGGTGATGTGGTCGGAGCGTAGGGTGGAGTTCTTGGAGGATAGGGGTTATGTGGTCCGAGCGTCAGGTGGAGGTCTTGGAGGATAGGGGTGATGTGGTCGGAGCGAGGGTGGAGGTCTTGGAGGATAGGGGTGATGTGGTCGGAGCGTAGGGTGGAGGTCTTGGAGGATAGGGGTGATGTCGTCAGAGCGTAGGTGGAGGTCTTGGAGGATAGGGGTGATGTGGTCAGAGCGTAGGTGGAGATCTTGGAGGATAGGGGTGATGTGGTTGGAGCATAGGGTGGAGTTCTTGGAGGATAGGGGTTATGTGGTCGGAGCGTCAGGTGGAGGTCTTGGAGGATAGGGGTGATGTTGTCAGAGCGTAGGGTGGAGGTCTTGGAGGATAGGGGTGATGTGGTCGGAGCGTAGGGTGGAGGTGATGGAGGATAGGGTGATGTGGTCAGAGCGTAGGGTGGAGGTCTTGGAGGATAGGGGTGATGTGGTCGGAGCGTCAGGTGGAGGTCTTGGAGGATAGGGGTGATGTCGTCAGAGCGTAGGGTGGAGGTCTTGGAGGATAGGGGTGATGTGGTCGGAGCGTAGGGTGGAGGTGATGGAGGATAGGGGTGATGTGGTCAGAGCGTAAGGTGGAGGTCTTGGAGGATAGGGGTGATGTCGTCAGAGCGTAAGGTGGAGGTCTTGGAGGATAGGGGTGATGTGGTCAGAGCGTAGGGTGGAGGTCTTGGAGGATAGGGTGATGTGGTTGGAGCGTAGGGTGGAGTTCTTGGAGGATAGGGGTTATGTGGTCGGAGCGTCAGGTGAGGTCTTGGAGGATAGGGGTGATGTTGTCAGAGCGTAGGGTGGAGGTCTTGGAGGATAGGGGTGATGTGGTCGGAGCGTAGGGTGGAGGTGATGGAGGATAGGGGTGATGTGGTCAGAGCGTAGGGTGGAGGTCTTGGAGGATAGGGGTGATGTGGTCGGAGCGTCAGGTGGAGGTCTTGGAGGATAGGGGTGATGTGGTCGGAGCGTCAGGTGGAGTCTTGGAGGATAGGGGTGATGTCGTCAGAGCGTAGGGTGGAGGTCTTGGAGGATAGGGGTGATGTGGTCGGAGCGTAGGGTGGAGGTGATGGAGGATAGGGGTGATGTGGTCAGAGCGTAGGGTGGATGTCTTGGAGGATAGGGGTGATGTGGTCGGAGCGTAGGGTGGAGTTCTTGGAGGATAGGGGTTATGTGGTCGGAGCGTCAGGTGGAGGTCTTGGAGGATAGGGTGTGATGTGGTCGGAGCGTAGGGTGGAGGTCTTGGAGGATAGGGGTGATGTGGTCGGAGCTAGGGTGGAGGTCTTGGAGGATAGGGGTGATGTCATCAGAGCGTAAGGTGGAGGTCTTGGAGGATAGGGTGATGTGGTCAGAGCGTAGGGTGGAGATCTTGGGGATAGGGGTGATGTGGTTGGAGCATAGGGTGGAGTTATTGGAGGATAGGGGTTATGTGGTCGGAGCGTCAGGTGGAGGTCTTGGAGGATAGGGGGATGTTGTCAGAGCGTAGGGTGGAGGTCTTGGAGGATAGGGGTGATGTGTCGGAGCGTAGGGTGGAGGTGATGGAGGATAGGGTGATGTGGTCAGAGCGTAGGGTGGAGGTCTTGGAGGATAGGGTGATGTGGTCGGAGCGTCAGGTGGAGGTCTTGGAGGATAGGGGTGATGTCGTCAGAGCGTAGGGTGGAGGTCTTGGAGGATAGGGGTGATGTGGTCGGAGCGTAGGGTGGAGTGATGGAGGATAGGGTGATGTGGTCAGAGCGTAGGGTGGAGGTCTTGGAGGATAGGGGTGATGTGGTCGGAGCGTAGGGTGGAGGTGATGGAGGATAGGGTGATGTGGTCAGAGCGTAGGGTGGAGGTCTTGGAGGATAGGGGTGATGTGGTCGGAGCGTAGGTGAAGGTGATGGAGGATAGGGTGATGTGGTTGGAGTGTAGGGTGGAGGTCTTGGAGGATAGGGGTGATGTTGTCCGAGCGTCGGTTGAGGTCTTAGAGGATAGGGGTGATGTGGTCCGAGCGTCAGTTGGAGGTGATGATTTCAACAATATTATTTAAAAGTATCATATTTATCTTGTTTCAAAATGTTTTTCATGTGGTGCTGTTTGGATAACTAATAAAAAGACCTTAAATCTAATAAATGAGTCTTCTGACATGATGTTTAAATCCTCAGATTATCACTTTCTATTAGAAATCACTAACTTTACTCTTTTGGCTCAAAGGTGTGTTTTCCTCTGGAGTAAAGAGTGGCTTGTTTTGTATTAAGGAACCAGGGTGCCCAACATGAGGCATCTGGAACATGGACCGACAGATGTTTAATGTGTTTAAAGTGATTCAGACCTGGAGGATGTTCCATGCTGTTCCTCCTCTTCTCCCTGTTCAGGGACAGAGACACATTTATTATTAATAATCAGGAAACCTCACATTCAAGAGGACACATCATATCATATATTATAATTTGAGGCGGAGGTTTTCCTCACTGTGACAATAGGGGGGTTACAGATTATTACATGTACACCAGGGCTTCTCAAACTCCGGACCAAGGACCGGATCAGGACCGAACTGCAAATCAATCCGGACCGAACCCTGTGTCCCATTATAAAAAAAAAAAAAAAGAATTCTGATTCTGATAAATTAATGTACATCATCATGTATCGCGTCTTGTGTCTGACGCGTTGTGAGAATGAACGTGCATATATATTTACTTGTGTGCGCGAGCGTGACACGCATAGCAGACCGCAAGTTAACCGCAATTACCTTGACTTTCTAATGTTTCTAATGCCTTTTTTGCGAGGTTCAAGGCATTGACTACAGACAAACAGACGACTTTATTGGCATTGATCCGGACAGTGACCTTGTATAAAGTTCACAACTGGACCTTTAATAAAAAGTTTGAGTACCCCTGAATGTACACAGTGCTCCTGGAATCAGGCCTTATATGTGATACTTTAACACATATTGTGATACTATATTTGTGTTGTTTTTGAGACACAGGGTGATTGTTTTCTTTCAGAGTTAACGCGTCAACAGGAATCTGTTAGACCCGATCCCCCCAGTTCCTCTGGTTCCTGGAGAAACACCCGTAACATCACCCAACAGTAACCCTCTGATTTGAGAGGGGGACACACGCCTCAGAGTTTTATAGCAGGGCTAATGTGTGTTACATTATCATTAATGATATGCTCTTTTGTGCTACAGTGGGAGCCACCGCCTGCATGAAAGGTCATCTTTCTGTAGAAAGGGTGTGAAATGTGTTTAAAGTGCAGACTGTGATGAGTGGAGGTCTCACTACAACGAGGCGATGCAGAGTTCAGTACAGGAAACATTAACACACAGCTCAGAAGATACATTACAACAGCCAGGAGTAAAACGAAGCTAGAATATAATAAGACCTGTTTTTAGATAATTAGAGATGTGTGTAACCAACATGAGACGGATAATGCATGAAGAGATTTTGGAAGCACATTTTGAATATGACCACTATAAAAAGGACGTGGAAATACTCAAGTAAAGTACAAGTACCTCGGAATAACAAAGTTAAAAATAAACTAAAAGTACTTGGTTACTTTACACCACATGTGGGTGTAATTGATTCATTTCGTTACTATTTACTTGTATAATATATATCATCTTTAAATGATGATAAAAATATTATTTAAAAGTTGCACCTTTCATATTATCTACACACTTTTCAAAATGTTTTTCATGTGGTGCTGTTGGAAGCTAATGTGAAAATACCTTAAATATTAAATTAGCATTCTGACTTATTTTGGATAACGTTTTGATTGTTATTGTGGACCTTTAGAATACAAAGCATAGTTTTAATATTGAAATCATACAGACAATAAAAGTTCACATTTAAGATTATTTACAGCTTATAGAAAAGTTAAGGAAATTATCTTTGATTCCTAAACATCTGATCCATTTAGAGGAAAAAAGACTTAAATCACCTAAAAAACTATTTTACATGAATCTTTCCTAAAATAGATGTTCTGAATTTATTTTAAATTGGCCCGTTGAAAGTCCTATCATCATTAACACACACACACACACACACACACAGGGCCGTATCCAGGATTAGCTAAATACAGAGGTCCAAACATGCTAGGGGGGTTCGGGGGTGTACTCCCCCGTGATTTTTGGGATTTCCATGATCTAGTTAGGTGCTTTTTAAGTCCTGTGGGGGGTCACAAATGGATAATATATTGATTTCAAACCATGTCAGTGGGCTGCAGCATAAATTATTTTTGAAAGTGTAATGCATAAGAATCAGTTGATTGTTACTATGAATGATCTGGACATGCAGAAGAGGCTAAAATGATCCCAAAACATTGTCAACATTCATTTTCCATGTCTCTCTCCTTTCCATAACCTGCCCCTCTCTTCCATCTTCTTTAGTCTCTCTGTCTTCTTCCTGTTCATTACTCTCTCTGTCCTCTACTCTTTCTCTTTGTTCAATCTCTCCCTCGTTGTTCACTTTTGCTCCTCCTCACTTGTCGCTCCTGCCAGTGAATTAAAAGCAATTCAGCAATTTAGTTCATTTCACTTGTTTGCATTCTTTTTTAAATAAAAATCTGTTTTGTTTGATTCTCAAAAGAGAACAAAGATGTAAGCAAATTGTGTTTTATACAATTGTATGTTATTATGACATCATAACTGCAATAGATGTATGTTGTTAAAAGTATGCCTATTGTCTATATTGTAAATGAAGATAGATAGATAAATAGATAGATAGATATAGATAAATAGATAGATGATAGATAGATAGATAGATAATAGATAAATAATAGATAGATAGATAAATAGATAACTAGATAGCTAGATAGATGGGGTTATTAAGCCTACATTATTTTGTGTGACTGTACCTGCAGTTCCTCCCTGACTTCCATCACTTTCTCTCTCTCTCTTTCTCTCTGCCTGTCCTGTCTCTTCCTTACCAAAGCTGAGCTTCGACTGGCGTAGTCTTTTCATTATATCTGAGTCAGTGTAAAAAGAAAACAATACAATGTTATATCTTCAATGTTTTACTCAAATTGAAATGAAAGAAAAGCATTACAACGTTTGTTAAAAGGTAATCCTTCTGACATTGGATGAATGTAATTAACTTAGCTCTCTAGCTAGTTTATTCACGCAATTTAAACCAAAGTATAGCCTATAGCTGCAATATAAGTTAGTGTGCATGTTGTCGGACGTCCACTGACTAACGTAGAGCGTTCACACAGGATCTGCTGGTCATATGATGTCCTGATGAACAGAAACACAAGCAGCCCGCTGGACTCAGATCTCTAGATACCTCATCACTCCTCCGCTGCTCCGATACAAGTCCGGGCTGCGGTGGTTTGTTCATAGATATATATAAACACGTGTTTATATATATCTATGGGTTTGTTGATACATGTCGTCTTCTTCTGTTTGCTTTAATCGAGGCTACGTAGTTATGCAGCGCCCCCCATTGTCAGTAAATGGAAGTACTACAAAGAACCCCGTTTAGTGCCGTTATTTCACAAGTTTTTTTATACGCAGCTCGGAAATTATTACCGAGGTCCGGACCTCGGTGACCTCAATGGTGGATACGGCCCTGCACAGACACACACACACACACACACACACACACACACACACACACACACACACACACACACACACACACACACACACACACACACACACACACACACACTGAGCTGCGGGATCTGCGTTCTGATTGGCTGCTGAACTCCTGTCTTGTTAACCCTTTGTGACCCGGGTTACATGTTGGGGTCTATCTGCTCTTGACCCTGTAATAACTCCAGAGGCCTGTACTACGAAGCCGGATTTTCGCTTAGCGGGCTAACTTCAGGGAAAACTCTGGGATTCAGTCGGTCCAGTCCACACTAATGTAAACAGCAGCGCGCTGGTCTCGTGAGAAACGGAGAGTGGAACAACCAATCACATCTTCATTATTCTCCTGAAATTTAAATGTGCCCATTCGCTAGTCTGACAGGTGCGTGGTTCTCACTGCGCCTCATACCGGTGCAACTTTGAACACCTTCAATATATGCCGCATTCATTAATGGATTTGGCCTGCAGTCACTGCATCTGGGCTGAATTAAACACGTATTATTGTAGTCCTGTGTGTTTATTAGAGGCCATGTCAGCAGGCCACATCATATTATGCCAGCGTTGCGTTCACAAGACATACAAGCCACAAACTGGCAATCGAAACCTGAGGGACAGTGAATGAGACACACAGACACACCCACACACACCTTGAGGGAGGGAGGGGCAGCTCAGTGCAGCGATCAGCTGTTCCCGAGCGAGAGAGAGTGATACCAATACTGTGCCGATTAAAACGTTTAGCTGTAACACTCTCCAAACTACTGTAGGAGCGGAATCATTCGAAAAATATAATGCTAGGATAATGCTATACAATGCTAACGAAGGCGAGACGTACGTTATTCACACGCTTATCCACACGTACGTTATCAACACGCATATCTAAGATAGCGGTTTCCAAGCTACGCCGCCGCCACTTAGCGCGTACTTTGAGCGCACCTATGATACGTCGCCGTGACGTCTGACGTCTGACATCGTCGTGACATCGCCTGTATTCTACGTCAACCCAAAATTGATGGAGGCGTTGGCGCACGTTGACACGTTAGTTCTCCGCTCAGTTAGCTTAGTTCTCTGTTCTTTGGCACAAATCACACCTCATAGGCTTGAGCGATCCACTTGATAACCAGCGTCGTAGGACCGCTTAGCGAGAGCGCGTATGTTTTGGATTAGGCCAACCGGCTAACTCAAACATATCCAGGTTAGGTTGAACCAGCTTCGTAGTACAGGCCTCAGGACATATTCAGTGACTTCCTTACAGTGACTCTAAACATTGTTTAATCAGATTGCAGTTAAAGATGTGTTGCAGCGTGTCACTAAAAAGTGACTGAAAGGCAGCTTCTCCTAAATATAAACTAATTTCTAAATATCTGTTCTGTTGTCTTCATCATACACGGAAATAAAAACATAACAACATTTATTTATATTGTATTTATTTAAGTCGCATTTAATATTGAGGTAATCCTAAAGTAAAGGAGAGTAATCAGATTACTTATTTATTAGGTTAGTGATCACATGTTTACAGTAACCCTCCCTGTTCCTACTTTATGATCTGAATGTGTGCACTCAGGAGTAAACAAACAAACAAACAAACAAACAGGGGATTGTTGGTTATATATATAATACTCTTTATAATCTTTGCTTAGAGATGTAAATACATAAGGTTTATAAATGAGGTTGAATAAATGTATCTATCATTTGGTCTAAAGTGAAAGTAAAGAATACATCATTAAAAACTGAATAAATCCCGTCTTTAAACTCTGAAACCTCTGAGGAAGAAAAGATACTCGAGATAAAAGTGGGTTTAAAGAATCCCAGAGTGAAGTAATCAGAGTAAATGAAACTTACTGGGTTTACTGGTTTCTGCCATTTTTCAGCGTCAACTCCTTTCTGTCAAGAGCAGTGGTGTAGTTGAGATTTTTTTACTGGGTGGACGCTATTTTAATTAGGTCATCCCAAACAATGCCACAAGTGCGCACGCGCGCACTGGCAGGTGTACAGGTACAGGTTGTACAGGTTGTACCTGTAGAGGTTGTACAGGTTGTCTTTCTTCTCGTGAATGATATTCTTTTTAGAAAATAAGTCAAGTAACGTTGTTTTGCCTGCCATTATAGAGCTGTTTTGTTTCGATCAAATAAACACTTGCAACTGATTACACTGGCAATGATTTTATATTTATTAGACTATTAAAAACAAATCATGCTTAAAAAAGTGGGGGCTCCAAATAAGTGGGGGAACGGCGATCCCCCGCGTCCAACAACCACTGTCACTACCCGATCTGTCCCCCTGCCCAATCTGTACTGCGCATGTGCGAGATGGACCGCCATATTGGACAACTACATACGGCAACTCTAATAGGACACTTGACACAGTGGCTTTTGGCAAAGCAGAAAAATAACCGAGAGAGATGAGTTATTGTTATTACAACGTGACTTCACTATTATTTAACAACTCAGCTATATGCCATACATCTTTGCATACATTCACAGTAAATATTTATTCAGTATGATAGCTGTCTAACAGAAGTTAAATCCATGTCTCACTTATTCTGACAATGTACTTAACCCCAATAAAAGAACCCAATAAAAATAGTTGTTAAATAATAGTGAAGTCACGTTGTAATAACAATAACTCATCTCTCTCGGTTTTTTTAGTTGTCTTTGTGTGCTTTGCCAAAAGCCACTGTGTCAAGTGTCCTAGTTGGGTTGCCATACGGAGTTGTCCAATATGGCGGACCAACTCGCACATGCGCAGTACGGATCGGGCAGGGTGGCAGATCGGGTAGTGACAACCACTACACCACTGGTCAAGAGGAAACACTGCAGAACTACATCCGGTCTACAAAATAAAACTCACCGGGGCAGAGCCTGAGAAACAACAAACAGCACGTTAGAAACCAGAGGCCTGTACGACGAATCCAGTTCAACAGACCCTGGATATGTTTGAGTTATCTAAGCGGTCCTACGCGCGGCTGGTTATCAACTCGTTAACTCAAGCCAGGGTTTCTCTGTCCGGCTGAGTGCGCGTTCACATGAAAGGGGCGAGGCAGGCAACATTTGACCAATCACAAACATGGAGAAGCGTACTGAGAGCGCAGCGTCATACTTCCTGAATGAAAAGTGAACTTTAATATTAGTCAAATTGAAGAAGTTAAACTTTAAACATCCATGACTTAAACACTTTATCCAGGATAAAAGCCACATAGCTGCACCTGCAAGGTGAATACAGCTGGTAACAGAAAAAGTGTTTGAATGCGTACATTAACAGGTTTATGAAATCACTGCCCGTCCAAGACACGATCTGACTTTAATTACATTTGACTCGAGTGTTTCATCAACTTAATGTGTTGCTTAAAATAATACTTCTGCATACAGTATGTGACACTGTGAGTGTTGCACAGCCAGATACGGCTCAAGAAGCTGACTCAAATAACTGGATGGCCTACCTGCCTGTCAGCCTTCCATCTGTGCACAAACTTATCTCGTGCCCTCATTGGTCATGTGCGCGTTCGTGTGTGTTGGAGGAGGGGCTCTGTAAGGAAGTGGCAGATTTTCTCCGGTTGTGTATTTTCAAATTCTAGCGATCTCGAGCCGGTTTCTCAAACTTACTTACCCTACCTTTAAACAAAGAGAAGGAGTATCACTGATAAGGGAGGGTAAAGTAACTGAGTACATTTACTAAAGTACTATACTAAATTTAGAGCTGCTTGTGCTTTACTTGAGTATTTCCATGTTCTGCTACTGTGTACTCCACTACAGTTCAGAGGTACATGGTGTACTTCTACTGCACTACAGTTCAGAGGTACATGGTGTACTTCTACTGCACTACAGTTCAGAGGTACATGGTGTACTTCTACTCCACTACAGTTCAGAGGTACATGGTGTACTTCTACTCCACTACAGTTCAGAGGTACATGGTGTACTTCTACTCCACTACAGTTCAGAGGTACATGGTGTACTTCTACTCCACTACAGTTCAGAGGTACATGGTGTACTTCTACTGCACTACAGTTCAGAGGTACATGATGTACTTCTACTCCACTTCAGTTCAGAGGTACATGGTGTACTTCTACTCCACTACATGTATTTAATACCTTTAGTTACTTCACAGATGTGGATGAATGATGTGAAATATAATCAAGTGTTAAATCAGACTTAGTTCCACCTGGAGTAAATTCACAAGCTACCCTGCAGTATACAAAGTCATTCAAACTAGCTGCACCTTTACCAGCTTTGAGAACACTTTCATGATCAATCATTATAAAACATATCATATATATTATTCTGAAATGGACCAATCTGCACAACGACTACTTTTACTGTCGCTACTTTAACTATATTTTGATGAGGATACTTTTCTACTTTTACTTGAGGAACATTTTGAATGCAGGACTTTTACTGTAACAGAGTATTCCTACACTCTGGTACTTCTACTTTTACTCAAGTACATCTGAGTACTTCTACTTTAACTCAAGTACAAGATCTGAGTACTTTTACTTTAACTCAAGTACAAGATCTGAATACTTCTACTTTTACTCAAGTACTAGATCTGAATACTTCTACTTTGACTCAAGTACAGATCTGAATACTTCTACTTTGACTCAAGTACTAGATCTGAATACTTCTACTTTGACTGAAGTACAAGATCTGCGTACTTCTACTTTTACTCAAGTACAAGATCTGAGTACTTCTACTTTGCCTCAAGTACTAGATCTGAATACTTTTACTTTGACTAAAGTACAAGACCTGAGTACTTCTACTTATAAACTACATGTTGTGTATCAGCAGGAGACAAAGAGCTGCTGGAGGAGAATCCTTCAGATGTCCAAGCTGCCGGCGTTCTGCCTGATTTTCTCAGAATTGACCTTTCTCTAAGAATTTGGACTTTTCTAACGTGCTCATGTCCTGTTTTTAATGTACGTCTAAACGTATCTCGGCTGTTCCTGGAGTAGAACGCTCAGTTCTTCAGATACGGTTTGAATCCTGATATCCTCTGAAACTAGCTGATCAGGTGGATCCATAAACAACAAGCCGTCTCCATCTGCTCTGGAACTTTCCTAAAGGAAGATCCAAGGTTAGGCTGAGCTGAAGACCATCTGAGGATTGAAGTTAGTCCCAAGTCAGTGAAACAAAACCCTGGAGCGGATTGCACTCTGGGTATTCTGATGTATCCCTGGAGGTATAAGAGAAAATCAACGTCTTCCTCCAGAACTAACGGTAACACTGGAGGAGTAACTGATGAACAGTTCCCCTGTTCTCTGCTTCTGACCCTGAGAGATTAGTGAGTCATAGCCCGACTGTCAGAATGGAAGCAACCTAATGTGGTTTCATACTGACTGAAACTCTGTGTGGTCTGTGTGTCTGTCTCTCTCTGTGTGTGTGTGTGTGTGTGTTGTGTGTGTTTGGTGGTGTGTGTGTGTGTGTGTGTGTGTGTGTGTGTGTGTGTGTGTGTGTGTGTGTGTGTGTGTGTGTGTGTGTGTGTGTGTGTGTGTGGTGTGTTGTGTGTGTGTGTGTGTGTGTGTGTCTGGGGGGTTCTCATTTCCTACTTTGCTATCAGAGTTTGAGCCGCCATCATTTACACCTTGTGTTTGGTGTCGTCTTCAGGATTAATAAATCCTAATTCCACCATCATCCTTTCCTCAGGTAGGACACACACACACACACACACACACACACACACACACACACACACACACACACACACACACACACACACACACACACACACACCACACCACACACACACACACACACACACACACAGAGAGGGTTCGCCTGGGTTGGCATCACGACAGAACAGGTCTCAGTCAGTTTACTCCTCATTGTTGGTAAGGCTCAAATACACACAAATCAAAGCAAAAACTGAAGGAAGACGTTTACAAAAAGATGTTAAACGATCAAAAAGGTTATGCAGAAAGACGACTAAGAAGTGAGAACCACCACCAGCAGGAACTGTGTTATTGTCAAAACACCATTTTAACATCGTAATCGACTGCTGTACTAATTATATACACACACACACACACACCACACACAACACCACACACACACACACACACACACGCTCACACACACTCACACACACGCACACACACACACTCACACACACTCACACCACGCTCACACACACACACACACTCACACACACTCACTCACACTCACACACACTCTCACACACACACACGCCACTGAAAGTGTGTGTTTCCGACTCGCAGTGACTGACAGCTGAGGGGCGGAGCTAGCAGACGGCGGCCATGTCAGTTCTGTTCTGGATCTGGATCCTGATGATGGAGAGCCACGGTTGTTCTGTTTTATTCCAGTCTCCTAAACCCTGACATGAGTCAGCGTTATGAGTCCTGAACCCTGACATGAGTCAGCATTATGAGTCCTGTCATGAGTCAGCATATGAGTCCTGTCATGAGTCAGCATTATGAGTCCTAACCCCTGACATGAGTCAGCATTATGAGTCCTAACCCCTGACATGATCAGCATTATGAGTCCTGTCATGAGTCAGCATTATGAGTCCTCTCATGAGTCAGCATTATGAGTCCTAACCCCTGACATGAGTCAGCATTATGAGTCCTAACCCCTGACATGAGTCAGCATTATGAGTCCTAACCCCTGACATGAGTCAGCATTATGAGTCCTGTCATGAGTCAGCATTATGACTCCTGTCATGAGTCAGCATTATGAGTCCTAACCCCTGACATGAGTCAGCATTATGAGTCCTAACCCTGACATGAGTCAGCATTATGAGTCCTGTCATGAGTCAGCATTATGAGTCCTGTCATGAGTCAGCATTATGAGTCCTGAACCCTGACATGAGTCAGCATTATGAGTCCTCTCATGAGTCAGCATTATGAGTCCTAACCCCTGACATGAGTCAGCATTATGAGTCCTGAACCCTGACATGAATCAGCATTATGAGTCCTGTCATGAGTCAGCATTATGGGTCCTGTCATGAGTCATCATTATGAGTCCTAACCCTGACAGGAGTCAGCATTATGAGTCCTAACCCTGATGCACAGTAACTAGATATGGTAGTGTAGTTATGGCAATGCAAATCTTAAGACATAAAACAATAGAAACAGAGAAAATTATAATGCAGATTATGGGGCAGACCAAGGTGCAGTAAAGAGAAGTGAAGTATAAACATGTCAGATAGAATACAATAAGCTAGGTGTTGCAGAGAAGGTTGTGAGAGACCACAGTGATGCAGGAGTTATTCACAGTGTGACCTTTGACCCCAGCCTTAGAGGTCATCAAGTCTCACAGCGGGGGGGCGGTGCTGCTGACCTCTGACCTCCAGCTGCAGCTGAAGCAGGACGTGCGCTGGACTCACCCCGACCTGCTGGTCTCTCTGAAGAACAACGTGACGACCTGCCATCACGGCCGCTGCCAGCTGCTCCGAGACGGCTCGCTGCACTTCAGACGGGTCCAGCCCGGAGACTCAGGGAACTACAGCCTGCAGGTGTACGAGGAGGACGGGACGCGGGTGCTGAGGAGGGACTTCCTGCTGCTGGTGGAGAGCAGCCAATCAGGTACCTTCCCTCTACGTTAGGCCCCGCCCCCTTCTAGGCTGCGGCGACTACAGTCACTACTTTGACTTTTAACATTACAACTGTTTACTTTGACGTTAACCTCATTAGCATCATTTGCCTCATTGGCCTCATTAGCCTCGTTAGCCTCATTAGCATAATTAGCCTCATTAGCCTCGTTAGCCTCATTAGCATCATTAGCATCGTTAGCCTGTCCTCTCTGTGGAGCCTGAAGACAGATATTAGAGGAAGTAAAGAAACCGGGGTTGCGGTCGGATAGTCCAAAAATCAGCTCCTAAATTCTAACCCTATCGTCTATCCTTGACCTCTGAGTGAAACGTCACGGGGTTAAGGGATAGTGGATAGGAGAAATCAAAAGGACTTAGGAGAAGAGACTGCGGTACTTTAGAGAATCGACTGCACTTTCACTATCCGACGTGTTTATGATGCGCCAGCGGAGGTCATAAATGTGCGTCTGCTGCTGTGGGGAAACTATGGAAACTACAGTTTTCTATACAGCGGACTACAACATGGATGTTTAATAAGAACGAGGGACTACTGTAAACTCATCTAGAGACTCTGCACCGTGCTCTGATGCTGTTATGCTTTATGAACGGGGACAACAGAGAAACATATTTTCATGACCAAAGTTGAAATTGAAATAAAAAAGGAAAGTGAAACTTAATATGCTCGTCACCCTCTCCCTCCGGTCCACATTAATACAAATGATCCCAATACGTATGATTGTATGAAAAGATCTTAAAATCAATACAAATGTATTTATTATAAACGTTAGTCCTTAACATCTATCACTGTGTATATCACCATTCAAACATCTTTTAAAAGTTGAACAAACCCCACACAGCTCAGTAAAGATGTGAAATGTTGACTTTATTTGATCATTTCAGTAAAAACTAACGTTCATATTTCTCTTTTTGATTATAATACTGATGAACGTTCAAAACAAAGCACTTTGGCAACTTACCAGATACGTTTTAAAATGCTTAATAAGCACCGTAACTTTCATGATATCATTTCTCGTTCATAATCGGTTGTTTCCGTGAACGGCCGACTGTTGTGTGACGGCAAATGCTGCGGCTGCAAGGCATTGTGGGGCAGCATTTTCTCCTCTCCTTTAGGTTAGGGAGGTCCAGTGGTTCCTAAGCTAAAGGAGGTTATAAAGGAAGTTTGAAACCTCCTTTCCTTTCATTTAGAGAATTGGAACGGCACTTATCATGGCTGCCACTGAGGGACTTCCGGGTCATTTCACTCCGTTAGGAAGGTTCCTAAGCTAATGGACTATTCGACTTCAGCCCATGACTCGTGTTGATTTTTGTTGTTGAACGTGCAGTGTGTGTGTGTGTGTGTGTGTGTGTGTGTGTGTGTGTGTGTGTGTGTGTGTGTGTGTGTGTGTGTGTCAGCAGATCTCAGCAGCAGGAGTGTATTGGTGACGGTGTTTATCCTCCTCTTCCTCCTCTTTCTCGTCCTCTGCATCACCATCATCTTGTTCGTCCTCAACAGGAAGAGGAAGCAGCGGATCAGACTCTCAGGTATCAGCCAATCAGAGACAGGGACACACACACACACACACACACACACACCTGAAGCTTCACTGATTGGTTTAGTTAATATTTTATGACATTTATGATCTGCTGCTTCAGGTCCGCTGGAGGACAACCTGTATGTGGAGATGCACAGTCACCGTGGCAACAAGAGGGAGGAGGACGAATGTCACTATGGTAACACTGGTTTATTTACAATGCTTAGACGCTAACAGATGCTAATATACCCTTAAGGCCGCTACACACCCACTTGAGACCAAAGAACGCATACCGAAGGCGTCCCGACTTTTATGTCAGCTACGCCGCCCGCCTACGCCGCCCGCCTACGAACACACCGCAAATACTTCAGTCGACGAGGGCAATAACTGTCCTTACCAGCAGGCAGCGGTAGTGTGAACAGCCAATCAGAGTGATTGCTTGGGCCGACTTTCTCTGACCTCCCGCGGCCGATTCAACATGTTGAATCGGCATCGGGAGGTGTGAAAAGGTGCCGTAAAGACATGACGGTGCGGGACACACCAACCTGAGTAGGGCGCCGCGAATGCCCGACTGCCTCTGATGGCCTCTGACTCCCAAAATCGGGTTGGTGTGTAGCCAGCTTTACAGATACTAGGAGATTCTAACAGATGCTACTGAATGCTAACAGATGCAGACATGTATTCTAATAACTGTTAACAGATCAAGACAGATGCTAATGTATGCTAACACATGCTATTGAATGCTAACACATGCCAACAGTTGCACACATATGCTAACACATGCTACTGAATGCTAATAGATACTAAGAGATTATAACAGATGCTATGAATGCTAACAGATGCTATTGAATGCTAACAGATGCTAACTTCTTAACCTGTCCACAGTTCCCTGTAATCCTGCTGTTTCCGTGGAAACACCAATACCAGCGCAGAGTTCAGAGGAGAATGTGTACATGTGATGGTCAATCAGAGCTCTCCTCACCTGCATGTTTCTCTGTTTACATCTTAATCAATAAAGTGAGGTTGTTTGCAGACGTTAGAGATGTTCCTCTTTTATTTTAACAATACAAGAAATTAACCAAAAATAATACAATATAAGATGATAAAATATTAGTGTAATGAAAGATAAGATATATATAATAATGTGAAAATGTAAACTCCTGATAATATAATTTCCCCTTTTATAAATACAACTTTAATTATAATAATCAAATGTATTTTGTAAACATTTTCATCTTCCCCAAAAGAAAACAAAGGTCTAATAACATATTTTGATGATGCTAACATATGCTAATGGATGCTAACAAGCGCTTAAAGATCTAGACAGATGCTAATAAAGTATATGCTAACATATGCTAAAAAAAATAATATATACTGTATATAAATGCTAACAGATGCAGACAGATGCTATTGTATGCTAAAACATGCTAACAGTTAATACTGTATTCATGTTGACCAACAGGAGAGATAAACACTTTGATCTTCCCCAAAAGAAACTAAAGGTTTAATAAAATATTTTGATGATGCTAACAGATGCTAATGGTTGCTAACAGATGCTAAGGGTTGCTAACAGATGCGAAGGGTCCTAACAGATGCTAAGGTTGCTAACAGATGCTAAGGGTTGCTAACAGATGCTAAGGGTTGCTAACAGATGCTAGCTAGCCCTTACAATTATAGACAGGTGAACACTAATGCTAATATATGCTAACAGATGATATCAGATATGAACAGAATGACATTTGCTAATAATATATATATACATATGCTAACAGATGCAGTCAGATGCTAATGTATGCTAACACAGGCTAAGAGTTAATAATGTGTTCATGTTGACCAACAGGAGAACATTGATCTTCCCCAAAAGAAATTAAAGTGTTTTTTAAATATAACGTGAGGAGGAAACCTCAGAAGACGGTGATCTGCTCCTCCTCCTCTTCCTCTCCACCCAGCGTCTGCACACACACAACAACATAAATCAGATATTATCATTTACACCAGTCCTTTTTTATTAATAATAACGTATTGTAGGGTAAGTGAAGGCATCACCAGGAAGAGCAGCGAGTGGTGGATGATGAACTCTCTGGTGAGCGTCAGCAGGTCCTGGTTCAGAGTCTGGAACAGAGAGGGGACCAGGACCAGAGCCAGGTTCTGAGCTGACATCCTGTTCACCTGGGAGAACACCTGGACCCTGCACACACACACACACACACACACACACACACACCACACACACACACACACACACACACACACACACACACACACACACACACACACACACACACACACACACACACACACACACACACAACACACACACACACACCACACACACACACACACACACAACACACACACACACACCACACACACACACCACACACACACACCACACCACACACACACACACCAGCTTCCTTCAGGATACTCCTCGACACACACTTCAACATGCAAATAATGTTGTACTTTTTATTTACATAAATGAAATGTGTGTGTGTGTGTGTGTGTGTGTGTGTTACATGTAGAAGTGTCCAAACAGTGCGTTCAGCGTGGCTCTGTTGTCTTCAGGAAGTTTCCGTAGCAGCCGTCGGTACGAAGAGAACCTGGAGCGCTCGTCTGAAATCACTGAGAAGAAGTACTGCATTAATACTGCAGTAATACTACTGATAGTACTGCATTAATACTACTGATACTGCATTAATGCTACTGATACTGCAGTAATACTACTGATACTGCAGTAACACTACTGATACTGCATTAACACTACTGATACTGCATTAATGCTACTGATACTACTGATACTGCATTAGTGCTACTGATACTGCAGTAAAACTACTGATACTGCATTAATACTGCATTAATACTACTGATACTACTGATACTGCATTAAAACTACTGATACTGCAGTAACACTACTGATACTGCATTAATACTACTGATACTGCATTAATGCTACTGATACTGCAGTAATACTACTAATACTACATGGTAGTAATTGATGTTCTTGTACTTGACGACTGGCACTTGATGTACTGGTTCGAGATGTACGGGGTCTAGATGAACTGGTTCTAGAGGTACTGTTTCTAGAGGTACCGTACTGGTTCTAGAGGTACTGATACTTGATGTACTGGATCTAGAGATGTACTGGTTCTAGATGTACTGGTTATAGATGTTCTGGTTCTAGATGTAGTGGTTCTAGATGTTCTGGTTCTACCTGCAGCCTGGATCCACTGGAGTCTCTCGGCCTCGGGGATCAGGCTCTGCTGATGCTGGCGGACATATTGTTTGAGGGCGGCGCCGGCGTCCAGGACTCCCTGCTCGTCAGCCTCCAGGGGGCGGAGCCTGGTGATGTCATCAGTGCCTCCACCAATCGGGTGACTTTGGCGGCGAGGCCACAGCGGCGGTACACGCCGTCCACCTTCAGACCTGAGAGACAGACACGTTACACTCACAGTATTTAAAGGTCTCCTATTACGCAAAATGCACTTTGTGATGTCTTCTCTACATCACCATGTGTCCCCGGTGTGTCCCCGGTGTGTCAGGAGACTCACAAAGTGTCAGGAAATAAACCCCTCTCTCTTTTCCTCCGTACCCACATCTCTAAAAACGGGGGAACAACGGAGCTGATCCAGATTTGCTGCATCATGACCACATTACTCAAATGTGGGCGGGCTTTACACCCACGAGCCAATCAGAAACATTGCTGTCAGAAACAATGAGACGTGTTCTGGAAGTAATATGGTCTGTGTTTACATTAGCATGCTAACACTCAGAGCTAACCTGTACTGGAGAGAGTATGTGTGAAGAAGCAGGAAATAAAAAGGAACTCACCTTGTGGTAAACCCTTTGCTAACAGGCTGAAATAGAGGGTTTGAAGCTATAATGTGATCTGTTTTGTATTTTGAGCAAAACACTTCATAGACATGTTTTTCATATATCTGAGACCTATAATATACGCCTAAAAATAGTATAGTAGGAGACCTTTAATATTCTCACTCACTCACTCCTCACTCACTCACTCACTCACTCACTCACTCACTCACTCACTCACTCACTCACTCACTCCTCACTCACTCACTCACTCACTCACTCACTCACTCACTCACTCACTCACTCACTCACTCACTCACTCACTCACTCTCACTCACTCACTCACTCACTCACTCACTCACTCACTCACTCACTCACACACACACACACACACACACACACACACACACACACACACACACACACACACACACACACACACACACACACACACACACACACACACACACACACACACACACACACACACACACACACACACACAACACACACACACACACACACACACACACACCGTAGTGGGTGATGTGGGAGATGCAGCGCTCGATGGGGGGCGGGACCAATCCCCTCGCACCAACCAGCGGGTACAGAGGCTGTGGCGCTGCGCTGTGATTGGCTGCAGGGGGCCGCGGTGGAGCTGCGCTGTGATTGGTCAGAGCTCTCTGCAGGTGGCTGAACCAGGACTGGCAGCTGTGCGGCTCCTCGAACCTCAACGCCAGCCTCCTGATGGGAAACAGATTACAACCTGTGATGTCACCTGCAATTAGCTCAGCCAATCAGGAGCCAGGAAGGAGAAATCAATAAAGACGTAGTTTTTTATGTTGTACAACAAGTTAAAATCTGTTCAGCTGACTCATAACGCTGACTCATAACGCTGACTCATAACGCAGTATTCGATTCAGGAAACACACCTGTCTTCTGTTACCATGGTGATGATGTTTTCAGATGGATCCATTTCTGAAAAATATGTAGTGACAGATTTTAAAATACTTCTCAGTTTTCTCCTTTGGTTATGAACGTGTCTGACCCTCTGACCTCGTTAACTCTAGCTTTGTGTTTTTTATTCACAAACGTCCAGTTCTTCGTCTAAAAGGAGATATCTAACCTCAGTGGAAGAAACAGGTTATACATTGCCACTAAAGAGGACCTGGTACGGAGCCCTGTGGGACTCCATCCAGTCTTTTAAAAACATAACGCTGGATCTCTCTATCTATCTATCCATCCATCCATCCATCCATCCATCCATCCATCCATCCATCCATCTAACCTCAGTGGAAGTCTCCTGAGGCCTGTACTACGAAGCCGGATTTTCGCTTAGCTGGCTAACTTCAGGGAAAACTCTGGGTTTCCAGTCCTACGACACTGGTTCTCTTCTTAGCGGGCTAGATCTCCATGGTAACTTATGCTGAGCGGCTAACCTGGTCCGGAGCAGGTTAGGTTCCAGGATAAGAGATCAACTCAGTGAAAGCACCGCCTGCTGACCAATCAGAGCTCAGTGTGCGGAGTTTAAAGCTATCAAGTCATATTACAGGAGAAATGAAATACAGAAAAACTGCCGTTGCAGGAAAGACGGCCGGCAAAAATCAACCAACTGTGTGAACGTGAACATTAATAGAATATCCCCTCCCATCTTCAGAGCAATCTGACTATTATAACATTAGCGTTAAGAATATAAATATCTGCCACAACATAAGTAACCGGATCAGAGTAACATTAAGTACAGTCGCGGCACTGTGAGTGCAGACGTCGATGTGTCCCATTATCATTCATATCATATCACATCATAATGTATCATATATTTCCTTATCTGAGTCAGCTGAGCCGTATCTGGCCGTGCAACACTCACAGTGTCACATACTGTATGCAGAAGTATTATTTTAAGCAACACATTAAGTTGACGAAACACTCGAGTCAAATGTAATTAAAGTCAGATCCACTCGTGTCTTGGACGGGGCAGTGATATCATAAACCTGTTCATGTACGCATTCAAACGCTTTTTCTTTTACCAGCTGTATTCACCTTGCAGGTGCAGCTATGTGGCTTTGATCCTGGATAAAGTGTTTAAGTCATGGATGTTTAAAGTTTAAAGTCTTCATATTTGTCTAATATTATCCAATAATATCCAGGTTAGGTTGAACCGGCTTCGTCGTACAGGCCTCTGGAGAAACAGGTTACGAATTAAGACTACAAAGGACCCGGTTTAGAGCCCTGTGGGACTCCATCCTGTCTGTTAGGTTTAGATAACTAACTGTATATGTTTAGGAACATAACGCTGGATCCAGCAGGTGTTCCTGGAGAACGTTAGAGGTACCGTGGTTCCTGACGGCGCTCAGGTCCACGCTCAGAGGCTGAAGTGTGTTCTTGAGGGGGATGCACGCTGACGCCGTCCTCCCATAGGAGCAGCCAGGCGTCAGTCTGACCCGGAGCCCCGCCCACTTCTATGGCACGCACACGACTGACTGCAGAAGACCCGCCCACCTCCGCATAAGACACGCCCCTGGGAGGATCACCTGGAGAAAAAAAACTCGGGTTACATTAATAACCTTTATTCTGGTTATTACAATAACTACACACACACACACACACACACACACACACACACACACACACACACACACACACACACACACACACACACACACACACACACACACACACCACACACAACACACACACACACACCACACACACACACAACACACACACACCACACCACACACACACACACACACACAACACACACACACACACCACACACACACCACACACACACACACACACACACACACACACACACACAACACACACACACACACACACACACACACACACACACACACACACACCTTGAGGATGTGCACCAGGTGACTCAGCAAGCCTCCTGGTTGTCAGCGGCGCAGATCAGCTGATCACTCAGAGTCACCATCTCAAACTGGAGAGCAGGCCTGTAGTACACACAGTACACACAAAGTACACACATTATACACACAGGTAAAATACATAATACACACATTATACACACTGTACACAGGAGGTACACACTCACCCCTCCTTGAGGAACACAGAGAGGACCTCCCGCAGGTCGAGGACGTCGCACGCCGCCGAGTCGTTTTCTAACGAGAAGAGGAAAACGATCTTCCTCCAGTTTACCGTGAAGCTCCTCATCCTCCTCACCTACACACACACACACACACACACACACACACACACACACACACAACACACACACACACACACACACACACACACACACACACACACACACACACACACACACACACACACACACACACACACACACACACACACACACACACACACACACACACACACACACACACACAACACACACACAACACAACAACACACACACACACAACACACACACACACAACACACACAACACACACACACACACACACACACACACACACACACACACACACACACACACACACACATTATTTTACATTGTCTAAATGGTGCTCATTATATATTCGTCCAGGTGATTCTTCCTACCTGAGGGGGCGGAGTCAGGGCTCCTATTGGCCACTTGAGGCAGGTAAGGCGGGATATCTGAGAGAGAACAAGCAAAAGCAGACGTCAAGAAAAGAGGTCTGTACAGGGTGTGTGTGTGGGTGTGTGTGTGTGTGTGTGTGTGTGTGTGCGGTTGTGTGTGTGTGTGTGTGTGTGTGTGTGTTACCTGTGTACTCGTTGAGGCGGAGAAGCTCGGTCTGCAGAGCCTGATTGGCTCTCTCAGCCAGCAGGATGGGGGAGGGGCTAAGAAGGTCGGTTTGACATACCTGCACAGGTAACAACACTCAGATAAACAGGAAGTGGTAACTACAGTTTGTGTGTGTGTGTGTGTGTGTGTGTGTGTGTGTGTGTGTGTGTGTGTGTGTGTGTGTGTGGTGTGTGTGTTGTTACGTGTGCGTGTACATGTGTGTGTGAGAGTGTGTGTGTGTACGTGTGCGTGTACGTGTGTGTGAGAGTGTGTGTGGTAATAACCTTGCTCCTGAGCAGATCAGAGACATCGTTTCTTCTACGTCGTCTCCACACACCACCTGACGCAGCCTCTGAAATACACACAAACACACACCACACACACACACACACACACACACACACACACAACACACACCACACATTCTTTACCCAGGGGTCCAAACGTTTTTCACATTCTTGATACTTGAATACTGTACTTTAAGAAGAATAAACAAACAGCTCACAGCTCTCCAGAGAGCAGCTCATCCCTTCAAACAGAATGATGATTATAAGAGGAAATATGAGGGGTTTAATTCAAGCTTGTTATATGAATAAGTTATTGGCTTTTTCTATCAACTAAGATTTGTTCGAAAATGTTTTCAGCTCTAATTGACTTAATCTATTTGAGAAGTGGGCTTTTTAACACATGAATACTACTGTGTAATAATTGTTAACATATATTTTCAGAAGTACAATATAAGAAAAACACATTTCATATGTGGGCCATATTCCAAAATACTTTAAAGGTCCCATGACATGCTTTTCCGGTTATTACCCGTCCCCTTGTGTTCTGTAGCTTCTGCATGTAAACGGTCTGCAGAGTCACAAACCCTCAAAGTACACCCTGTAGCGAGTAAAACTCTAACACAGAAAAGACTATGCTGCCCCAGAACGCCTCGTTGGACATTTCTCTTTTCTTCCTGGGTACAGTGACGTGCCCATACCAAATGTCCGTGGATTGCTCCATTTGGATCTGGAATCCTCACACACACACACACTCAATCTTTTCTCAGCTGCAGCTCCGCCAATTTCTCCTCCCTGAGACGGCGGGACGCGGCGAGGCTGTGAGTTGGTGTGTGAGCACACACACAAACTCCCAGCCAGGCTGCGGGTGTGTGTGTGTGCTCAGGCTGGTTTCGGGCTGGGTTTCGCTGTGTCTCGCTGTCTCGCAGACGGTCACTGGGCTCATAGGGAGGGGGGGCAGGAGCTCCAACAAGCCGTGTAGGACAGAGAGTGAATACACATACTATACAGAGATGCTGTATGAGAAACCAATGTGAGTTTGGAACATTGCACAATAAATCTATTCTAGTAGACCTCAACAATGGAACTATGATCAGTAGAAATGGCCATGACATGGGACCTTTAAGAATCTGAGGGCCGATTCAAAATGGACCACGGCCGTACTATGGACACCCCAGAATCTATTTTAAAATTGTATTGCTAACTTATAAAGCATGAAATGGTTTGGGGCCCAATATATGTGGGACATGCTGATACAGCATTCCCACTATCTGTTATGCTACGCACGGAATCTTTATTATTGCGCCGGGTTATTTTGCACCTCTTCTTCTCCCACATTCCACATCGCAGAAACTCCGTTCAAACATCAAAACGTTCAGCTCGGTCGGGAATCGATGGCTATTACTTTTCTCATTCATAACTTTCATAATTCCAGAGATACATCCCATAATACATCACATTTTTAACATGGAAGTCAATGGAGAATCTTCAGACTTCAACAATCTTCATGCAACTTCAACTGCTAACTGTTTCATTCATACTTTCACTCAGAAACCTCATTCCAACTTTAAAATGTTACACATCTTTCTGACATTATTCGTGTAACACAACTTTTAAATCTGATTCTACTTTTAGAGATATTAAACATTGTTCAGACCTTGGTAAAGAGGCCTTCTTCAGATTTTAGAGTGCGTGATGTCACAGCTAGAGTGGAGGACAGATTTAATTTTGCCTTCATATTTTCTTTTAAACCTGCCATAATTCCCAAACCCTACATTCCTGAGACATAATTTTTCATGACAAACGTAGGAAAACATCTCGTAGCTTGAAAATTAAAAAATTAAGCAAAATAATTAAACAAAATGCCTCTTGAGGGCATGAAGTGACAAAAACTTTCAACATGTCTCCATTAAACCCATTGTAAGTTCAGCCTCACCTTTCCCCACCACAGCAGCCGCACACCTTTAGTTAATCTGCCAAAAAGGCCACATTATTAACCCGAAAGTACACAAAAATACACTTCAGATGCTCAAGTTCCTTGACATGCTTCACGCTTTGAAATTTCACCGATATCTGTTACGGTTCTTCAACAAAACGTTCACATGTAAGAGGTTTATCTCTCATTCAGAACAATGAAAATGCTCTCCTCTCACTGAACTGCACCATGGAAACCTTTGATCTCTGGACACGTCGTTAGCTCAAATATAAACACCTGTGTCATGGAACACGATGATGTCATAACTCCAACTGACATGCTCAGAGCAGCAGACTTCAGATAATGGTCCTGCCCTCAACAGCTCTACGTCAATTATGGGGTGTCATCATATGCCGTTTCCATGGAAACGCATCCCTCGCCATAAAACACGATGTCGCTGTAACTCCAATGGACACGGTCCGGTCGTCCCACAATCTTCACTGTATATCACCTTCCATGCCTCAACAGCTCTACGCCAAATCTGACATCTCACCATATGCCGTTTCCATGGAAAACACGATGTTGTCGTAACGCCTATGAAAAGGGTCAAAACAGCACCACACTTCAGATAATGGTTAACGGTCCAGCCCTCAACAGCTCTACGTCAATTATGGGGTTTCATCATATGCCGTTTCCATGGAAACGCATCCCTCGCCATAAAAGACGATGTCGCTATAACTCCTATGAAAATGTTCAAAAAGTGCTCAAACTTCACATGTGTGCTAACAGTCCAGCCGTGAAGACATCTACGGGACAGTTTTGAGATTTCTTCAAATGCGTTGCCATGGCAACACAATGCTCGCCATGAAACACGGTTTTCTCATAACTTCAGTGAAAATGCTCCAAATGGCCCAAAACTTCACAGGTTTGGTAACGATGCAGCCATCAACGCATCTAAGCGTATTATGGGATGTCATCAAATGCCGTTGGCATGGCGACAGATCATTCGCCATCAAGTTAGTTCAAAAGTTTGCAGTTCAAATATTCTGCTACTTTTCCAAGCCATTTTACTTTCTTTTCTTCACTCATCACCAGAGTTGGGTGTAACGTGTTACAAAGTAACGCGTTACAAAGTAAGGCGTAACTGTAATAATATTACTTTTGTCGGTAACGGAGTAGTGTAACGCGTTACTTTTATAATTCAGTAATCACACTACAGTTACTAACATTGCCCTGACACGCGTTACTTCGTTACTTTTATAAAATCAGTCATAATCACACTGACAGACAAGAGGGGTTTCCGCCGCAGGTTTATATGTACGTAATCTGCGCGACTTGCACGTCCACATCTCCGCGTGCAGTGCTGCATAAACATGGCTGAGTCAGCGATAACTTTCGAGGGGTGGAGGTATGCCCATTATTTTGAGTTCGTCCGAAGAATAGACAGGAATGTGACGGTGCGGTGCAAACTGTGTCCAGGCCAGAAGCTGTTATCCACTGCTGTAAACACCACGTCAAACCTCAACAAACACCTGCAAAGAACACATGCTAAGGTGAAGCTAATAGCTAAGGACCCCCGAACCCAGAGTGAGGATGTTGTGAGTGCACCGCCGCAAGAATTTGGAGGACCGGTAACCAAAGCAGAGATGGACAGGCTTGTAGCATCCTTCATAGTAGAGGTAATGTTGCCCATTTGCACAGTGGAATCACCGTCGTTCAGAGATATACTGCGCAAAATACAGATAGCAGGAGACAGAGGACAGCCATGGTCAGAGCTATCTAGATCAGTCTTATGCGACAATGGAAACTGAACTAAAGAGAACATTTGAAACTTTAGCAGTCTGCGTGATCTGCCTGTAGGGAGGGGCGGGCCGGCCCTGCGAGTAAAGTAACGAGTAAAGTAACGAGTAAAGTAACGAGTAAGTACGAGTTACTTTATGTAGAGAGTAACGAAGTAGTGTAATATATTACTTTTTTTTAAAGTAATATGTAATATGTAATATATTACTTTTTTTTAGTAACGACCCCATCTCTGCTCATCACACATTCAACCCCCCAGTGTTCATGTATCATTTCAATCTAAATTCTTCACTTTCTTCTTACACATTACATTTCAGCATAGCAGTTTAGCGTCAGCTTTTCAGCATAAAGCATTCCCACTAGCAATTTCTTCAGGAATTGCATTCTCTAGTGTTTATTTATTGTGTTCCTTTCTGTTGTCTATGTGTTAAGTGTTAATGATCATGTAAAGCACTTTGCTTCTGTGTCTAAAAATGTGCTTTAAATAAACGTACCTTACCCCTGCCTTACTCTATATCAGGGGTCGGCAACCCCTGGCACCGTAACCAGTGGCACACTAGGAATAAGTGTACAAAATATTTATTTTATTTTTGGATCCTGAACGAGACCGCCGCCAGAGCGCGTCTCCCCGTTACCTGCAGAAGGAAGCCATGCACGCAATGCAGCCCCACTCTGTTTAACTCCAGGCGACTTTCTGCCGCTTTCCTCCGTAATGCAGTGCTGATAGTTTCACCACAGAGGAAAGCACTTCACAAATTGCAGTACCCATAAGGAGCTGTAAAAATGCCGCAGTTTTTGCGTGGCGATCGATATCGGCCGATACTCACTCTCTGCCGATCGATCGGTGCTCTCTAAAAAGGCCGATCGCGAGACGTAACATACATGACACTTTTCTCTGTGTGCTGCAAAACAAGCTCGCCAAAATCGCTTCACCAATCTGGCAGTATTTTAAGGTGTCCGAAAATGACAATAAAATAGCGGTGCAACGTGTGTGAAGCAGAAATCCTGCAGCTCCACCCGCTGTGACGGACCGGTGAGCGGAGCAAAACACAAGAGTTAGACCTAACACACTTAGCTATTTTATCTACCTTTGGAACTAGTTATAAATATATTTACTTCACTGTCACTCATTACTGGATCAGTGAGCTGCATGAGATACTGACAGGCTGTCAGGAGAGAGAGAGAGGGGGAGAGAGGAAAAGAGAGCGCTTCCGCTCATTTCTCCCGTGTTATTCTCCAAAGTTAATGTAAACTTGAATAATGTACTTCATTTGAATCTAACAATTATGTTGGTTGTTGTTTGTGGAAGCGCCAGTGAATGAGCCCCATTAACTGAGTTTTAAACATCACTTTTCACGAGTGTTTTCGTCGAGCTCTTCAATTGATAATTCACGATCGTCGGCACGCTGATACATTTTTTTCTTTAGAATGGCACTTCATATCAAAAAGGTTGCCGACCCCTGCTCTATATGAAACCTCCGTTAGCTATTAGCTCTGTGTAGTGCAGATTTAAACACAGATGGTTCCTTTGGATCTGATGGTACAGAGACCTGGTCAAACAGGAAGTGCCCTCAGGTGTAGCTTCAGGTGAGACTCACCTGGTCCATGAGGGCGGGGGAGGGGTCAGGTGGTGAACCCTCCTGTAGCGCCCCCTCCTGTATTTATCCTGGATGAACTTTGACCTCTCTTCGTCCGGCGACCCCGGAAACAGCTGCTCTGCCGCCGGCACCACAGGAGCCCACACCTGATTGGCCAGCCGGTTACCGTGGGCGACAAACAGCTGGGGGAGGAACAGGTGAAAGGTCAGCACCCCCCTCCCTCAAAGATCAAAGGTTTAGATAAGATAAAGACAGAATGAGTTTATATCATTCAATGGACCACACACACACACACACACACACACACACACCACACACACACACACACACACACACACACAACACACACACACACACCACACACACACACACACCACACACACACACACACACACACACACACACACACACCACACACACACACACACACCACACACACACACACACACACACACACACCACACACACACACACACACACACACACACACACACACACACACACACACAACACCAACCACCCAACACACACACACACACACACACACACACACACACACACACACACACACACACACACACACACGGTTCACCCCCCCTCACCTGTATTAATGATTCACCCCCCCTCACGTATTAATGGTTCAGCCCCCCCTCACCTGTATTAATGGTTAAACCCCCCTCACCTGTATTAATGGTTCAGCCCCCCCTCACCTGTATTAATGGTTCAACCCCCCTCACCTGTATTAATGGTTCAGCCCCCCCTCACCTGTATTAATGGTTCAGCCCCCCCTCACCTGTATTAATGGTTCAGCCCCCCCTCAGCTGTATTAATGGTTCAGCCCCCCAGTCACCTGTATTAATGGTTCAGCCCCCCCTCACCTGTATTAATGGTTCAGCCCCCCCTCACCTGTATTCATGGTTCAGCCCCCCTCACCTGTATTAATGGTTCAGCCCCCCTCACCTGTATTAATGGTTCAGCCCCCCCTCAGCTGTATTCATGGTTCAGCCCCCCAGTCACCTGTATTAATGGTTCAGCCCCCCTCACCTGTATTAATGGTTCAGCCCCCCCTCACCTGTATTAATGGTTCAACCCCCTCACCTGTATTAATGGTTTCAGCCCCTCCTCACCTGTATTAATGGTTCAGTCCAGATCTTGTTGTCCATCTTCAGACTCCGTACCTTGGACAGGTTGCTGCCCAGAGCTCGGTGCTGACCTGGGAACAAATCCCTGTTAGCATTAAAACCAGCTAGCTACATTAGCATCCCACCTGTTGTCCACTTGTGCTAGGTTTACCTGCGCAGGCCTGGCAGATGACGAGCAGCAGGTTGGCCGACGCCCACTCCGGGTTAGCGTGCCGCGCAGTCACCGCACACTTTGTTGTCGGGTTTTCCCAGAGCCGCAGCGCCACCTGGCTGCAGGACAGAGCACTGCGGATAGTGGAGGACAGAATGTCCAACCAGAGGGACAGATCCTTCGTCGAATCAACAGACAGACTGCGGGAGGGGCGGGGCCACGAGGAGAATGGGTCAGGGCAAGAAAAGACAGTAAAGCACACTTCGGACACACTTCGCACACACTTGGGACACACTTCACACACACTTGGGACACACTTGGGACACACTTGGGACACACTTGGGACACACTTCACACACTTGGTACCTGAAGCTCTTGTACGGAGTGATGAGGCTGAACGAGTGTTTTCCCGTCGTTTTTACCGAGGCCACGTTCAGGGCACGGAGAAGGAGGCGATGCCCAGCTGGAAGGCCTCCTTGCTGTGGTAGATCCAGAGGTCGTGACCCCACAGGGCGGCGAAGGCGCGGCTCCGCGTGTCCTTCATGGTGATTGCTCCAAGGAGTTCTGGGGTGGCAGGGCTTGGCTGGCCTCGGGACGCTAACAGAGACGTGACCCAGCCTTCATGGACCTCTGAGAGAGTAACACATGAAGAAGAACCAGAGAGGAGGGGTGTACCCGTCTGTTACTATGTGGAGTGTTAATACTGCAATTATAATAATACTTTCCTAATATTTTCTGCCATATACGTTTATATTTTAGCTGTGTGTTAGCACCGCCTTGTGGTCGTAATGAGCATTACCACATTTACTGATCTAGCTCCTGGTCTCCGTTGTGTTTTGAGCTTCTTCAACGTTTGGTTTCTGCAGTTTTCAGTAAACGCTGCATGTCTCCTCAAGTTGCTGAATGTTCTCTAAATGCTGCATGTGTTGTTGCTGAAGATGTTCCTTCATGAGGAACATTTGGGTTTCCATACCTCCATCCTTTCTGAAGCTGCTTCTCCTGATGGAAGAGTTTTATCTTGTAGCGCATTTGCATCTGTCGGCCTCCGTATGACAGATGATGACGAACTGCATCATTTGCAGTTTTAAGAGGTTATAAATCACAATATAACCAAATATGATGTTATTGGAATAACCATAAGCATATAAAGTCACAGTTATATGATGTTGTGACTAAAGGATTGTGGTATTATCCTTTTTGTCCTTTACTGCAAACCTTTGTTACCTTAACTTTTATATATTTTATATTCTCTGTCCTGCTCATTTCAAACTTCATGAACTGATATTATACCTAGACTCCCCGAGACGTCGCGATGGAGAAGGTGAGCTCACCGTCGTTGTGAGCCATGAAGTCGTAGTGCTTCTTCCTGAAGTACACGGAGAACCTGCGTTTGTCCTGTTTCTTTACGTTCGTGATGCTGGAGACGTGAAACAGAACCTCGCTGAACCGGTCCTGGTGAACGAAACAAACACACCTGAGCACTGACTGACTGTAGACAGACAGGTGGAGACAGACAGGTGAGAGACAGACAGGTAGAGACAGACAGGTGGAGACAGAGAGACAGGTAGAGACAGGTAGAGACAGACAGGTGGAGACAGACAGGTGAGAGACAGACAGGTAGAGACAGACAGACAGGTGGAGAAAGAGAGACAGGTAGAGACAGGTAGAGACAGACAGGTAGAGAGACAGGTGGAGACAGAGAGACAGGTGGAGATAGACAGACAGGTGTATACAGAGACAGGTACTTACGTTGCGTTTTTTCCAAAGAGACATCAGCTGCCCGTCCAGCGTCGCCCACAGAACGTTGTGTCTGTAAGAAAGAGAAATTATGTGAATCCGCTCCTCTTCCTCCTCTCCCTCCTCTTCCTCCTCTCCCTCCTCTTCCTCCTCTCCCTCCTCTTCCTCCTCTTCCTCCTCTTCAGTATCTGATCTGATGAGGTGTTCCTCAGGGCTCTTTACTGGGTCTCCTGTCGCTGTTAATGTCAAACGATCTGTCTGCTTCTCAGCTGCTTGATTCTCAATCACCTCAATGGGTGACCTGTAGCATACCTGCTGAGCTAACAGTGGGTTGCTGCTCTTGTGATATTTACACATTTAAACGGGTTAATTTGGCAGACATTTGGAGCAAATTGTACGTTTTTAAAAAACAATTCTCAAAGATAAGACAAAGAAATGAGCCGAGTGCAGTCAGCTGAAGATTTTATGGCTGGATCTCAGTCTCTGATGGACCTTGAGACAGCCGATAGCGATTGGAAGAGTTGCAGCTGCTCAGAGCCTGGAGCCTGCTATAGCCACATGCTAACATGCTAACATTGTCTCGGACACAAAGCATGTCCCATCACAGACTCTATGCATTACATAAATGCACACAATGTACACAATATCTGTTATTTTATTACTGCACATATTTTATTCCATTCTATTTCAATGTAAATACTTTTCTTTAAATAGTTTTATATCTGTGTTTTTAATTGTGTTTTACTTTCATGTATGCAGCACGACATCAAGTCAAATTCCTCGTACGTGTCGACCCACCTGGAGATAAACCTGGTTCTGATCTGATGTCCTGAACAGTGGATATTAATCCTTATCATCAGAAACAGGGACAATCAAATGTAATAAGACTTCCAGATCAGATACAGAGTGATGGTGACGCTGATAGCTCCATCAATAATAAACATTTATTTATAAAGGCGCTTTCAAGGCTCTCAAGGTCGCCGTACAAGGTTCACAAAACACTACACAAAACAGAAGTCCAAAGAACAGCACATTATAACCAATGAAGAAGAGCAGAGGGCGTGTGATGTGATCAGGGTGGATATGGTATTAAAGGTGATGGTGTTACCTGAACCCTTCCACACATCCAGCCAGCCGGACCTCACCACGGCGCTCTGAGGGGCCGCCCCCCCACGGCCCCTTCTTCCTGGACACTCGGATAGTGGCCGTCCTGCAGGACACAAACACACTGAGTCTCAGACGTTCCTTTAAACATCTTCAGCAACAACACATGCAGCATTTAGAGAACATTCAGCAACTTGAGGAGACATGTGTTCTCATGATGATTTGCAAACCTTTACAGGTTTATGGGCTGGTCCTGCACTGATTGCATGCTACACTGCGTCAGTTCTCTCTTGTGTCGTAACGCTGCTTTCCTGAACTCTTACTTACAGTCAGCAAGAATAAGAAAACTAAATCAGAGAATTAAAGCTAATGAAATAAATAAATAAGGACGTTTGTTGTTGTTTGTCTTCTGAAGGTGCGTTTGCGTACCTCGGCATCTTCTGTCTCAGGCTTTTTAATTGGCTGGGAGGAGGGGGCGGGGCCGGCCGGGTGGGGACCAGACGTCCCGCCTGATTGGACGGAGGCTGCAGGACAAACAAACACCAGTTAGGATGCAGTGAAGTACTAGATGTAGTTTTTGTAGTACCGTATAAATACTTGGTGGTTGTTGACGATGTGTTATGAGCAGGATCTCCCTCCATTGGTCCCTCTGCACCAGAGGGGGCGGGGCTTGCTCCTGTATCGTCCTCCTCATTGGACGAGTCGGTGTCGGCTTCCTCTTGGCTTGCCCAACAAGCTAACAGCGTGACGTACGGATTCTCTTCTTTGATGGTGTGAGGAGAGCGTCTGCAGACTGGAACCCAGACAGACGGAGAGGAGTCAGACCCCGAGGACACACACTTTATATCATCTACTAAACCGTTCATAATGAAACTAAATATTCCGTCAACATTCATCCGTCTCATCGGGAGGTGGACGTGTTGGACTATGCATCTCACCCTCTCTCTTCACCTAATTGAAAAGCTTTGCTCATATGGGAAAAATTGTTGTCTTTCTTATGTTTAAACACTTCATATTGAGAATAAGAGTCTTATATGAGACTGAACACCACCTTCCTCTGATGGCTCCGCCTCCTGAAGAGACGGTAAAGAGACTCCTGTGTTCGGGTCTAACGTTAACATCACCAGCTGAGACAACGCTCCGACATCTGCACACAAACAGAGGACACGCTCAGCCAATCAGAAGGGAGTATGTCTGAAACTGATGGGCCAATACAGAGCGGGAGGTAGTCCTGTGTTGGACCCTGAAAGGCAGCATCTCTCACGTCCAATGGGATTCCAAACAGACGTTTAGTTCAGCCGGATAATCTCCATATTAACACCACTTTGTGATTTCTGAAGTAACAAGCTGACAGGTATTTACTGACAACACGTTAAAGTCTCTTCAGCTCGTGTTAACCACAGACCTGATTTCAGGATTACAACCAAAACACATTCAGAAAACCATTGACCTCCAGACCAGGGGACAGGAAGTGAGGAAATGCTGACTCATATTATAGTATGGACTCGTTCCTGCAGAACACTTTGAGACCCCCTAAATGAAAACAAAGGAAATGGAGGAATTTTATTTAAAAAAACAACTTCTTGCTGTACCTGTGTGAGCGTCTCCGATCCCCGGCAGTGAGGGGGGGGGGGCTGACGGGGTTGTTATGGAGCTAACAGACGGGTTAGCCACATTGCTAACAATCCCCGCTAAACTGGGAATGTTAGCGAACGAGCTAACTATACTGTCTAAGCTAACGGTGTGACCAGGTGTGGTGAAGGAGGCAGAGTTTAACATAGCAGCGGGAGGGTTAGCCACAGCGCTAGCAGTTCCCGCTAAGCTAGGTATGTTAGCAGCGATGCTGTTAGCCATGCTGTCTATGGAGGGGGGGGCAGAAGGGGCGGAGGGGGCGGAGCCTCTGAGGGAGGTGGCGAGTCCGGCCAATGAGGGGATGCTGCTGGCGATGATGTCAGTGACGCCGGCCAGAGACGGGAAGACGGAGCTACGATCCAACGCCATGACAGGAGGGGGGGGGGCATCTCCACCTGGGGGGGGGGGCAAGGTTCAGAATCAGAGTTCCTTTATTGTCCTGCAGCGAGGACATGGACATTACAGACGTTTAGAGCAGGTAAAGGGAAGAGAAAGACTTACTTATTAAAAACGTTAATATAATGAAGTATGCACACGTTACAGATTGTAAATACATTGAAAGAAAAGATTAAGAAGAGAGTTAGTACTTTTCCTCAAGACTGTAAGTATAATTATGAGGTTCTTAAGTCTGTAATTTGTTCAAACCACTGAGAATCAGTTTTATTGGAGACATTTGTTCTGCAGTTTGGAGACAAACTTTATTATCAGAGACTTATGAGACGAGCTGAATCAAAACATGTGTTCAAAACTGGAGGCGTGTGGTGCAGTGGGTTGGTGTTCGGATCAGGGAGCACAGGTTTAAACCCCACTGCAGTCAGCATGTCGTTGTGTCCCTGAGACACTTCACCCCAAAGTGCTCCTGCGGGGATTGTCCACAGTATTGAGTATGTAAGTCTCTTTGGATAAAAGCGTCTAACAAGTGACATGTGATGTAACGTGTGGATATTTTATGAAGAAAAACTTCTGTAAATGAGTGTGAGTGTGTGTGTGTGTGTGTGTGTGTGTGTGTGTGTGTGTGTGTGTGTGTGTGTGTGTGTGTGTGTGAGCGTGTGTGAGCGTGAGCGTGTGCGTGTGTGTGTGTGTGTGAGCGTGTGTGTAGCATCATGTGATCCAGAGGATAAACTGGTTCCAGATCATCTGCAGGCGTTCTTGTGGAACCTGTTCCACAAGAACGCGTCAGCAGAACGTCTGTGTGTGTGTGTGTGTGTGTGTGTGTGTGTGTGTGTGTGTGTGTGTGTGTGTGTATGTGTGTGT
The DNA here is from genome assembly GCA_012861695.1 of Trematomus loennbergii. Taxonomy (NCBI): domain Eukaryota; kingdom Metazoa; phylum Chordata; class Actinopteri; order Perciformes; family Nototheniidae; genus Trematomus; species Trematomus loennbergii. Next base: position 46,628 of record JAAOOA010000633.1, read on the forward strand.
GTGTGTACCTGATTGTAGATTTTCGGTATCAACTCTGAAAAAACAAAGTTGGTGTTGAAATCCAAACATCTACTTTCACTGAGTTCAGATGTATTGATTTATTGTGAGAGAATATTAGTATTATCCCCCTCCAGCTCCTCAGGTAAGGAGCAGAGACTCAGGTAACGAGCAGAGATGTAACGAGCAGAGACTCAGGTAACGAGCAGAGACTCAGGTAAGGAGCAGAGACTCAGGTAACGAGCAGAGACTCAGGTAAGGAGCAGAGACTCAGGTAAGGAGCAGAGACTCAGGTAACGAGCAGAGATGTAACGAGCAGAGACTCGGGTAACGAGCAGAGACTCGGGTAAGGAGCAGAGACTCGGGTAACGAGCAGAGACTCGGGTAACGAGCAGAGACTCGGGTAACGAGCAGAGACGTAACGAGCAGAGACTCAGGTAACGAGCAGAGACGTAACGAGCAGAGACTCAGGTAACGAGCAGAGACTCAGGTAAGGAGCAGAGACTCGGGTAACGAGCAGAGACTCGGGTAAGGAGCAGAGACTCGGGTAAGGAGCAGAGACTCGGGTAACGAGCAGAGACTCGGGTAACGAGCAGAGACTCGGGTAAGGAGCAGAGACTCGGGTAACGAGCAGAGACTCAGGTAACGAGCACAGACTCTGGTAACGAGCAGACGTGGTAACGAGCAGAGACTCAGGTAACGAGCAGAGACTCTGGTAACGAGCAGAGACTGGGTAACGAGCAGAGACTGGGTAACGAGCAGAGACTCAGGTAACGAGCAGAGACTCGGGTAACGAGCAGAGACTCAGGTAACGAGCAGAGACTCGGGTAACGAGCAGAGACTCAGGTAACGAGCAGAGACTCGGGTAACGAGCAG
>JAAOOA010000633.1:52500-105000 GCA_012861695.1 Trematomus loennbergii
GCTTTCATTTCCAAACGCGCAGCCCCCACCTTTTCACCAGAAAAAATTCTGCATGATTTCATGTATAGTTTTAACAGCATTGTCTCATTTAAAGTTGAATAATAATATCATATCTCACTATATTCGGCTCTTTTGCAAAATAAAAAACAGAAATGTAAAAAACATCAACAAATAAATCTAAAACTAAATCCTGTCCTAAAAGTTTGGAACATTTAGAACAATTATAACATTTTAAACATCACGAACATTATAAATGTTTAGAATGGGGCGGGGCGTCACGCGGGGCGGGGCTTCACGTGGGGCGGGGCTTCACGTGGGGCGGGGCTTCACATGGGGCGGGGCCTGGGGACGGGGCTTCTGGACAGCGGCTGCCGGCTCCCGCTCAGGAAGGACGAGCTGCCGGAGTTCTGCCGACACGAAGAACCGGCAGAACCTTTGAAGCTTGGACGCCTCCGACGCCAGCGGCAGCGCAGGATCCGGATAAAAGCCTGACACAGAACATCATAACATCAACAGAGGAACACGGAACAACAACACATCAACAGAGGAGCACGGAACAACAACACATCAACAGAGGAGCACGGAACAACAGGGGTAGATGATGGTAGTATTAGTAGTAGTATTAGTAGTAGTATTAGTAGTAGTAGTATTAGTATTAGTAGTATTAGTAGTAGTATTAGTAGTAGTATTAGTAGTAGTAATAGTAGTAGTATTAGTAGTAGTATTAGTATTTGTAGTATTAGTAGTAGTATTAGTAGTAGTATTAGTATTAGTATTAGTAGTAGTATTAGCATTAGCAGTATTAGTAGTATTAGTAGTAGTATTAGTAGTAGTATTAGTATTAGTAGTATTAGTAGTAGTATTAGTAGTAGTATTAGTAGTAGTAATAGTAGTAGTATTAGTAGTAGTATTAGTATTTGTAGTATAGTAGTAGTATTAGTAGTGTAGTAGTATTAGTAGTAGTAGTAGTATTAGTAGTAGTATTAGTAGTAGTATTAGCATTAGCAGTAGTAGTAGTATTAGTAGTAGTATTAGTAGTAGTATTAGTAGTAGTATTAGCATTAGCAGTAGTAGTAGTATTAGTAGTAGTATTAGTAGTAGTATTAGCATTAGCAGTAGTAGTATTAGTAGTAGTATTAGTATTATTAGTATTAGTAGTACTACCTGTTTGAACTCCCTGCTGTAACAGGGGTAGATGATGGGTTCAGGCAGCTGTTGAAATATCCCAACCAGAAGATCACTTTGAAAAACGTCTCAGGAGGACGAAGACTGCTGATGAAGGAGCCTACACACACCACACACACACACACACACACAGACACACACACACACACACACACACACACACACCACACACACACACCACCACACACACCACACACACACACACACACACACACACACACACACACACACACACAGTATTAATATAAGTATGTGCTTTTATATATTAAAATACTCTCCCCTCCTCACAGTGGTTGACCTGCAGATATGGAGGTGATGTTTGGCGTGTCGGAGTGATATCAGATTTTATGAGGACTTATGAGGTCTTATGAGGACTTATGAGGTCTTATGAGGACTTCTCTCCTCAGACGGAGTTTATCGGAGGCTTCTGAAGGGATTATTTCTCCCTCAGTATGGACTTGTAAGGCCATACTGCCTCAGGCTGCTCTCCTGAACCTCGGCACGAAAACCCGCAGAAAAACCTTCCCATGATGCATCACTGCTGCATGTTTCTCCAAGTTTGGAAATCCTCAGAAAAAGTTATTCTAACCCAAAGATCTTCACTTTAATCATTATTATAACAACAGTGTGCAGGAGCAGCTCGTCTGCAGACATACAACCATTTGCAGTGCGTTACAAAAACTTCAAAGAGACACAAAATGACTTCAAAGAGACACAAATGACTTCGAGAGACACAAAATGACTTCAAAGAGACACAAATGACTTCGGAGAGACACAAAATGACTTCAAAGAGACACAAATGACTTCGGAAAGACTCAAAATGACTTCAGAGAGACTTCAAAGAGACACAAATGACTTCGGAGAGACTCAAAATGACTTCAAAGAGAATCAAGATGACTTCAAAGAGACTTCAAAGAGACTTCAAAGATGCTCAAAATGACTTTAAAGAGACACAAAATGACTTCAAAGAGACTCAAAATAACTTCAGAGAGACTCAAGATGACTTCAAAGAGACTTCAAAGAGACTCACAAACACTTCAAAGAGACACAAATGGCGCTTTTCCGCTGCAGCACGTAGCACGGTTTTAGCTGTTTTGCTTTTCCACTAGGGGTAGTTCCGGCCCAGGGCTACTTTTTCTCCTTTTTTCTGGCCCTCCAAAATCGATGTTCTTACCTGAATATGCTAAACTCGTGACGTAAACACTCTTGACTGCTGAATGGTCAGAGAGAATCGCTGATTTAATTGTAATACACGTTTCAAAATGATGCCGAAGTAACAACATACTGATACAGGTTAGTAAAAACCATGAATTAATGCTTTGACAAGTCTGCAGACAGACGGCAGGCGAAACACGTTTTAAAATGCGTGTTTTCTGAATGGAGATCGGCTAAGCTAACGCAGTATATGCTCCGACCTTCCACACTCACAACAACGGCCTATACAGACATAAATAAACCAGCGACTGTACTCGCCATGACACAGACAGTCTGTGGTTTGTACTTGTTTAACTTCTGTCTAGTTTCTGAACAGATATGAGGAGCTGTGAGCTCTGAGTGCTAACAGCTAACGGCTGATGTTTGGTTTTGTGGTTCGCATTGAAGATGACGTTACGGCAGTTTTACGCAGCGTCGCTCCGCCCGCCGAACAGCCGATTGCCCCGCTACCCTGCGTTGCTATAGTTACTACCCCAGTTGGTAAACTGTAATGGAAACGCAGCATAAAGTGAGCCTGGCCTACCAAGGCCTAACCATACCGTACTAGGCCGTGCGAGGTCCTGCAGTGGAAAAGCACCAAAAGAGGCTTCAAAGAGACTTCTCCTGCAGTGTATAGGTCAGTGGTTCTCAACTGGTCACGCCTCAGGACTTTTTCTCTTTGTCAATAAATCCCGACCCAAAGGTCTGAAACACTCCAATGTATTTCACCAAAAATAGTGCAGTAATATATATAAATGTTTCTCAGCAGACACTTTGAAGTGAAGTGAAGAACAGAGCATACATTTCAGTAAATGTAGTCCATGGAACAAAACCACATCCTCAACATGTCAGTGCCATGCAGATTATATCCCTCACAGAACTACAGTATGCTTTTTAAACAAGTTTGAACTGGTGATGGGCATCAAGGTTCTAGAATCAAAATTGAACTGTAATCAATAAAAGGGCGACCTGGAGCCAATCCTGCAAATTCACCAGACGTGAAAGTTTCTAGTCTCCGGGATTTCCAGACAAGTGGCTTAGAAATTCCGGCCTTCAAAATAAAAGTTGGACTTTTTTTTTTCTCACATTTTAGTTTTCACTCGCACCGTGACCAACTCAAAAGGCGTCCGCGACCCAAAAGTGGGTCCCACCAGTTGAGAACCACTGCTATAGGTGTTAGTGCATGTTAATGGTCTGCAGAGGATAACATCCAGGAATCATTCATGCATCATTATGAATATAAGAGTGATGGTACCGAGGGGCAGGCGAGGAAGAAGGGCAGCCAGCAGAGGACGAACATCCCCCCACCACGCCCAGAGTCTTCGCCGCCTTCTTCTCTCTGGAGAACTTCATCAGTTTGAGGCTCAGAGCGCTGCGACCTGGATCCTGGGAATCATGGACATAAAATAAAGTTCTGTAAGTCATGAGTTCATCTTTTAGTTTTCTGGCAAGGGGCCATCTGGTACACAAAGTCTCTCCATGAAGACTGAGCTTTCAGTGTCATGTGTACGTGATCACACCATGTCAGAAGGTACACTGTTGTGTTTACATCTGACTGTGTAAGATCCAATGGTGGAGTTCAAAAGGTGTATAATATATTCTCTTCTCCTGTAGAACCAGAACCAGGTTTATAACCAGGTAGGTTGACACGTACGAGGAACTTGACTTGGTGTCATGGTGCAGACATAAAAGTAAAACAAATATTAAAAACACAGATATAAAACTATTACAAGAAAACTATAAAAACATAAAAATATTTAAAATAATAGAAAATATAGTCAAATAGTAAACTGTAGGCATGTTCTCGGCCCATTTGATGAAGTGTAATCTGTCTCTTATGCTGTTGGAAAACAATATAATATTTAAACTCCAACCATTTCTGTGTCTGTGCTTTAATGTGTTTCTATGTTGTTATTTGCTGATGTTGTGAGTGTTTAAGGCACCTGGTTCTGGCTCTGGTTGTGGCTCTGGTTCTGGTTCCTGCAGTGGATCCTCAGCGTGAGTTCCTGAGACCCCGCCTGGCGCTCCTGCATCACGCCGGCCTCCAGGTTCCTGGTGGTGTGCTTGGCCACCACATAGACCCGGAAGTACATGAAGAGGATGATGAAGAGCGGGAAGTAGAAGGACCCGAGTGAGGAGAACAGAGCGTAGAACGGTTCCTCCGTGATGAGACACACCGAGGAGTCCTGAGGAGGAACAGCAGGGTCAGGGGTCAAGTCAGGGGTCAACTCAGGGCTTCAGCGGTGCACTGTTAGAATAATCTCACTGGTTTGAGCTTCAATCTCAGGATCCATGTATTTGTGATCCTCTCCAGAATGGAAGTAGTCATCACATACAGAGCATCAACTAGTTCCTGAACAGTGTCCTTCACATGCTGATATCCAAGAGAGGGAGTTACACAGTCACAAGATGGAGGAATACCGGTTCTTCTTGGTAATCATACATCCTGTCATGTACAAAATATTGAGTTTACTTTCAAATGTTGGCTTTTTTCTCAAAATCTCGACATTTTCTCAAAATTCTGACTTTTTCAAAAAATTCTGACATTTTCTCAAATTCTGACCTTTTCTCAAAATTCTGACTTTTTCAAAAGATTCAGACTTTTTTTCAAAATTCAGATTTTTTCTGAATACTTAAAAATGTTAATAATCACTGGTCCCCGGCTTGAGCTTCAATCTCAGGATCCATGTATTTGTGATCCTCTCCAGAATGGAAGTAGTCATCACATACAGAGCATCAACTAGTTCCTGAACAGTGTCCTTCACATGCTGATATCCAAGAGAGGGAGTTACACAGTCACAAGATGGAGGAATATAAGGCAGTATTCAATGTTTACTTCAGATTAGCTCCACGTCAGAAATGAGCATGCTTGTCATATGTCTATCTCCATAGAGGCTGAATCATCATGTTAATCACATAGCTATCATATGCCTAAAACAGTCCTGATGCTCTTCTAGGTAATCATACATCCTGTCATGTTCACAGCTACAGTTGGGATACCTTTGTTATCATGTTACTCTCAGATTGAACATTCAGGATTTTACCAACATGCATGCTGGGTAATGTTTGTACCTGTGCGGGCGGCTGCTTCCAGCCGAACAGCGGTCCCACGGAGATGACGGCGGCGAGGATCCAGACTCCCAGCATGCCGAGCAGCGCCCTGGTCTCCGTGACGATGCAGCGGTACTGCAGCGGGCGAGAGACGCCCACGAAGCGGTCGATGGAGATCAGGCACAGAGACAAGATGGAGGCCGAGCAGCAGAGAACGTCCAGAGCTGCCCAAACATCGCAGAACACACGACCAAACACCCAGTGGTCCAGGATCTGTGGAGAGGAAGCACACCTGAAACACTTGAAACACACCTGAAACACCTGAGACACCTGAAACACACTTGAAACACCTGAGACACCTGAAACACACTTGAAACACCTGAGACACCTGAAACACACCTGAAACACCTGAAACACCTGAAACACACTTGAAACACCTGAGACACCTGAAACACACCTGAAACACCTGAGACACCTGAAACACACTTGAAACACCTGAGACACCTGAAACACACTTGAAACACCTGAGACACCTGAAACACACCTGAAACACCTGAAACACCTGAAACACACTTGAAACACCTGAGACACCTGAAACACCTGAAACACACTTGAAACACCTGAGACACATGACACACCTGAGACACCTGAAACACACCTGAAACACCTGAAACACCCCTGAAACACCTGAAACACCCAGTGGTCCAGGATCTGTGGAGAGGAAGCACACCTAAAGCACCTGAAACACCTGAAACACCTGAAACACACCTGAAACACACTTGAAACACCTGAAACACACCTGAAACACACCTGAGACACACCTGAAACACCTAGAACACCTGAACACACCTGAAACACCTGAACACACCTGAACACACCTGAAACACCTGAGACACACCTGAAACCAGTGTTATTTAAAAAAGAATATCAATATGAACATTTCAAATATCACCGCCGTAACCATAGCAACGTAAGTAGCGTAAAGAATGCAGCGCCACCACGTACAGATGGCAACACCCAGAAATATTTACAAATATAAAACAAATATTCAGAAACTGTCATGAACAATGACTATTATTTATTTCAAGAACTGTTATTTACAGAAACTCAACATTTCTAATCTGTGTGACACAATATGCACAATTTTTTTGGGCTCCCCCCCATTTCGAACACTGCCTGAAACACCCAGTGATCCAACACCTGGGGACAGGAAGCACAATATAAATATAAACTAATATTTAATAACACCTAACCCTCACCTGAAACACCTGGACCTGCACACAGGCACACAGGTACACATATTTTCTCATATATTTGTATTTGATGTAATACTTGATGTATTATAGAGACGTTCTGGTGGTGCGTTCACTGACCTATTACATGTTATTTTTATGTGTGTTATTTCAGTTAGTTTTTTTTATATATTTGTATTTGATGTAATACTTTAAGTGTTTGAGAGAGGTTGTGGTGGTGCGTTCACTGACCTCCAGAGAGGCGGACACCGGCAGCACGGTGCTCCCCAGCAGCAGGTCAGCGAGGCCAGGTTGATGATGAAGTAGTTGGTCGGCGTCCGGAGGTTTCTGTTACAAACCACCGCCAGGATCACCAGGATGTTCCCCACGATGGCAAACAGGATGAAGGAGCCCAGAACCAGACCCACCAGAACCGCCCGCACCAGAACCAGAGGGGGGTCCAGAGGGGGGTCTGAGGACGAGTTAGTGCCCAGGAGAGGAGCCTCAATCCTGGGCTGGAGCTCAGAGGAGGAGCCGTTAGTCCACATACTCATGGGGGGTCTTCTTTAGAGGGTTAATGTGGACCCAGAGGGTCTTCAGAGGGTCTTCAGAGGGTCTTTAGAGGGCCGTTAGAGGGTTAATGTGGACCCAGAGGGTCTTCAGAGGGTCTTCAGAGAGTCTGTAGGGGTTCATGTGGATCCAGAGCAGCAGGGGGTCCTTTTCAGAGTTAATGTCAGATCAGAATCAGAATCAGAACCAGAATCAGGTTTATCACCAGGTGGGTCGACACGTAAGAGGAATTTGACTTGGTGTCGTGGTGCAGACACAAAAGTAAAACAACAATTCAAAACACAGATAGAAAACTATTTTAAGAAAAACTATAATAATGTAAAAAAATTATAATAAAAATATAGTATGTGGATCCAGAGCAGGTGGAAGGTCTTCTTCAGAGTTAATGTGGATCCAGAGGGTCTTCAGAGTTAAAATGGATCCAGAGCAGGTGGAGGGTCTTCTTCAGAGTTCCTATCTGGAGAAACTGAGCCCAGAAAGACCTCCCAGTCCTTTTATGGTTCAGGAGTTAATGTGGGAAAGTCTGAGAGAGAGAGATCTATAACTGTCTCTCTCTCTCTCTCTCTCTCTCTCTCTCTCTCTCTTCTCTCTCTCTCTCTCTCTCTCTCTCTCTATCTCTCTCTCTCTAAACTCTCTCTATCTCTCTCTCCCTCTCTCTCTCTGTCTCTCTATAACTCTCTCTCTCTCTCTCTCTCTCTCTCTCTCTAATGAAGAGGCTCTGTACGGAGGCCCTGAGGGGCCAAAACACACGTGGGAAAATAAAAACATTTCAACTTTTTTTTCTCTCTGAAAAAACTCTTTCCCCAAACACTAGTACACTCTCCATCTGAAGTGGTGGTGATGCAGCGTGGCATCATGGGAGTTGTAGTCTTCTCCTGGGTTTGAACATCGTTGGAAATGTGAGAAAAGAAACTTGAAATAATAAAAAAAATTCAAAAACGTTTTAGTGTAAATAAAATAATCAGGAAAATAAATCAATATTTTATACTAACGTGTTGTCATGCTAACGTGTTGTCATGCTAACGTTTTATCATGCTAACGTGTTGTCGTGCTAACGTGTTATCATGCTAATGTGTTGTCGTGCTAACGTGTTATCATGCTAACGTGTTGTCGTGCTAACATGTTATCATGCTAACGTGTTGTCGTGCTAACGTGTTATTATGCTAACGTGTTGTCGTGCTAACGTGTTATCATGTAAACGTGTTGTCGTGCTAAACTGTTGTCGTGCTAACGTGTTGTCGTGCTAACGTGTTGTCGTGCTAACGTGTTGTCGTGCTAACGTGTTGTCATGCTAACGTGTTGTCATGTTAACGTGTTGTCATGCTAACGCTAAGATTATTATGAGGCTGCTCTGCCTGGTGCACATTATAACTGAGCTGAAAATAGATCACATACACACACACATACATATACACACACACACACATACACACACTGTGATGAGGATTTATTTATATGTTTGTCTCTTTCTTTCCTCTCCACCAGACCATGTCTCCTCAAGTTGCTGAATGTTCTCTAGATGCTGCACGTGTTGTCAAGTTGCTGAATGTTCTCTAGATGCTGCACATGTTGTCAAGTTGCTGAATGTTCTCTTGATGCTGCATGTGTTGTCAAGTTGCTGAATGTTCTCTAGATGCTGCACGTGTTGTCAAGTTGCTGAATGTTCTCTAGATCAGGGGTTCCCAACCTTTATTGTGACAAGGACCGGCAGATACATTAAAAAAAAATCGCGGACCGGTTGTCAATTTTAACTGATTTTAATATTTACTCACCACCAGCAGGTAGCAACAGAGGCTAATTGTATGTAACAGCCTGAACAATACTAGAACAATATGCATCCAAAACATATTAACAAAGTTTAAAAAAGAACGGGTGTTGTTTTTGGTTTTTCGGAAAACCAAAAAACCGACGTTATTCAGTTTTAAACCAAAACGGGAAAACAGATAAATCAACGTTTTGGTTTTGTTTGTATGATTTACGGATAATCCAGTGAATGCTGGGAAAACGAGGAGAAGGCGCATTATGAAGGAGATGTCCGGTCGCCAGGGTGGTGTGTGTGGTGTGTGTGTGGTGTGTGTGTTTGTGTGTGTGTGTGTGTGTGTGGTGTGTGTGTGTGTGTGTGTGTGTGTGTGTGTGTGTGTGTGTGTGTGTGTGTGTGTGTGTGATGACATCATTGAGGGCAGCACAAAAGCTCATCGTCATACAGGAAACATGTTTAGACAGAGTGTTACAGAGGAGACATATTTCACTTTGTGTGTGTGTGTGTGGGTGTGTGGGTGTGTGGTGTGTGTGTGTGTGTGTGTGTGTGTGTGTGTGTGTGTGTGTGCGTGCGTGCGTGCGTGCGTGTGTGTGTGTGTGTGTGTGTGTGTGTGTGTGGTTGTGTGTGTGTGTGTGTGTGTGTGTGTGTGTGTGTGTGTGTGTTTGTGTGATGACATCATTTAGGGCCGCATATATGGATTTAGTTATATGTGTTGTAAATTACTGTTCATAAACATTTGGAAACAAATGCCGGTGTCGGACAGACACAAACACACCGACCGAACCCACAGAGCTGAGCTGAGCAGAGCACATACACATCATGCGCCTTGGTGACTGACTGGACATCTCCTTCATAAAACTAATAAAAGGGGGAGTAATCGGGCAGTTCGATGTGTGTAGAGATGTGTGTAGAGGTGTGTGTGGTTAACACGTAGCAGCCTGCAGTCACTCTTAAACTGTTCTGATGAAGGTAAACACAGTAAAGGCACAGCTCTTTACCTGCTGGTGCTGCACTTCTCAGAGGCGGAGTATACGTCCGCCGCCTCCTGATGCTGCAGCCATTTCATGAAGTGAAGGAGGGTTTCCTTCTATAAAACAGCTGCGGGCAGTAGATACCGTGAGAGTCCCGGACATTAATTCATAGATCAAGGCAGACTGGTTTACTCTCCTGTTTGCCAATCCGGTGCTTAAACAAATAGCTCTACACTCCTGGCCGACATGTCCTTAAAATGAAGTCCGAGTTTGAAATATATCTCAAATAATGTATGCACCACCATTTCCCCACATAAACATAACAGTCTGCAATCAAACGGTTGTCTCCTGTGCGCTCCTCTTCCTACTTGGCGCACCGGTAACATTCTCGTGCGCACAAGAGGCTGAGCCGCCGAATCCCTCGGAACATCATAAAAGCCATTTTCAACGGTTTTCTGGTGAAAGATTAACTAGCTACTGGATGAAATAATATGACTTGTGGCACAGGTGCGAAAATGAAACACTTTTTGAAAAAAATATTATGATAAAATATTTTTATATATTTATAATTCTGCAAATTTTACTTATAAACTCACAGCTATTTCGCGGCCCGGCAGTAACACCTCCGCGGCCCGGTACCGGACCGCGGACCGGGGGTTGGGAACCCCTGCTCTAGATGCTGCATGTGTTGTCAAGTTGCTGAATGTTCTCTAGATGCTGCATGTCTCCTCAAGTTGCTGAATGTTCTCTAGACGCTGCATGTGTTGTCAAGTTGCTGGATGTTCTTAGACGCTGCATGTCTCCTCAAGTTGCTGAATGTTCTCTAGATGCTGCATGTGTTGTCAAGTTGCTGAATGTTCTCTAGATGCTGCATGTCTCCTCAAGTTGCTGAATGTTCTCTAGACGCTGCATGTGTTGTCAAGTTGCTGAATGTTCTCTAGACGCTGCAGTCTCCTCAAGTTGCTGAATGTCTCTAGATGCTGCATGTCTCCTCAAGTGCTGAATGTTCTCTAGACACTGCATGTGTTGTCAAGTTGCTGAATGTTCTCTAGACGCTGCATGTCTCCTCAAGTTGCTGAATGTTCTCTAGATGCTGCATGTGCTGTCAAGTTGCTGAATGTTCTCTAGATGCTGCATGTCTCCTCAAGTTGCTGAATGTTCTCTAGATGCTGCATGTGCTGTCAAGTTGCTGAATGTTCTCTAGACGCTGCATGTCTCCTCAAGTTGCTGAATGTTCTCTAGATGCTGCATGTGTTGTCAAGTTGCTGAATGTTCTCTAGACGCTGCATGTCTCCTCAAGTTGCTGAATGTTCTCTAGACGCTGCATGTCTCCTCAAGTTGCTGAATGTTCTCTAGATGCTGCATGTGCTGTCAAGTTGCTGAATGTTCTCTAGACGCTGCATGTCCTCAAGTTGCTGAATGTTCTCTAGATGCTGCATGTGCTGTCAAGTTGCTGAATGTTCTCTAGATGCTGCATGTCTCCTCAAGTTGCTGAATGTTCTCTAGATGCTGCATGTCTCCTCAAGTTGCTGAATGTTCTCTAGATGCTGCATGTGCTGTCAAGTTGCTGAATGTTCTCTAGACGCTGCATGTCTCCTCAAGTTGCTGAATGTTCTCTAGATGCTGCATGTGCTGTCAAGTTGCTGAATGTTCTCTAGACACTGCATGTGTTGTCAAGTTGCTGAATGTTCTCTAGATGCTGCATGTCTCCTCAAGTTGCTGAATGTTTTCTAGATGCTGCAGTCTCCTCAAGTTGCTGAATGTTCTCTAGACGCTGCATGTGTTGTCAAGTTGCTGAATGTTCTCTAGTGCTGCATGTCTCCTCAAGTTGCTGAATGTTCTCTAGACGCTGCATGTGTTGTCAAGTTGCTGAATGTTCTCTAGACGCTGCATGTGTTGTCAAGTTGCTGAATGTTCTCTAGATGCTGCATGTGTTGTCAAGTTGCTGAATGTTCTCTAGATGCTGCATGTCTCCTCAAGTTGCTGAATGTTCTCTAGATGCTGCATGTCTCCTCAAGTTGCTGAATGTTCTCTAGACGCTGCATGTGTTGTCAAGTTGCTGAATGTTCTCTAGATGCTGCATGTGTTGTCAAGTTGCTGAATGTTCTCTAGATGCTGCATGTGTTGTCAAGTTGCTGAATGTTCTCTAGATGCTGCATGTCTCCTCAAGTTGCTGAATGTTCTCTAGATGCTGCATGTCTCCTCAAGTTGCTGAATGTTCTCTAGACGCTGCATGTGTGTCAAGTTGCTGAATGTTCTCTAGACGCTGCATGTGTTGTCAAGTTGCTGAATGTTCTCTAGACGCTGCTGTCTCCTCAGTTGCTGAATGTTCTCTAGACGCTGCATGTGTTGTCAAGTTGCTGAATGTTCTCTAGACGCTGCATGTGTTGTCAAGTTGCTGAATGTTCTCTAGACGCTGCATGTCTCCTCAAGTTGCTGAATGTTCTCTAGACGCTGCATGTCTCCTCAAGTTGCTGATGTTCTCTAGATGCTGCACGTGCTGTCAAGTTGCTGAATGTTCTCTAGACGCTGCATGTCTCCTCAAGTTGCTGAATGTTCTCTAGATGCTGCATGTGTTGTCAAGTTGCTGAATGTTCTCTAGATGCTGCATGTCTCCTCAAGTTGCTGAATGTTCTCTAGATGCTGCATGTGTTGTCAAGTTGCTGAATGTTCTCTAGAGGCTGCATGTCTCCTCAAGTTGCTGAATGTTCTCTAGATGCTGCATGTGTTGTCAAGTTGCTGAATGTTCTCTAGACGCTGCATGTGTTGTCAAGTTGCTGAATGTTCTCTAGATGCTGCACGTGTTGTCAAGTTGCTGAATGTTCTCTAGATGCTGCATGTCTCCTCAAGTTGCTGAATGTTCTCTAGATGCTGCATGTGTTGTCAAGTTGCTGAATGTTCTCTAGATGCTGCATGTCTCCTCAAGTTGCTGAATGTTCTCTAGATGCTGCATGTGTTGTCAAGTTGCTGAATGTTCTCTAGATGCTGCATGTCTCCTCAAGTTGCTGAATGTTCTCTAGATGCTGCATGTGTTGTCAAGTTGCTGAATGTTCTCTAGACGCTGCATGTCTCCTCAAGTTGCTGAATGTTCTCTAGATGCTGCATGTGTTGTCAAGTTGCTGAATGTTCTCTAGATGCTGCATGTCTCCTCAAGTTGCTGAATGTTCTCTAGATGCTGCATGTGTTGTCAAGTTGCTGAATGTTCTCTAGATGCTGCATGTCTCCTCAAGTTGCTGAATGTTCTCTAGATGCTGCATGTTGTCAAGTTGCTGAATGTTTTCTAGATGCTGCATGTGTTGTCAAGTTGCTGAATGTTCTCTAGATGCTGCAGTGTTGTCAAGTTGCTGAATGTTCTCTAGATGCTGCATGTCTCCTCAAGTTGCTGAATGTTCTCTAGACGCTGCATGTCTCCTCAAGTTGCTGAATGTTCTCTAGATGCTGCATGTCTCCTCAAGTTGCTGAATGTTCTCTAGATGCTGCATGTGTTGTCAAGTTGCTGAATGTTCTCTAGACCAGTGGTTCTCAACCGTTTCGAGTGGGGTCGCGGATGGTGTGAGTGAAGAAAAAAAAGTTGAAAAAAAAAATTGACATTTTTTTTTTTTTTTTTGGGGGGAAAACTCAAACTTTTATTTTGAAGGCCCGATTTTCTTCTCAGAGTGTACCAGAATGCGTAGTTTATGTTAGTATTTCTAAAAATCTCCTGGGGAGAATCCCCCAGACCCCCTGCTGGGGTTGGGTTTCAGCATGTGTGCCTATTTATATAGTTCAGCTTTGATTCCATCATCTCATAAAACCTTTTTTTAAAGCATACTTTAGTTCTGTGAAGGGATATAAGGGATATATGCACTGTACTTCACTTTTATTAATATTGTATGCTCAAAAAGCGTATATATTACAACACGATTTTTTGTTGAATAGATTTGAGTGCTTCAAAATGTTGGGTCGCGATGTATTGACCAAGTAAAAAGTGGGTCCCGAGGCTGACCAGTGAGAACCACTGCTCTAGACGACTGCATGTCTCCTCAAGTTGCTGAATGTTCTCTAGACGCTGCATGTGTTGTCAAGTTGCTGAATGTTTCTCTAGATGCTGCATGTCTCCTCAAGTTGCTGAATGTTCTCTAGATGCTGCATGTGTTGTCAAGTTGCTGAATGTTCTCTAGACGCTGCATGTCTCCTCAAGTTGCTGAATGTTCTCTAGACGCTGCATGTCTCCTCAAGTTGCTGAATGTTCTCTAGACGCTGCATGTGTTGTCAAGTTGCTGAATGTTCTCTAGACGCTGCATGTGTTGTCAAGTTGCTGAATGTTCTCTAGACGCTGCTATGTGTTGTCAAGTTGCTGAATGTTCTCTAGACGCTGCATGTCTCCTCAAGTTGCTGAATGTTCTCTAGACGCTGCATGTCTCCTCAAGTTGCTGAATGTTCTCTAGACGCTGCATGTGTGTCAAGTTGCTGAATTTCTCTAGACGCTGCATGTGTTGTCAAGTTGCTGAATGTTCTCTAGACGCTGCATGTCTCCTCAAGTGCTGAATGCTCTAGATGCTGCATGCTCCTCAAGTTGCTGAATGTTCTCTAGATGCTGCACGTGTTGCTGGAGACGTTTCTTCATGTGGAACATCTGTGTTTTTATATCTTTCTGAAGCTGTTCCTCCTGATGGAGAGTTCGTGGCACATGTTGGCCTCCGTACATCCTGTGTCTGCATGATGGTCTTCAGTGGATGTCAGCAACATGTCAGAGTGAAGTGGAGTGTTTTCATCAGACTGGAACGTCTCTCAGGAAACAGGAACTCTGTCCTCTCGTCTTCTGAAGTCTCTGCACAGTTTAAAAGGCTTCAGAGGTCTGTTCTCTCCGAGCCGTGAACGCAGACGTCAGCCTCCAGAAACACCTGGAAGACTTTACACTTTATTCAACCTCTCGTTAGCATCCAGGCTAACAGGCTCTGATGGGAGCTTCCATACAAACAGCTTCAGCAGGAAGAGTCTGTAAACTATCGGACAGATAAAACACTACGAAGGGTTAAATCACAGATAACACAAAACAGAGAGATCCAAGTTCCAGTTCTCTTTCATCATGAGCTCAGCAGCTTCAGAGGAGATACGGAGATGAGGAACTGAAGACTCCTCCAACAGAGCAACATGAATATATAGGACATAGAACTAATAAACAGATCAAATAGTGCAAGAGAATGTTTTGAGATGAGCAAGTTAATACAAATAGAATATAAATAGTGCAAGAAGTGTCTGTATACGAGAACATGGAATATGTTGTATAGACAAGACAGATGTTCTGGATGTTCTTCACAGAGCTCAGGTGTTTAACAGTCTGATTGTGGGATGAAACTGTTTGGAAACTATCACTCGACACCGGGTTGAGAATCAATAATCAGGTACTCATTTATTCTTGCAAGAAGGAGCAGAGTTAAGTCGCACACAAAGGATATGGTTCCACTCACACACATGAGCTCAAAGGAGCAGGAAGTAACATCAAGCTTACATCGTCTAATCGTCGGGAAGGCGTCGGGAAGGCGTCGGGACATCTCTGGAAAGAAAGGCACGCATTCCCGTCCCGCCAGTGTTGCTCTTTGCCCCTCGAAGAGGAGAGGAGACAAAGTGTGTGTCCTCTCCTTGGTATCAACCACATGAATGATGCCCTGCCTTCTCCTACCTCAGAGGAGGCAGCTGCAAGGTCACACATGTCCAAGGTCACACAGGTGCAAGGTCACACAGGTGTAAGGTCACACAGGTGTAAGGTCACCAGAGGTCGCGTTAACCGAATATATTCCGTCTATGACGGAATTTTTTTAACAATGACGGAAAAATCTGAAAGCAGTCCGTCATTTTGACGGATTAGAACAAACTCAGAACAGCGCCAAAGTTTCCCTGCAGCAGGGCTCCGGTTTATGCCGTTATGTCGTTTCCAGACCTAACTTTGCCGTACAAATCATTGAAATGTCTGGGAGTTTATGCTTTACGCTGTGGCGCGCTCCCGCGAGGTGCAGTGGGCATGCATAACACGGCATAACACCGGTGTTGTGCCAAATTATGCACCCCCGGCGTGAAATGCACCCCTTGTCACGGGAACGCGCATTTTAAAATGAAACGTTTACACCTTAAAACGATGCTTAAAACGAAAAGTAAACGTCCAGGTTTTTTTTAATGGTAATGTTCAGACTGTGAGTCGTTTAGTGGTAGCTCATATAGTCTTGATTCTTGTGTTCAAACTTTTCGCTCCGTATTTTGATGGTTGGGGTGTTGCAATAATATACGTTGGTCAGGGGGACATTATTTGTTGACGCACGCCGAGGGACCAGCTACCACTAAACGACTCACAGTCTGAAAATTACCATTAAAAAAACCTGGACGTTTACTTTCGTTTTAAGCATCGTTTTAAGGTCTAAACGTTTCATTTAGAAATGCGCGTTCCCGTGTCACGGGGTGCATTTCACGGTGGGGGTGCATAATTTGACACAACACCGGCGCTAACAGTTCACAAGCCCCCCGTTGACAGTTCACGAGCGTGCTCTTCCCCCCCCCTCAGTTGTGTACAGACCGACGGGTAATAATGGATTTTGACGGAAATTTTACGATCCTGTCCGTCAAAATTACGGGCAGCGAAAAAGTCTAGCGCAATCTTTGAAGGTCACACACGTGCGAGGTTACACACGTGCAAGGTCACACACGTGCAAGGTCACACAGGTGCAAGGTCACACAGGTGCAAGGTCACACATGTGCAAGGTCACACACGTGCAAGGTCACACAGGTGCAAGGTCACACAGGTGCAAGGTGTGCAAGGTCACACAGGTGCAAGGTCCCCTCTACCCCCTGGTCCTCTACCCCTGGTCCTCTACCCCCCTGGTCCTCTACCCCTGGTCCCCTCTACCCCCCTGGTCCTCTACCCCCTGGTCCTCTACCTGCAGAGTTCACCTGAGAAACGCCTGAGTTCATTTATGATATTATGTGTTACATGTGTCCTACAGAGAGATGCATGCTGGGAGCTCTCAGCGGGGGGCAGAGGTCAGCTGTTCTTGGCTTCTCTTCTTCTCTGACATTCCTCTTTAATCACATTCCTGCTGCTGGAAATATACTTTCATATTAATGTGAATATCACGTCAGAGCCCTCTGGATCTGACCCTCTGTCACATCTCAACAATAATATAACCCTCTACTAATATCTACTCTCAGGTTTCTGTTCTCTTGTGAATGATTTCAAAGTGAAGTGATGGTGGTCTATGGTGTGAAATCACACTGCTTTATAAACAGGATGCTTAGTTTATATATCTGTTAAAGTGCTTCATTATAATGTCTCCTGTGTTTTATCTTTTTTCTTAATACTATTTTCATTCTTTACTTTATACATTTATTCTAATAATATTAAAGGTAGGGTAGGTAATTTTGGAGAAACCGGCTCGAGTGCGCTAGAATTTGAAAATACACAGCCGGAAAAAATCTTCCACTTCCTTACAGAGCCCCTCCTCCAACACACACGAACGTGCACATGACCAATGAGGGCACGAGATAAGTTTGTGCACAGATGGAAGGCTGACAGGCAGGTAGGCCATCCAGTTATTTTAGCCGGGCCGGCTCAGATGATTGGTCGTGCTTTTTACAGTATTACGGCTTCCACAGATGACATTTTTTTATGGATCTTTTGTTAAAGCACTTCAGATATTCATTGCTATCGGGATGTTAAGAGCATTCCATGGAATATAACAAAAAGTGTATCTCGAGCCGGTTTCTCAAACTTACCTACCCCACCTTTAATGTATTATTTATTATTAACTCGTGTTTACTGTGACAGCCTGCAGCGCCCCCTGCTGGTCAGAGGCTCTCCTGCTGCCTGACAGAGACAGAGAGACAGACAGAGACAGAGAGACAGACAGAAAGAGACGGAAAGAGACGTAGAGGAGGGTTAACTCGGTCCAGCTGCAGAAAGTGAGTGTTTCTGTGTTTCTTCAGAGTTTATAAAGTGTTATTTTGATCTGTCTGCAGAGTTTATTCATGATCCTGCAGCACCTGTTAGCTAACCGGCTAATTAGCTAACGGGCTAATTAGCTAACGGGCTAATTAGCTCGTGGTCACACCTGATGCATGTGCTATATTAGCATACCTAGCTTTCAATTGACTTAATAAATGATAAATCGTGCGTTTGAAAGCCAATAGAAGTCCAGGTGTAATCAGAGCTACTCAGAAGTCCGCTGTGTGAAAACAGGCTTTTAAATAATTGTATGTTAATATATTATATTATATATCATGTTGTTAATGCACTAACATTGCATTTTAATGTTTCAGCTGAGATCACTTTTATCATTTCATCAGTTATTATTGAATGTAGTGAGTATTAACCCTCAGCTGCTCACTACCTGCAGCTGTCAGGTTAATACGAGGTAACGAAGTCTGCAGTAATAAAGCAGCATTAGTCTGTACTTCTACTGTTATTTGGTAATAACTTTATTTAAGCTTTCCTTGCAGTTTAAGGACTAACTTTAGACTGCTTCTGAAGTAAAAGTGAAATACTAGTACAGAGAAAAGATGAATAACTCAATCCTTTATAAATAAATGTTACTGCAGCTTCACTTCTTTTAGGTTACAGCTAAGATATATCAATATAAAGTAAAATAAACCACGTGAACAAGATTGTAATTGTTGTTGCAGTTCACCAGCTAAACTGCGACAGCGCCACCGACCCATGTACTCCAGTGTGATGGTTAAAAAAGGTACTGCACCCGATGATGCTATCCCTTCCTCGTTAGTATAGTGGTCAGTATCCCCGCCTGTCACGCGGGAGACCGGGGTTCAATTCCCGACGGGGAGGAATACACTTTTTAATCACAAAAACGGCACCAAATACCTCAAATAATAGCGATTTCATATTATATATACATATATATATATATTTATACATATATATATACAATATACATAGATATATATACATTATACATAAATATAGCCTATACATTATACATACACATATATATACATTATTCTATCCGAAAGAGATACAAGGCAACATACAATACACGTTTAGTAAGCAAAGTATAACAACTGACATGTGATTTATCCTCTAAATGTAAATAATATGAAATACAATATATGCTTGAAATCGTGTCTAAAGCCCTTCAGAAGTGTTTTATTGTCAGAGTTTATAGATGTTTTATCTTCACGGCCCTCTGTATATTTTCTACTTCTTAATGCTGCTTTAATTATATTTTGAGATATGTTTTAATTAAGGGTCGACCGATTATCGGCCTGGCCGATTATCGAGGCCGATATTCCGCATTTTACAGATTATCGGTATCGGCTTTTTTTAAATCAAATTGCCGATACAACTTTGGCTCTGCTGCGGCCGTTTCTCTGGCTGCAGTCACCACTCTGTGTTCACGAGCAATGTCCCGCCCACAGTGCTATCTGATAGGCTATTACTGAAGTGTCAATCAACACTGAAGATTTTCCGGGCTGCAGCCAGCCAGAGAGGCGGGACCTTCTCAGATTACAGGCAGGTGAGAAGAACACAGACAGGCAAGCAGCAGTGAGCGGTGTTTCGAAGGTAAATCAGTTGAAAGCCGAAGTTCAATAAACATCCCAATCCCCTATGCTGAAGTTGCAAAAACACCACGATCTTATGATCCAATTCTATCAGTTTCCCAGTTACACGGGGGGGGGTAGCGTCTCGCAGCGGAGAAACTGTGACGCGCTGGGACGACTGGGACTGGGACGGCTGCTAGTGGAGCCTCGCAGCAACTCTGCTTTCTGCACCACTATCTGGTGCTGCTGAACTGGGACTACTAAATGAGTGAGACTCAAATATCAGATGTTCAGAACAAGTTTTAGTAGTTTTTATTTTATTTTTACTTCATTTACTTTACTCAGGGTCACAGAGAGGAAACCAGTTTTAAGATGTTGAAAAGTTCATTAAACATAAAAAGGCATTTCATAGAAGTTCTGTTATTCTACATTTTGACACCAAGATTTTCTGATTTTACTGCAAATGTATATCGGTTCCAAATGTTTTCTGACACTTGGTGAGTTCCCTGGAACACCGGGGACACACATTCATGTATAAAAGACGTACAAAAGTGCATTTTGCTTGATAGGTCCCCTTTAAGTTTTCCTTGCAGTTTAAGGACTACGTTTAGAGTCTAAAGTTTAGACTGCTTCTGAAGTAAAGTGAAATACTAGTACAGAGAAAAGATGAATAACTCAATCCTTAATAAATAAATGTTACTGCAGCTTCACTTATTTTAGGTTACAGCTAAGATATATCAATATAAAGTAAAAGAAACCATGTGAATACGATTTTAATTGTTGTTGTAGTTCACCAGCTACACTGCAACAGCGCCACTGGCCATGTACTCCAGTGTGATGGTGAAAAAGGGTACTGCACCCGGTGATGCTATCCCTTCCTCGTTAGTATAGTGGTCAGTATCCCCGCCTGTCACGCGGGAGACCGGGGTTCAATTCCCGACGGGGAGGAAACACTTTATTTATTTTTTATAAAATGAACTAATAATACACAGAAAGAGAGTAGATGTACTGATAAATCATATAGTAATGATTTATGTAATTGTAAATCTTAAATCTTTGGTTACTGTGATTTTTAGGGATGCTCCGATCGCCAATTTTGGGGCCGATCACCGGAATCAGTATCGGCCGATACCGATCGCCGATCCGATCGAGTGGGCGGGGCCTATGGGGATCTTCCATTTAAAGTAGGGCTGTGCGATTATGGCAAAAATCATAATCACGATTATTTGGGTCAATAATTGATATCACGATTATTAAATACGATTATTCATTGACTTTGAAAACATCCATTTATTGAACTTTTAAACAAATACAAATAATAATTTGAACAGTATCTTTTTAACTGTTGATTTCCCTGAACGTATAATTCAACTGAAAAACCAATACAAAAATAAATGATATCAAAATAATAAATACCAATAAACAAGATCAACAAATATTTTGGAGCGCACTTCCCCAAGCTACTAAAACATATATAAATATGATAAATAAATAGACTATAAAATACATTAGATCAAATATGTTGCAGTGCACTGTCACAACCTAGCAAAGCAAAATAATCGTTTTTTTCGATTATGTTGTTTTCGTAATTGTGGCAGGCCAAAATCGTAATTGCGATTAAAATACGATTAATTGCACAGCCCTAATTTAAAGTGATGTTTAAAACTCAGTTAATGCTCATTCACTGGCGCTTCCACAAACAACAACCAACCAAGTACATTATTCAAGTTTACATTAACTTTGGAGAATAACACAGGAGAAATTCTCTTTTCCTCTCTCCCCCTCTCTCTCCCTCTCTCTCTCTCCTCTCTCCTCTCTCCCCCTCTCTCTCTCCCCCCTCTCTCTCCTCTCCTCTCTCCCCCTCTCTCCCTCTCTCTCCCTCTCTCCTCTCTCTCTCTCTCTCTCTCTCTCTCCCCTCTCTCTCTCCCCTCTCTCTCTCTCTCTCTCTCTCTCTCTCTCTCTCTCTCTCCTCTCTCCCCCTCTCTCTCTCTCTCCTGACAGCCCGTCAGTATCTCATGCAGCTCACTGATCCAGTAATGAGTGACCCGACAGTGAAGAATACATATATGTATAACTAGTTTAGCTAGTTCCAGAGGTAGATCAAATAGCTAAGTGTGTTAGGTCTAACTCTTAGTGTGTGTTTCGCTCACCGGTCCATCACAGCGGGCGGAGCTGCAGGAGTTCTGCTTCACACACACGTTGCATACCGCTATTTTATTGTTTTTCGGACACCTTAAAATACTGCCAGACTCGTGAAGCCATTTTGGCGAGCTTGTTTTGCCGCGCACATAATTTTACGTCATGCGATCGGCATTTTTAGAGAGCACCGATCAATCGGCAGAGAGTGAGTATCGGCCGATATCGATCGGTGGCCGATCGATCGGAGCATCCCTAGTGATTTTAACATCAGATTCAAGTCTATCATCATGTGCTCAGCAGTGACGGCTCCTCCAACAGAGCAACACGAATAGATAGGACATGAAACTAATAGAACAGATCAAATAGTGCAAGAAAATACAAATAAAATATAAATAGTATATAGAGACTATAGTAAATTACCGGCACACATACATGTACATATATTTAATATGTATGTATGTTCATTTAATTCATTTCTTATCTTAAAGTTACTTAACTGTCATTTTAATTGAATCTTTAATTGTATTCATCTCTAATGTGTGTGAATCTGTCCTGTTTTTCATCCTCACCCTGTTTCTGTTCAAACTGCTGAGTTTCCCCACAGGGATCAATAAAGCTCCATCTCATCTCATCTAGATAAATAATTAGCAAGATGCAAACAGATGAATGTTCTGGATGTTCTCCACAGAGTTCAGGTGTTAATAGTCTGATGGCCTGTGGGATGAACGTGTCTCTGGGTCTGGAGGGTTTAGTCCTGATGCTCTGTGCAGGTTTCACCACATGTTGATTATAGTATGAAAATGTTTAAACGTCAATCAGCCAATAGGAATGCAGCCTGAGCTGTGTGGTCGTCTTTCTGCTAAAGAGGTGAAGCTCGTGTCCGTGGTTAAGACAGGAAGTAGCCGACTCCTAAAGCTGCTGACAGGAAGTCAGACGCTGATCTGAGCGGGGAGGTCATCGTCAGATCGAACGCTGTGAGAGACTCAAATACTACAACGCTGTCAACAAGATATAGAAACATTTTGAGCCGTGTCAGTGTGTTCGTGATGAAGCTCGCTCTGCTCCTCGCTCTGCTCTCAGGTAACTTATATTCACCTTTTTATTATTATTAATAAACAGATTCATGACAGAGTTCTCAGTCTTGACTTCAGTGATAAGACTTGTGACTTGTCAAACAGAGACTCGGTGCTCGGGTTAGTGACAGTGAGACGGTGATGATTATAAACGGGTGTGATCAGCAGGTATCAGATTAAACCCCAAGCAGTGTTTCCGCAAGACCAGGGGCTGAGAGGGCGTCCAGGGTGGGGGGGGGGTTTGGGGTTGACGTCACGTCGAATTTTGAATTGAGCCGTCCCTTATAGATACTATCTCTTTACGTATTAGTGATGGGAATTCCGGCTCTTCTTATGGCGCATTTCCACCACACGGTCGGCCTCGCTCGGTACTGCTCGGCCTTGTTAGGCCCGGCTCACTTCATGCTGCGCTTCCATTACAGTTTAGGAACTGGGGTAGTTACTATAGTAACGCAGTGTAGGCGGAGCCGTGACGTCATCTTCAATGAGCACCCCAGAAAACCAACACAGCCGTTAGCTGTTAGCACTCACGAGTTCACAGCTCCTCATATCTGTTCAGGTACAAACCACAGACTGTCTGTGTCATGGAGAATACAGTCGCTGGTTTATTTATGTCTGTATAGGCCGTTGTTGTGAGTGTGGACGGTCAGAGCATATACAACGTTAGCTTAGCCAATCTCCATTTAGACAACACGCATTTTAAAGGTTTTCGCCTGCCGTCTGTCTGCAGACTTGTCAAAGCATTAATTCATGGTTGTTACTAACCGGTATCAGTATGTTGTTACTTCGGCATCATTTTGAAAACGTGTATTACAATTAAATCACGGTCAAATATGTCCATCTTGTTGTAGTTGTAGCCCCCTTGCCAGCGATTCTCTCTCTAGTTTAGCAAACTCAGCACCAATCAGCCCTGGTTGTTGGCCCCGATAGAACCACGATTTTGTCGGGCCAGAAAAAAAGGTGAAAAAGTAGCCCCGGGCCGGAACTAGGCCTAGTGGAAACGCAACCAAAAACGGGCCCGGCACGACACGGCACGCTTAAACCGTGCTCCGCGCCATGGTGGAAATGCGCCATTAGTGAGCCGGATAATTTGGCTCGGCTCACTAAGAAGAGCCGGCTCTTTCGGCTCCCAAACGGCTCTTCATACCAGAGCCTCAGTTTCGCCGCTGCAAGGCTCCGGCGCTCGCAGTTCACGCGCGTGCTCCACTAGCACCCCCCCGTCAAGGCTCGCCGGCAGTACACTTTCCGTCACAGGAACACGCTTTGCCCCTCCAACAGAGAGATGTCCTTTTTCCTTTTCGTCATTTCAAGCGATAACAACTCTCGATCTTCTCTCTAATTATTTATTTTTTGTCAAATGACGGCAAGACGCCCCCCTGGCGGAAACGCTGACCCCAAGTGTTCAGACAGGGATCACAGTTTATATTTGTTGATATAAAACAGACTGTTGATTTGTTGTCTCTGTGTCTGTTTCCTCAGTCTCTGGAGGATCCGGCCTCAGAGTGACGAGTGTCTCAGGTCAGGACGTGACTCTGACCTGTAAGTATGACATTAAAAAACACGGAGCCCTGTCCATGTGTTGGGGTCGGGGGGACATCCCGTCCTCCGGCTGCAACAACCAGCTAATCACTTCAGACGGACGTCAGGTGACGTTTGGGGGCGGGGCTTCCAGCAGGTACCGGTTTCTGGGTCGCCTGCAGGACGGAGACGTTTCCTGACCGTCCTCAATGTCTTAGAGACGGACGCAGGACGATATGGATGCAGAGTGGAAATCCCAGGGTGGTTAAACGACGCCAAACACCACATCGATCTGAGCGTGCAGAGAGGTGAGCGTGCAGAGAGGTCAGGCTGGAAAATGTCATTCCCAGAACAAATGACCATATCTTCCCTTCTAAAAGGGTTAAATTAATAATCTTTATTCTCAAAGTAATGATAAACCTGTGAGTTGGATTTAGAAAAGTCAGAATCAATATAGATGTTTTTTATTTTAATGAAAATTCAGATTTTACATAGTAAAAAACTGTAAATTATAGTGTCCGTCCAAAAATTATTTTTTACTTATAGTGAAAACTACCCTTGGATGATGGGTTAGTAGACTAAAAGCTTTAGGAATCCAAAGTACAACATATAATAAGTACCCTGTATCAGGATTGATGCAAAACAACAACCCTGCATTCTTGGAACGCAATGCCCTAGTAGGACAGTAGGGTATAATGAGTTCTTTAAGGTAAGATGGCGCCTGCCCATTAAGGGCTTTGTAGGCGAGAAGAAGAATTTTAAATTCTATCCTGTGTTCTATAGGGAGCCAGTGTAAGGCAGCCAGAGCAGGAGTAATGTGGTCCCTTTTCCTAACTCTGGTTAGTACACGAGCTGCAGCATTTTGAATCAGCTGAAGCGACTTAACTGACTTCTTGGTACACCCTGATAATAAAGAGTTACAATAATCCAGCCTTGAAGTAACAAATGCATGGACTAGTTTCTCTGCATCGCTTTGAGGCAAGATATGCCTGATCTTTGCAATGTTACGTAGATGAAAATATCAGTGATGATATTTATACCTATATAATCTGAGGAATCTCATCTTTAATCTGATGTCTTGGTTGTGCAGTTACGATAAAATAAGGGTATTTTTACCGTGAGTTCTGTGCGTTAGCATTTAGACGCTTCTTGTTAGACTTGTGTTTTGTTTCAGTCAAAATGGTTCATATGATCAGATAGCTGAGTTTCTGCCCGTTAAGTGGGTATGACACATTCATAGGTTTTTAAATGTTAAGAAGCCCTGAGACACAGTTTCAGGGCTTCATTCATTTAACGTAACAGGTTAACATTTTTTGGATTTGCCCAAAAAAAAGTTTCAGAGAAAAATGAGAAAAATCTAAAAATTCGATCTTTTTGTTTTTTTACAAATGTTAAAAATAAAACGTGTGAAACGTATTTCTGTTTCAGCTCCACAGATGATCAGAGCAACACCTTTAAACACGACTACAGAGCAGACACACACACGCAGCAGCAGGTAACACACACACACACACACACACACACACACACACACACACACACAGCAGCAGGTAACACACACACACACACAGCAGGTAACACACACACAAACACACACACACACAGCAGCAGGTAACACACACACACACACACACACACACACACACACAGCAGCAGGTAACACACACACACACACACTCAGCAGCAGGTAACACAACACACACACACACACACACACACACACAGCAGCAGGTAACACACACACACACACACACACAAACACACTCACTCAGCAGCAGGTAACACACACACTCACATAAACTATATATATATGAATATCGTTTATAACCCTCTCTTGTTCCCTTGTCCTGCAGATCAGAGGCCTGTACTACGAAGCTGGATTTTCGCTTAGCCGGCTAACTTCAGGGAAATCTCGGGCTTTCCGGTCCTACGACGCTGGTTTCTTTTTAGCAGGCTAGATTTCCATGGTAACTTATGCTGAGCGGCAAACCTGCTCCGGAGCAGGTTAGGTGGCAGGCTAAGAGATCAATTCTGTGAAAGCACCGCCTGCTGACCAATCAGAGCTCCGTGTGCGGAGTTTAAAGCTATCAATTCATATTACAGGATAGAGGAAATACAGAAAAACTGCCGTTGCAGAACGTGAAAATTCATAGAATATCCCCTCCCATCTTCTAGAGCAATCTGACTATTATACTATTAGCGTTAAGAAAGCTTACTTAAATATCTGCCACGACATAAGTAACCGGATCAGAGTAACATTAAGTACAGTCCGCGGCACTGTGAGTGCAGATGTCGATGTGTCCCATTATCATTCATATCATATCACATCATAATGTATCATATATTTCCTTATTTGAGTCAGCTTCTTGAGCCGTATCTGGCCGTGCAACACTCACAGTGTTA
Organism: Trematomus loennbergii; assembly: GCA_012861695.1. Lineage (NCBI taxonomy): Eukaryota > Metazoa > Chordata > Actinopteri > Perciformes > Nototheniidae > Trematomus > Trematomus loennbergii. The sequence continues at coordinate 79,118 of JAAOOA010000633.1, forward strand.
CATACTGTATGCAGAAGTATTATTTTAAGCAACACATTAAGTTGACTCGAGTCAAATTCTCCTAATTAAAGTCAGATCCACTCGTGTCTTAGACGGGGCAGTGATTTCATAAACCTGTTAATGTACGCATTCAAACACTTTTTCTTTTACCAGCTGTATTCACCTTGCAGGTGCAGCTATGTGGCTTTTATCCTGGATAAAGTGTTTAAGTCATGGATGTTTAAAGTTTAACTTCTTCATATTTGACTAATATTAAAGTTCACTTTTCATTCAGGAAGTATGACGCTGCGCTGTCAGTACGCTTGTCCGTGTTTGAGATTGGTCGAATGCTCCAAATACCACCCCTTTCATGTGAACGCGCACCTAACTAGATAGGGCACGGCTGGCTTGAGCGATCCACTTGATAACCAGCGTCGTAGTACAGTTTAGCCAGAGCGCGTATGTTTTGGATTGGGCCAACCGGCTAACTCAAACATATCCAGGTTAGGTTGAACCAGCTTCGTAGTACAGGCCTCAGATGTTCTCCACTCAGATCCTCCAGACCAGCAGCCTCTCCCCCGAGGTGAGGATCATCCTGAGAGTGAGGATTACCTTCAGAACATTTCAGCTGAGACCCCACCGTGGTCGTTTTATAAACATCATGATTTTATTCTGCAGCATGGATGATGAGACTTGCAAAAATCATCATAAAATAAAAGACAATAAACAACATTTTTCATGAGTAAAAAGTTAAATAATTCAAATCTCTGTGTGTGTGTTGTGTGTGTGTGTGTGTGTGGTGGTGTGGTGTGGTGTGTGTGTGTGTTGTGTGTGTGTGTGTGTGTGTGTGTGTGTGTGTGTGTGTGTGTGTGTGTGTGGTGTGTGTGTGTGTGTGTGGTGTGTGTGTGTGTGTGTGTGTGTGTGTGTGTGTGTGTGTGTGGTGTGTGTGTGGTGTGTGTGGATGCTGGTGGGCAGACTGTGTTCCGGCTGTGTCTTGTGTTCGGGGTGCTAGCTGTGCTAACGGCCGTCATTATAGTCGGTGAGTTCAACGGGAAGAAGCAGATCATCAGAAACTGAACCAGAGGAGATTAACTGTGCTCCTTTCTTCCTTATCTCTGCAGCCAGCAGACGGAGGCGACTCAGCAAAGAGTGAGTTTTACAGCCAACGAAAAAAGTCAAAATTCTGTATATTTTGAGAAATCTGGAAAAACCCGAAAAAAAATCTAAATGTTGAGAAAAAGGCAAAGAGGCTAAAACGTTTTAGAAAGGTTAAAAACCGGTTGTTGGTTGTGTCCTGCAGCTCAAATCCTCAGGTCTACAGCCAGTACAGCCAGGTGTGGTTCAGACGAGGCTCACCTGAGAGGAATCACACCTGAGAGAGGAATCACACCTGAGGAATCACACCTGAGAGACGGGGGGGGCGAGTTCAGGTCTACAGTCCTGTATAGTTACAGAGTCTGATGAAAACCCTCAGCTCGAGATCATCAGAGAGAACAAGGAGAGACTAAATAAAGAACTGCCTCTGGAGTTCCTGTTCCTGTTCCCTGTCAGCTGTTCCACATCCTCCAGAACCATCACAGAACCATCACAGAACCATCACACCATCCAGAACCATCACAGAACCATCACACCCTCCAGAACCATCACAGAACCATTACACCCTCCAGAACCATCACAGAACCATCACACCCTCCAGAACCATCACACCCTCCTGAACCATCACACCCTCCAGAACCATCACACCCTCCTGAACCATCACACCCTCCAGAACCATCACACCACCATCACACCCTCCTGAACCATCACACCCTCCAGAACCATCACACCCTCCAGAACCATCACACCATCACACCCTCCAGAACCATCACACCCTCCAGAACCATCACACCCTCCTGAACCATCACCATCACACCCTCCAGAACCATCACACCCTCCAGAACCATCACACCCTCCTGAACCATCACACCATCCAGAACCATCACACCCTCCTGAACCATCACACCACCATCACACCCTCCTGAACCATCACACCCTCCAGAACCATCACACCCTCCAGAACCATCACACCATCACACCCTCCTGAACCATCACACCCTCCAGAACCATCACACCCTCCTGAACCATCACACCCTCCAGAACCATCACACCATCACACCCTCCTGAACCATCACACCCTCCAGAACCATCACACCCTCCTGAATCATCACACCCTCCAGAACCATCATACCATCACACCCTCCAGAACCATCATACCATCACACCCTCCTGAACCAGAGCAGAATGCTCAATTTTTAGAAGACAGAAAATTCTGATAAAAAAGTAAATTTGGAGAGAAAAAAGAAATTTTAGAAAAATATTACAATTTTGAGGAAAAAGTCAAAATTGAGAAAAAAGGACTGGTTAATCTCAACAGCCAATCAGAGGGAGTTATTTTGACGACACCCCAGGTTGCTATGGTGCTAGCGAATGTTATCTAAACTCAGCACTAAAGTAAGAACTGTGTGTTTGGTAGATTATTTCTTTGTTGGAACAATGCTTCTTGGCAATACATCTTATAGATCTGCTGCTCATCCCACTGATGCTTGTTCCATTTGAAAGATCAATAAACAGTTTTCCAACGGCATAAGATGTATTGCCAAGAAGCATTTCGAACAACAAAGAGATAATCTACCGTTCTTACTTTATGTGTTAATGTTATCTGCATGTATCTTATATTGTGTGTTGCTATCAGGCCATGAGACCGCTGAACCCTTGAGATTCTTTTATTGCATTGTTTGAAGAACCTGTGACTCAAGTTTGTCATAAAAATGTTTAAAGTGTTTCAGTTTCAGATATTTCTCTGTGTTTCAGTCTCAGATATTTCTCAGTGTTTCAGTTTCAGATATTTCTCTGTGTTTCAGTCTCAGATATTTCTCTGTGTTTCAGTTCAGATATTTCTCTGTGTTTCAGTCTCAGATATTTCTCTGTGTTTCAGTCTCAGATATTTCTCTGTGTTTCAGTCTCAGATATTTCTCTCTGTGTTTCAGTCTCAGATATTTCTCTCAGTGTTTCAGTCTCAGATTTCTCTCTGTGTTTCAGTCTCAGAATCTCTGTGTTTCAGTCTCAGATATTTCTCTCAGTGTTTCAGTCTCAGATATTTCTCTGTGTTTCAGTCTCAGATATTTCTCTGTGTTTCAGTCTCAGATATTTCTCTCTGTGTTTCAGTTTCAGATATTTCTCTCTGTGTTTCAGTCTCAGATATTTCTCTGTGTTTCAGTTTCAGATATTTCTCTGTGTTTCAGTTTCAGATATCTCTCTGTGTTTCAGTCTCAGATATTTCTCTCTGTGTTTCAGTCTCAGATATTTCTCTGTGTTTCAGTCTCAGATATTTCTCTCTGTGTTTCAGTCTCAGATATTTCTCTGTGTTTCAGTCTCAGATATTTCTCTCTGTGTTTCAGTTTCAGATATTTCTCTCTGTGTTTCAGTTTCAGATATTTCTCTCTGTGTTTCAGTCTCAGATATTTCTCTGTGTTTCAGTTTCAGATATTTCTCTCTGTGTTTCAGTCTCAGATATTTCTCTCTGTGTTTCAGTTTCAGATATTTCTCTCTGTGTTTCAGTCTCAGATATTTCTCTGTGTTTCAGTCTCAGATATTTCTCTGTGTTTCAGTCTCAGATATTTCTCTCTGTGTTTCAGTCTCAGATATTTCTCTGTGTTTCAGTTTCAGATATTTCTCTGTGTTTCAATCTCAGATATTTCTCTCTGTGTTTCAGTCTCAGATATTGCTCTCAGTGTTCAGTCTCAGATATTTCTCTCAGTGTGTTTCAGATATTTGTCTGTGTTTCAGTCTCAGATATTTCTCAGTGTTTCAGTCTCAGATATTTCTCAGTGTTTCAGTCTCAGATATTTCTCTGTGTTTCAGATATTTCTCTGTGTTTCAGTCTCAGATATTTCTCAGTGTTTCAGTCTCAGATATTTCTCTTTTCAGTTTCAGTCTCAGTGTTTCAGTCTCAGATATTTCTCTCAGTGTGTTTCAGATATTTCTGTGTTTCAGTCTCAGATATTTCTCTCTGTGTTTCAGTCTCAGATATTTCTCTCAGTGTGTTTCAGTCTCAGATATTTCTCTGTGTTTCAGTTTCAGATATTTCTCTCAGTGTGTTTCAGATATTTCTCTCAGTGTGATCTCTGTGTTTCTGAAGAAGTGAAACTGCGTCCGAGGCTCAGACAGGAAGTAGCCGACTCCTCCATCTGCTGCTGACAGGAAGTCAGACGCTGACCACATGATCATCGCTCAGAACGACTTCCTGTGAGCTCAGTGTTAATAAATACAACATTAAAACATCACATTTTATGACCAAACTAACTTTCAACTTGTAGGTCTTAATTGATGGATTTTAATTGATGACTGGCTCCCTGATGAGTGATTCCATCAGAATGAGGTCTCACGTTCTCTCATTAAAGGCTCAATGCTTCTCTCATGTTTACATTTTAATAAAGTCAAACTCAGGCTTTTTGAGGTTTCTTCAGTTTCTGTACTTCTGTTTAAAGACGCGGTGGGCGATGTGCAGCTGTGTGACTCGCAGTGTGTGTGTGTGATGTCAGTGTTTTATTACGTGTGAGTGTCAGTGTGTGAGAGTGTGTTCATGATGAAGCTCTCTCTGATCCTCGCTCTGCTCTCAGGTAACTTATAATAGTTTTATTTTATATTAACACTGACTTTGTTTACATGGGATCCAGCCGAAGGTCATGTTTTTAATATTTAAAATTATTTAAAACAGTGAAGCTTTAAGAGCAACATGTAAACTGTTGTTGAAATAAATACATATTTCTTTAGTATTTTATTATATTTTGAACAACTTGCTGAACTTAATGTTAAAGCTGTTATTAATAGTTATTTAAACGCATGTCTCTTCACTGTCTGTGTATCTGGAGAGCTGCTGCTCTCTATTTCATACTAAAGTGCATTTCTGTGGACATTAAACACGTCACCTCTTGAGACTGGACTGGATCTAAGACTAGTTTTGGGACTTGTTGGTCTTGATTTTGGACTCATCAGTTTTTAATTAGGACTGGGTTTAGGACTTGTCATTGTGGATTTGGGACTTGAATCCTAAGGCTTGACTTTGCAGTCTTAGTTTGGGACTAGATTTGGGGGTTGTTTGAGTCTTGTCAATTTCGTTTAGGACTTGAGTCCTAAGAGTTGACTTGAGACTTGATTTGAATCTTGTCAGTCTTAATTTTGGACTTGAATTATGGACTCAACTTGGGACTGGAGACTTCATTGACTTGATTATGGACTTGAGTGCTAAGACCTGTAATACAGAAACGTGGAGGTTGGTAACAGTGATGGATATAAACAGGTTTGATCAGCAGGTATCAGATAACCCAGCGAGAAGTCCTCAGACAGCGATCAGAGTTTACGTTTGTTGATATAAAACAGACTGTTGATTTGTTGTCTCTGTGTCTGTCTCCTCAGTCTCTGGAGGATCTGGCCTCAGCGTGACGAGTGTCTCAGGTCAGGACGTGAATCTGACCTGTAAATATGACATTAAGACAAACAAAGCCCGGCCGGTGTTGGGGTCGGGGGGACATCCCGTCCTCCGGCTGCAACAACCAGTTAATCGCTTCAGACGGAAGTCAGGTGACGTTTGGGGGCGGGGCTTCCAGCAGGTACCGGTTTATGGGTCGCCTGCAGGACGGAGACGTTTCCCTGACCGTCCTCAACGTCTCAGAGACAGACGCAGGACGATATGGATGCAGAGTGGATATCTACGGGTGGTTCAATGACGAAGCACATCACATCGATCTGAGCGTGGAGAGAGGTGAGGGTCGTTACTCTGGATGAAAACAACAGTCAAATCTGGTGAGGGGCATCATGGGGTCTCCCCTTTAGGATACCTTCACTGCCCACTAAAATGCAAAAATTACAACAAAAAAGTTTAAATGGAGATGCAGAAAATTCAAGAAAATCTCAAATAAAGTTTTGGTGAAATCGGCAGAAGTGTAAACCTACTAAAAAAGTGAAAATGCATGAAAGTCTTAAAATATTGCAAAAGAAAAATACAGTGAAAAAAATAACAATCGCAAATATCTTCCAGAGGACATTGAAATATAAAATAATAAAGTAAATAATTTGAGTAGAAACGCAGAGAGCAAAAAAGTTTTTGCAGAAATAATGCAATAAATATTTAATACAACTGCTTTAGAAAATCCTAAAATATCTAATTTGGGTACTTAATAAATCCGACCAAAACGTTTTCCAAAAAAACGCAGAAAACTGGAAAAAATCTTAAAATTCGATCTTTAGGTTTTTTACAAATGTTACAAATAAAATGTGTTTCTGTTTCAGCTCCACAGACGACCACATCCACACCTTTAAACACGACTACAGAGCAGACACACACACACAGCAGCAGGTAACACACACACACACACACACACACACACATAAACTACATTTTATATATGTATATACAGTATATAAATACGCTCTTGTTCCCTTGTCCTGCAGACCAGATGAACTCCACTCAGATCCTCCAGACCAGCAGCAGCCTCTCCCCCGAGATGAGGGACATCCTGAGGGTGAGGGTTAACGTCTGATTATTTTATTAAATGAGGTTTAATTCATGATAAACTTCAGATTATCTTCAGATTAATTTCTGCATGTAAAACGGACACCTGTTGCGTTGTTTACTAGCTAACGTTAGCTAAAAAAGTCAGTTAGTTTGTCTTATAGTTAGCCTGTTAGTTTGCATGTTAGTTAGTTAACCAGTTAGTTAGCCTGTTGGTTAGTCTGTTAATTAGCCTGTTAGTTAGCCTGTTAGTGACTAACTATCAGGCTACCTAACAGGCTAATTAACAGACTAACTAACAGACTAACTAACTGTTAGTTAGGTACCTCTACTTCTTCTTCTTCTACCTCTACTTCTAATTCAATGTACCTTCCCGCAAAATATTGGACAAAAGAAACTTGGCTAGTAGTGTCAACTAAATCCATAGTATTACAACAAAAGTGCTTTAAACGAGGTAAATTACGAATGTATGTTCTCAATCGCCAAGTACGGGATTGAATATTACATTAGTTTAGATTAGATGTATTGTCCCCAGGGGGAAATTCATTTCCACAGCACTGTGAAAACAATATGAAATCAACAAAAATAAGACAACTACAGATAGCATGGTCATTCCAGAATTGGAGGACAATTTAGACACCAACATTTTTGAAAAATGAACCTTTCATTTTATTATTTTTTGTTATGTATTTAGGAAAAACAGATAATAAACCATCAAAAAAAGTGATTTGCCCAGCTAAGGCATCAAATGTATATTTTCCAATGAAGAATTAACCCTGTTACTCTAATTATAGTAACAGGGTTGAAAATCAATGCTAATTTTAGCTTTTACCTCAGGAATTAATGCTAGCTGCACAATGTAATGCTATTGTCAAGGAATGGACACACTTAGATATTTAAATAAAGAAAGATACATTTGAAATTAATTTGTTTTAGTCTCATAATTTGAGTAACAGGGTTGCGTTTGTATGAGTGCCACACTCCTTCAAGAGTGACAAGATTGGAAATATATTACAAATAAAAGAGAGGACTTAGTTTTGGTCTACCCATGGTAGTAGCACATGGCTTGCTGATGTCCTTTCCACTGTGTCATGCGACAAACAGTTTTTTCACTTCCTCTGCCAAGCTAAAAAGGTTTCGGTAACAGGGTTGCGCGCATGTTGAGGGACACACCTTCTGTGCAAAATTACTGTTATTTAAAATGTGTTTATGATTTAACAAATTGATTTTACCATTACAAGACACATATATCAATAGAATAATACCAAAAAAGTAAATAAAAACCCTATTTTAAATGTTATATTTGACATGCAAGTTGGTCACCAAGAAGCTGGGACAAGAGAAAAGGGCCATTTTAGGGGGTGTTCGAGAGCTATTTGATATTTTAAATAATATTTTGAAACCACTTTTTCTACAACTTTATATGCATCTTGTCTCAAGACAAGTATATTTAACACAACAAGTGCATGTCTTAGCTTTTTGGGCATGGATTATTAGATTTTTTATATGGGGGACAAGAAATGTTCTCCAATTCTGGAATGACCATGGTTACTTATTATTTAGGGCTGCCTGTATGGATCAGGTTGTTGCCAAAGCAAGCCCTTTTACTGTTGTAATAATAATATATTAATAATAATATGTTTTGTATTTTATAAACCGTATTGGTACAATGAGCGACATCTAGTGGCGGATTGTGGAACATTGATCTGATTTTTCTCCTGGCAGTTAGCCTCTAGAGACAAACCAGGGGACTTTATGTTTAATCTGTGTCGGTCCATTTGGTGTAGTGTTTGATCCAATATTTGTTTTATATATTAGTCACTTGCTTATGATTTGCCAGGTTTTAGGCCTTGGTTTGAACATTCAATCCTGGAAATAAAAAATCAACCAGATGAATGTGTCTTTAATCCTGATATAGAGTAGATAGTAAGTAAGTCAATCTGATAGGAAGACGAGTTAAGGGATAGAAGAGAAAAGGTTATGGGATGATTACAGAGCCTGCCAATTTATAAATTGGGGAAATCAATGTTAGTCTGTTAACCAAAGTGCAGCCATCTAATAATGTTCTATCTGTTATTAAAGATCAGAGGAAAGGAACAGAATGAGAGGGGTCAATCCAGAATAACAATAAAGAAGCAAAGAGACTGTAGAGCAGTGAGAAGGAAAAAAGCTTGGTGTGTCAATTCATTACATTGCCAGTTTTTTTCGTTGTTGTGAAAAAGAATCGCCCCCTCTGATTTTTTAACAGCCCCCTCAGTCATTTCATCCTGGAGCCGGGCCTGCTGTTAGCTGTGTAAATAGCTGACGTTAGCTTAATTAAACATACAATGCGTAATGTATTGCTTTTAAAACTGTGTGTGTGTGTGTGTGTGGGTGTTGTGTGTGTGTGTGTGTGTGTGTGTGTGTGTGGTGTGTGTGTGTGTGTGTGTGTGTGTGTGTGGGTGTGTGTGTGTGTGTGTGTGTGTGTGTGTGTGTGTGTGGTGTGTGTGTGTGTGTGTGTGTGTGTGTGTGTGTGTGTGTCAGGATGGTAGCAGTGTGTTTCTGCTGAGTGTTGTGTTCGGGGCGCTAGCTGCGCTAACGCTGGTCGCTGCAGTCATTGTTCTCGGTGAGTTTTATCAGTTTGTTTTGTTGCAGATCAACATTTCCTCTGATGGCGTTTGTTCATCAGATCCTCAGTAACTGTGCTTTCTTCTTCTCTTCTCTTATTTCTGCAGCCAGCAGACGGAGGCGACTCAGCAAAAAGTGAGTTTCACAGCCGACGCCTTCAGAGGAAACTTCTTCTTCCACACACTTTAGTTTCTCTCATAGAGTCAGTGGTTAGTGACTCAGCAGAGACGTCACGAGTCAGCAGTTTCCCAGCGTCTCAGGGACCTCGGGATGTCACTGGTTCCCCCCCGACGCACAGTTCCCCCCCGACACAGATCCCCCCCGACGCACCGTTACCAGCTCAGAGACTCAGAGTGAAACTCAGAGACCTCGATCTGTCAGAACAGAAACCCACCGTCAGCAGGAAGTCACTACTAATCATATTTAGGACTCAGAACTCTGATGAGGAAGAAAAACATAAAAAAGATATTTAATTTCAGATCAACAGAAATCCCTATTATTACCTGATGCTATATAAATAGCATAAAGCTTAAATATGCTCCAGGAAATACTGTTTCATTCAAAGCTAACTGAAGATTTCCAACAATAAACTGAGTTTCATCGTTGATATCTTTATTAATACTTATACTATTACATGGTCATTTTCTCATTTTTACATACTTAAAGGTGGGGTAGGTAAGTTTGAGAAACCGGCTTGAGATACACTTGTTGTTATATTCCATGGAATGCTCTTAACATCCCGATAGCAATGAATATCTGAAGTGCTTTGACAAAAAATCCATAATAAATATCATCTGTGGAAGCTGTAGTACTGTAAAAAGCACAACCAATCGTCTGAGCCGGCCCGGCTAAAATAACTGGATGGCCTACCTGCCTGTCAGCCTTCCATCTGGGCACAAACTTATCTCGTGCCCTCATTGGTCATGTGCGCGTTGGTGTGTGTTGGAGGAGGGGCTCTATAAGGAAGTGGCAGATTTTCTCCGGCTGTGTATTTTCAAATTCTAGCGATCTCGAGCCGGTTTCTCAAAATTACCTACCCCACCTTTAAGTTGTGATGATTGTCGTATAATGCAGAGGCGGCTGGTGGATTGTTTTCTAGGTCGGGCTGTGCCACATGCAATCCATTTCAGCAAACATCCCAGTATGACTTAATGCAAAAAACAGGAGTTTTCAGTGTTCATTTACCAGTCTTTCATTTTAATGCCTCCATTAACAATTTAAGCATTTTAGACTGAGGACTACGTACAAAAACTTAAAGACAATGGTATTAGCAATACTTGCATACATATGTATATATATATATATATATACGTATATATATATATATGTATGGAAATATATATATATATATATGTATGGAAATATATATATATATATATGTATGGAAATATATATATATATATGTATGGAAATATATATATATATATATATAGTATGGAAAATATATATATATATATGTATGGAAATATATATATATATGTATGGAAATATATATATATGTAATATTAGGGCTGTCAGTCGATTAAAATATTTAATCGCGATTAATCGCATGATTGTCCATAGTTAATCGCGATTAATCGCACATTTTTTATCTGTTCTAAATGTACCTTAGAGGGATATTTTTCAAGTTTTTAATACTCTTATCAACATATGAGTGGACAAATATGCTTTATATGTTTGTTTATTATCATTTGAACAATGACAAATATTCTCATGAATATTAAACACAACAACCTGAACATTACAAATATTCGCCTCAATTCAACCTGGAACCTCTCTCATACAATAATACTGTGTGTGTGTGTGTGTGTGTGTGTGTGTTGTGTGTGTGTGTGTGTGTGTGTGTGTGTGTTGTGTGTGTGTGTGTGTGTGTGTGTGTGTGTGTGTGGTGTGGTGTGGTGTGTGTGTGGTGTGTGTGTGTGTTGTTTGTGGTGTGGTGGTGTGTGTGGTGTGTGTGTGTGTGTGTGTGTGTGTGTGTGTGTGTGTGGTGTGTGTTGTGTACACCTCATACATTGGAGCTATGTGCCGCTCAAGGCATATATGCTCGAACGTGTGCTGCCTGGACGCTGCAATCATGTAGCGCGTACTATCCGTGCTGAGTGCGCTGACTTTTCATACAATGTCCCACTGTCTGGCTACCTGCATAAAGTCAAGTGCTCGGCGCAGTTGTCGGCGAAATGTCATTGAAACAGCTCCTTATATCCGTTAGCGCAGCTAGCTAGCACCAGATGCTAACAACAACAACACGTAAGGTTGCCTCGCTCGCGCGAGTCGTGCCACACATACACACACCCTCCCGGTCCTCCGATGGCCAGTCCGGGCCTGCCGGTGAGCGTGGAAGTGTGGTCTGCCACAAGCGGGCGCAGGAGCGGGGCTGGCAGCATCAGCTTGTAGATGGTATTTTAACTCGATGCGCTCTGAAACTACGGGGCGGCGAGGACAAAAATACACCTGCGTTAATCGCGTTAAAATAATTAGTGGCATTAATTTTTTTTTGCGTTAACGCGTTAACTTGACAGCCCTAATATATATATATATATATGTATGGAATATAATGTATAATATATATTATATATATGTATGGATAATATATATATATATATATATATACGTATATAATATATATATATATATATATATATATATATACTATAATATATATATATATATATATATATGGAAATATATATATATATATATATATATGGAAATATATATTATATATGGAAATATATATATATATATATATATCAATCCCCTGAAAATGCCAGGGTTGACTGACGTCTCGTCATGCCTACGCAAAGCCAACTCAAAATTATTTTTAAATCATATTTCACACATATTTCTGGGTGCATTCCATATTTTAAACACAAATATTGACAATTTATATTGGCAGGTCTCCCTTGTAAAAGAGATCGTTGATCTCAATGGGATTTTTTACCTGGATAAATAAAGGCTACAAACAAACAATGAATTAGTATTATTATTAGTATTAGTATTATTATAATAATGTTTTTGTGTGTGGTTTAGGGAGGGCGGCGCTCTATCGCCCCCTATGGGCCAGACGCCACTGGTATAATGTGCACATTACTTACTTTTTTATCTTTATTACATATTTTAAAATGTACCTTTGTATTCATTTTTAAACTAAAGTGGAGTAATTGATGAAACCCAATTTCCTCCCGGGATAAATAATCCTGATTCTGAAATAACATATTCTTTCTCTCGCAGCTCGGAGCTTCAGTTCCTCGGCTCGGCGGCGTCGGAGATGCAGAGTCGAGGCTCGGTTGTGGAAAACGTTTACCAGCTGGACGACAGCGGTGAGGGCGTTGATGGCAGCGAGTACGAGATTCTCCCCGAAGCTCCACCCACTAACAGAAGCTCCGCCCACTAACAGAAGCTCCGCCCACTAACAGAAGCTCCTCCCACTAACAGAAGCTCCGCCCACTAACAGAAGCTCCGCCCACTAACAGACAGGAAGTCCACGAGTTATGGACAAGAACCATGGATGTATAATAAGAACTGGATACAGCGTGGAGACGGGGCCTCATTCATTCCTATGAGAGTTGCTCATTCGCGCATGATGATAAAATGGCCCAACTTTTGAGAGAGCAAAACGTCACAGATTACCCGGCATGCCTGAGAAGTACCCGTATATGCGCTCATAGCGCATGCGCAACTTTAACCATGCCCCCAAAATGCTCGTTCACATCAAGCACGTCAATTTGCGTACACGTAACAGCACCGCACGTTCATGACAGCATGGTAATGTTTGTTATGATAGATTTGATATTAACGAGGCGGCAGTTAGCAGCTAGCTAGTAATTATGCTAATTTACACATCAATCGTTATGTACTTTTATATTACGCTGTAACAGGATCTAGTGATATCCAAGCAACAGAGCTTCATTTAGCATGAAAGAATTATTGCACTATATATATATACAGTGCAATAAGAAGCTACAGGGACGTTAATCTACCTCGGTAATATTAACTTTATTTAATACAACATTTACGGTACAAGATTTAATCATACAGCCCATGTAGTATAATATTTTACAAATGATGAATTACAGCAAACATGTGCAATATATCCATTATTACAGCTCCGTGGGCTGGCAGTAAGGCGATATGGGTCCGTTCTTATTGTGCATCCATGGGTAAAGATAAACGCATGTAGTGCTGAACACGTAACATGAACGTGCCGGGCGCGCGGTCCCGTGGGTTAGATGCGCGTTCATAATGTAGAGGGAAATAACTCTCAGAATAACGTTATTAGCACATTTTTACAACTTGAGGAACGAATGTTTTTAATAAGGGCTATACAAGTGTTCTTACTGGGTAGTTTATTTAGTTTAAAAAAAATTATCCAACGATTTACAGACCACTCTTTCCCCATGTAAGTCAATGGGGAAAAAGTGTTTCCGGGCCTGGCAACCAAAAGGAAGTGTAGTACCGCCGTTTGGCCACCACGAATATTTTCATCAGAGTCCGGCGCACTTCCTGGGGGCTTGACAAGAACCCAAGAAAGGAGCAAGGCACTGAAGCCCATATTTGGCCAAATGGTGGAACTACAGCCATTTTGGCCAAATCACACTTTTCCCCATTGACTTACATTGGGAAAGATAAGATAAGAAGATAAGATAAGTATTTTATTGATCCCAATGTGGGAAATGTTTGCGTTGCAGCAACATAACAAGACAAGACATAGTACATTAGAGAAATGAAAAGACTAGAAATAAACAATCCAACATGTAAACTGTTTAGACCTTCTGTGTCTCTGCAGCAGAAAGGTGACTCAGTTCAAGTTTAGCCATTCATCTCGGCGTTCCTTATTCGATGCACACAGGTCGAGAGACATGAGAACTGAGAGAGAAGGGGCGTGACCCCAACCGTCATATACCCCAGGTAGTGACATCACAATCATGTGCCTCAGGCTACCCAATGAACACAGTAGTAGTCGCAGCTACTTATATAAACAATATGGTACACAGTAATACATGGAGTCATACACAATACACATATCTCTGTATGTTAACCTCACCATAAACATCTCAAATAGAAATAGCCTTTGTTTAAATCATCAGGGTGTACAAAGTGTAAAATGGGCTAAAAGCTGAATCCATTCATCTGACTGACAGAGGGAGGGAGGAGGCGGGGCTTAGTTGGGAGAGGCGGAGCTTAGTGGTGAGAGGCGGAGCTTAGTGCAAACAGGTGCACCTGCTCTGACCAATGAAAGTACTCTTTATATTCCTGGAGTAAACAACCAATCACTGCCATGTTTGTGTTTACCTGCTTAGTGTATTTTATTTAATAAACCTGATATTTGTACATGTCGTGGTGTGAAGGACCCTGTTCTTCTGTGGTGCCCCCCCCCCCCTGTGTTTTAATACTAGTTGAACATGACATTTTGACATTTATATAATATGTTTTTTATGTTTCTAGTTATTGTGCTTTTTATCTTGTTTTTAATTATTGTTTTTATTATTGTACTCCCATTGTGTGATTATATTCCCTGTTCAGCACTTTGGTCACTGAGGTGGTTTAATGTGCTATATGAATGAATAAAGATTGATATTGAGATGTAAAGGGTCTGCAGAAGTTGAAATGTTCCTCGTCGTGGCGCTGACTGATTCTGGATCAGAATAATAATAATATGTTTTTTAGTATAGCACCTTTCACAGAAATAGAATTCACAAAGTGCTTCACAAGAACAACAAAAGTTCAAATGAAGACCACAGAAACATGAATACAAGAACAAGAGGCAGAAATGTAAGGTCATAAAAACAAAGCACAGCACGTGGAGTCTAAGGCCCAGACACACCAGGCCATATTCGGCCGTCTTCGGTTGTCTGGCGACAACGCGTTCCTTGTCGCCCAAAGTCAATTTGGTGTGTCCCGAACCCTCGGCTGTGACACGCCTTATTTGGCCTTTCACGGTCGACACATGGCCGATTCAACATGTTGAATCGGCCAAAATACGGACACAAGCTATCGGGCCAAGAAACCACTCTGATCAGCTGTTCAGCTAGCAAATGAGAAGCGAAACGGAAGTGAAGGACGTAAACAAACGATTTAAAAAGGCACAGGACAGCAGCTAAACCCCAGCAGGTGATACTTAAAAGACATCAAACATAGCCCTTAAATGTCCTCTCTTACCTCCCACACATAGCAGGGACATCTCTGATATCGGCGGAGCGTCCCCGGCTGTCCTCTGCTGAGAGCTCCGTGATTTGTTTGGTCAAGTCCGGTTTTTCATCTCATCGGTTTATTTGTCAGTATAAAGTTGCAGGATTAGTCTCAAGTACCTCAACATTGTCCTTAAGTACAGTGTCTAAGTAATGAGATACTGTCTACTGCTGTTCATTTACCTATTGTGAGTCGCCTCGGATAAAAGCATCACATGGAAATGTACATTTAGCAAGAAGTGGCCATTATTACATTACATACATTATTACATTGCTGACTCAATAAACTACACACCCGCCAGAACACTGCGATCATCAGATGCAGGTCTATTAACTGTGATTTTATAGTATGTCTGCACTTTATGTACTCATTTCATCATTCATGTATTTTTATTCTAAAACATGTTTTCGATGGACGAGAGTGAAAATGGAACGCACACGCTATTTGTTGTTTGTTTATATCAGTCTGTTCTTCTTCTCTGTCTTCCGGTTGTTGCCTATTTTGAATGACGAATACACACTACCGCCGCCTGCTGGTAAGGAGAGTTATTGCCACTCACGCATGCGCAGTTCGTACGTGCTCGGCTGAAGTCTTTGTGGCGTGTTCCAGTGCGACACATGGCCAAGACGCAGGAGAACTCGCCGATGCAACGGTTGGTGTCGGCGAGTTCTCTGGTGACTGCCTGGTGTGTCAGGGCCCTAAAGGAACAAACATGAGAACACATCTCAAGTGGAAACAAGCCAATGTAGAAAGGTAGATTACCTCAGAGAGAAAGTATTTCCTGAAGGAGTCAACAGGAAGCGGCTCAACAGGAAGTGGCTCAACAGGAAGCGGCTCTGCAGGTCGGACAGGTTCCTCAGAAACCTGCGTCTCTCAGGTGAGCTGCTTCTCTTCCTCTAAGCTTTCATAACATGTGCAGTATTATCATTATTATCCTTCCGTGGTCCTTGGGTCAGATGTGACCCGTTTCCCAATTCTTTAATGTCGAGATAAAGGGTTATTTTATTCAGATTTATAGCAGAGCCATTTTTGTAGAATTAGTCAAAATGTTTGCCTTTTTGAAAACTCAGAAATGAGGTTTGAAATGGTGTAAAAGAAGTCTATGGAGCGTACATTTGGAAAGAAGAGTAACTCTCAGTGAACCCCTGAGGACAGAAGTCACAGTTGATAGGACAACAACACAAGGGTTAATAATGTTCTATAATAACGTATCTGCCACTACGTTCTTCTCTTCTAAACACTGCTCGTCGTCACTGTACAGTATTTTTACATTAATGTCTGTTTCTTGTAGATATTGAATTGCTCTTTGTACTGCACTGTTAGTGTTATTATCATACTGCTGTGTTTATTGTGTTTCTGGAACAACCATTTCCTTCAGGATAAATAAAGTCCATCTTATCTGATCTGTTTCTATCAGCCTCTCTGTCTAGATCTGCTCTGAAACATGTCAGTATTTATTAAAGTATTAGAGTTCAAGAGTCAAGGCTGTCATCATTATGTGTTCAGAGCTACAGGGTAGATATACACACATATAGTCTGAGGTCCCAGGCTCCTCCTCCAACAGAACACAACACAGATACAATAGAGCAAGTAAATACAAATAAAATAGAAGTCAAAGTCAACTTTATAGTCAATCTTTGAGTTTGTGAGTTCAGAGTGAGTCTACAGATCTGTAGAGCCATCAGAGAGAGAGTCTACAGATCTGTAGAGCCATGAGAGAGTCTACAGATCTGTAGAGCCATCAGAGAGAGAGTCTACAGATCTGTAGAGCCATGAGAGAGAGTCTACAGATCTGTAGAGCCATCAGAGAGAGAGTCTACAGATCTGTAGAGCCATCAGAGAGAGAGTCTACAGATCTGTAGAGCCATGAGAGAGTCTACAGATCTGTAGAGCCATGAGAGAGTCTACAGATCTGTAGAGCCATCAGAGAGAGTCTACAGATCTGTAGAGCCATCAGAGAGAGAGTCTACAGATCTGTAGAGCCATGAGAGAGAGTCTACAGATCTGTAGAGCCATGAGAGAGTCTACAGATCTGTAGAGCCATCAGAGAGTCTACAGATCTGTAGAGCCATCAGAGAGAGTCTACAGATCTGTAGAGCCATCAGAGAGAGTCTACAGATCTGTAGAGCCATCAGAGAGTGTACCAGTGATAAATCATTAGTTAGATGCAAACAGGTGAGTGTTATCTATGTTATGATAGCGGAAAAGGTAGGACCCAAATGCTAGTGATGGCGGTTTGACACTGAAGCTTTGAACGGAGCTTCAACCCTGGACTTCTTATTCCATAGAAGCAGTGATTCGAAGCTTGCTTCAAATCACGTGACATATGACGTCCGAACCAGCAACTGCTTCAAATCACGTGACATGTGACGTCCGAACCAGCAACTGCTTCAAATCACGTGACATATGATGTCCGAACCAGCAACTGCTTCAAATCACGTGACATATGACGTCCGAAGCAGCAACTGCTTCATTTCCTGAATGAATCACTTGACTGGTTCGCGGTTCAATCACGCGATTCAAGGCACTGCCTCGTCTCTATTCTGACAGGTGACAGGTTGAAACAGTTTCGAATTTGAGCGCTTCAACACTTATAACAGCTCTAAACAATGCGCAATGTGTGGGTAGTTTGCGTTGTTGCTGTTGAGTTGTTGTTGGTATTGCATTTTAATTGGATCATTATAGAGCAAGCCAGGAAGAAAGATAGGTCGTTCTGGCTCGGGAAACACTTCGAAATGTGGAGAAGTTGTGAACAAAAAGACAATTAACACGAATATAAAAAACATGTGTATAGCTTAACGTATAGATAGCCCAGTGGTTAGAGTGTTATAGTATTGTAGTATTGATCTGTATCTCTCTGCAGGATGGTGGTGGTCAGTCAGCCCGGATCGGACGCTGCTGCTGAGTGGGCGAGTGGAGTGTGTGACTGCTGCCAGGACAAGAGACAGTGTAAATACTGCTGCTGCTGCTGTTGGGGTGTTGTTGTTGTTGTTGTTGTTGTTGTTATTATTGTTATATATATATATGTATATTTGTACAGGCTGCCTGTGGTTCTGGTGCTGCCCCTGCTCGGCCTGCAGACTCTCTCGGACCCTCGATCAGTGTCTCTGTCTCCCCCTATTGGACGTATGTGGCTGCATCCGACCAATCAGCTTCTCCATGCGGGTCCTCGTGAGGCAGCGCTACGGCATCAGGGTGAGGACATCTCAGAGTCTGATCATTACTGAAGTGTCTTTCTGTCTCCATCCTGCAGCTGGAGGACGAGCAGGAGCTTCCTCTCCTCTGCTCTCTGTCCTCTGTCCTCTGCTCTCTGTCCTCTGTCCTCTGCTCTCTGTCCTAGCTCTCTGTCCTCTGCTCTCTGTCCTCTGCTCTCTGTCCTCTGCTCTCTGTCCTCTGTAAAAGACATTATTGAAGAAATTGCAGAACCATTGACTCATCTCTTTAACTTGTCTTTTCAATCTGGTAAATTCCCAAATAAAATGAAAATAGCAAAAGTTATACCATTATATAAAACTGGGGATAAACACCATTACACAAATTACAGACCTGTTTCATTGCTCTCTCAGTTTTCCAAGATCCTTGAAAAGCTTTTTACAAAAAGACTTGACAATTTCATGGAAACACATCAGCTTTTGGACGACAGTCAATATGGATTCAGGAAAGATAGATCAACATCTATGGCACTAATGGAATTAAGTGAGGAAATAGCAAACTGCATGGACAATAAAAAACAAGCAGTGGGAATATTTATAGACTTACAAAAAGCATTTGACACCATAGATCACAATATTTTACTGACAAAAAACTGGCATCAGAGGGGTGGGATTAGACTGGGTGAGAGATTATTTAAGCAACAGACAACAATTTGTTGAAATTGGTGAACATAAATCAGAATACATGAACATAACTTGTGGAGTACCTCAGGGGTCGTGTTGGGTCCAAAGCTGTTCATAATATACATCAACGACATTTGCAGAGTATCAAATATATTGAAATTTATTTTATTTGCAGATGACACTAATATTTTTTGTTCCGGTGACAATTTGAAAGAGCTAATGGAAGTGATAACAGCAGAAATGATTAAAGTAAAACATTGGTTTGACACAAACAAATTATCATTAAATATAAGCAAAACAAAGATTATGTTATTTGGAAAACATAAAACAAATCCACAGGTGCAATTAATACTAGATAACATAAACATAGAAAGAGTATATGAAATGAAGTTCCTTGGTGTGGTTTTAGACCACAAAATCAGCTGGAAACCTCATATCACTCATGTAAAAGCAAAACTGGCTAAGACTATCGCAATATTGGGAAAAGCCAGACACATTCTGGACTACAACTCATTGTATACTCTATATAACACACTAATATTGCCATATCTGATTTACTGTGTGGAGATTTGGGGAAACACGTACAAAACCAACCTACAGCCGTTATGCACATTACAAAAAAGGGCTATAAGAGTTATCAATAATGTTGGATATCTTGAACACACTAATGTATTATTTTTGAAGTCACACATATTGAAGTTCACTGATCTGGTTAAATTTAAAACGGCACAAATCATGTACAGAGCAAGACATAATCTACTTCCTAGGAAATTAAAAACATTGTTCATAGACCGAGAGGGTGGGTATCATTTGAAACAACTCTGAGAAGTATGAGTATAACAATCTGTGGGGTGATTTTATGGAATGGTTTGGAGCAGGAGTTAAAACAAAGCACAAGCATAATTCAGTTTAAAAGGATGTACAGAAACACTTTTTTGGAAAACTATGAGAATGAAGAGAGGTGATTGAAGATGAGAAATTATTGTATATGTATAAATGTAAATGTAAGTAGGAATAACTTGCATAATGACTTAAAGGACAATCATTGATCAAGTAAGGGGTGGGAATTAATAAGCATTTGCTTCCTCCTGCTCCCTTTCGGACACATATGATTTTGTTGAATATATAAATATTATCGTGAATAAATACTGTATTTTAACAATACGGTATTCTGTTTTTCACATTTGTTATTTTTTATTTGTTATTTTTTTAATCTGTTCGAAATAAAGATTGAAATGAAATTGAAATGAAACAAACACTTCAGTCCATATAGTGTATAATAATATCTCTCTCTTTACCTGTGTGCTCTGTGGTGCGTTCAGGGAACCATGTGCAGTGTTATAATGACCGTTTGCTCTGCGGTGCGTCAGGGAACCATGTGCGGTGTTATATTGACCGTTTGCTCTGCAGTGCGTTCAGGGAACCATGTGCAGTGTTATATTGACCATGTGCTCTGTGGTGCGTTCAGGGAACCATGTGCAGGGACTGCCTCTGCTCCACCTTCTGCGTCCCGTGTGTTTGGTGCCAAATGTCTCGAGAGGTTTCGGACAGGAAGCTGCCGGCCGGCGGTGACCTCATCAGCCGCTGATGATGTCATCATCCACTGCTGTGACATCACTGTGAGAGCTGCGCTGCCATTGGTTGCTTCATTAATAATCCAGAGTGACTCCTAAATGTTATTTCCTGTATTCATTGTATTTTTGGTGTTTCTCAATCGCGAGTAAAGCTGCTTCAGAGCCACTATTTCAAGCATACTACGTCATCGAGTGCCGCCGAAGTACTGTTCCAATCTCCAGCATACTTGGAAATCTACCGAGCCCGGCGTACTCCGTTTGGAGAAATATCGAGGCTGCACATGAGTAGACTCCGCGGTCTTAAAATCCCCACAATGCTTTGCGCACGGACCAATTTCCAAAATCTGTGGCGGAAGATGTAAGGCGGGGCCTCTCATATGACGCACACCTGCACACTTGCTAGCCTGTTCCACTCTTTGTTTTCCAAATGCCAGGAAGTATTCTTGCCTCGCTTCTGAAGCAAGATGCTCGGCAGACATGTGCTACCAAGCAAGCGTACTCGAGATTGAGGAACACCCATTGTCTCATATCAAACATTGGGTGAGCTGATGACATCACTGTGAAGCTGTACAGTGATTGGTTAGTAGCCAAATTCCTCATTTGTGTTTACTATGTGATTTATATTTATATTATTAGATATAGTTTCTCAAATCAGTGTATTTTATATTTTGTTCGTGTTGACTAAACTTTGTACTTCTTTTTGTTTTTTATTATATTTGTAAAATAAAAAATGAAGGCTTAAATGTTTGATAAAAATCACCTGGATGTTTATTCCCCGTAAGGGTTAGGGTTACTCTGTAGCTATGTTCGTACGACAAATAAAGAACATTGATCAGGAATCCATCAGATCATTCAGTTGGGATCAGTGGCGTAGCCAGGAATGATTGTGTGGGTGGGCCTGGAGAAATGTAGGTGGGCCAGGGGGAGACTTATTAAGTGTGGGGTCTGAGCTGAAACTTCATTAATGATTTTATTTATTTTTAATGCACTAATTGAACATAAGCCTAAGCTAGCAGTGAAAACAAAAACACAGGCCTCAGAATGTAAAACTGACATCCACATGACTGGCTCGGCGGACACAGGTTGTTTATCCTTGACAGTCCACAGTGGGCACACACTGAGTTTTCATATTCAGCACATGTGTACACGCTTCACTGCAGACCTCAAGAAGAAATAAGACTTTCATTCACTCACGGCAAAACTTACTTTACTTACTAATTTACTCACGGTAAAAAAATGCTCTCCCTATTCCATAGTCATGAAGGTGGAATCTAACTATATCCAGAATAAGTTTGATTGGATCCAGGCTAGAAACAATGTTTATTTCTGCTGTAAAGTCTGGGGTCTATGGGGGTGGCTCCTTTCTGCATCCAGCCCCTGTTGGCCACTAGAGGAACTGCAGTTTGTGGCACTTCCTTCTGGGCTTCCCGGCTCTGCGCTATGACGCGCTGATTGGCTGTGGGTGGGCCAGACGTGCATGTGGGTGGGCCAGACGTGCATGTGGGTGGGCCAGACGTGCATGTGGGTGGGCCAGACCTGGATGTGGGTGGGGCAGACGTGCATGTGGGTGGGCCAGTGATAGGTTAGTTTATTAATATCCAATACTTCCTCATTTGTGTTACTCTGTGATTTATATATTTATATTATCAGATATTATTTCTCAAATCCGTGAATTTTATATTTGTTTTCGTTTTAAACTTTTTTTGTATTGTGTTCGTTTTGACTAAACATTGTGCTCTTTTTAGTTTGTGTTCTATTTGTAAAATAAAAAATGAGGGCGTAAATGTTTGATAAAAATCACTTGGATGTTTATTCCCGTCCTTTATATGAACATTGATCAGGAATCCATCAAATCATTCAGTTGGGAGATCAATAAACACTACTGTCTGCAACCTCATGCTTTTATTCTGAAATATCAGCCTGTACTTTCCGGTCAAAAACTGTGTGTGTGGTGTGTGTGTGTGTGTGTGTGGTGTGTGTGTGTGTGTGTGTGTGTGTGGTGGTGTGTGTGTGGTGTGTGTGTGTGTGTGTGTGTGTGTGTGTGTGTGTGGTGTGTGTGTGTGTGTGTGGTGTGTGTGTGTGTGTGTGTGTGTGTGTGTGTGTGTGGTGTGTGTGTGTGTGTGTGTGTGGTGTTCTGAAAAATAAAACACAACTGGTGCTTTTTATTTTGGAAATCTCCCCCTGCAGTTCTCTTCCGGTGCGCTCGGGGCGCTGTGGAGCTCTCTCTGCAGACAAAGCAGCAGAAGAAGAAGGGGAAAGTTAACACGTGTTCTCCTGGCTAACAGCGTGTTGTGTGAACAGAGCAGAAAGCAGAACACAGACCTTTATCATCATATTAAATACAGTTACAGACTTTCTTTAGAGATGGGGAAGACGAAGAAGGTTGCCCCGGAGGCGGAGGAGGCTCCAGAGGCTGCTCCAGAGGCTGCTCCAGAGGCTGCTCCGGAGGTAAAGTGACTCTGAACCCGATCTGCACGCCGCTGGCCTCCAGGAAGCTCAGCAAGAAGCTCTACAAGTGCGTCAAGAAGGGTGAGAAACACACAGAACACTCAGGAACACTCTTTAAACATGTCATATATAAAGAGGGGAAACTGGCTGCTTCTCTCCAGCTGTTTCTGTGGAGTTTCTGCAGAGAAAGCGTCAGAAAAGTGATCATTTTAAAACGTTCCTGCCCATCAGGAGGCTTTAATAACATGGTTTATTCATTTATTATATCTTGTTCGATTCGGTGGATTCTGTTGATTTAATTCCACATACATGTCATTAAAGGGTTAAAATGAGGGGTTAATGCCTGCTGTTTCTGTCCTATCGCAACTCCGTTAGAAAAGTGGTGATTTTAAAACTCTTTTCCATATCAGCAGACTTTAATAAAACGATATATTTCTTTATTAAATCTGGTTAGATTCGGTGGAAGCTGCGGATTAATTCGGCATGTAACCTGCCATTAAAGTGTGTAAATGAGGCTTTAGTGCCGGCTAGTCTCGTGTTGTCGGGAGGCTTTCTGGGACTGCTTGCCTCGTGTGGGGAGGGGGGGGCGATAATAATAACATGTCTTATTCCTCAGGTATTTGGTTGTTTGTAGGATTTAAATAATGTTTCTGCAGATCTGTGTTTTTAGAAAAGCCAAACTGTTCTTTACAAAATGTAGATAAAATCACAGATTCCGCTTTATTGTGAAAATATCAGCTCTTTATTCTGACTGTATTGTGTTTGTGGTCCAGCTGTTAAAGTGAAGAACATCCGGAGGGGGGTGAAGGAAGTTCAGAAGTTCATCAACAAGGGAGAGAAAGGGTGAGTCTTCATCATGTCCTCTCCTCCTCTTCATCATGTCCTCTCCTCCTCTTCATCATGTCCCCTCCTCTTCATCATGTCCCCTCCTCTTCATCGTGTCCCCTCTGTGTTTCAGTATCGTTGCCTCCTCCTCTTCATCATGTCTTCATCATGCCCCCTCTCTCTCAGTATCATGTCCCCCTCCTCTTCTTCATGTCTCCCTCTTCATCATGTCCTCCCCTCTGTCTCAGGATCGTAGTCCTCGCGGGGGACACCCTCCCGATCGATGTGTACTGCCACCTCCCTGTGATGTGTGAGGACAGGAACCTGCCGTACGCCTACATCCCCTCCAAGACCGTACGTACATTAACATCACAGTCTGAGCTTCAGAGACATCCTGAGAACTCTTTAAAGGGTGTTCTGCTCCTAGGGTCTGTAGGTTATGACATCATGAGAACTCTTTAAAGGGTGTCCTGCTCCTAGTGTCTGTAGGTTATGACATGAGAACTCTTTAAAGGGTGTCCTGCTCCTAGTGTCTGTAGGTTATGACATCATGAGAACTCTTTAAAGGGTGTCCTGCTCCTAGGGTCTGTAGGTACATTAGGAGCCTTTCAGAATAAAAGCACCAAGTCAGGTGATCTTTGACAGACGAGCTTAATTTCTATTATCATATTTTTAAGGAATATGCCTGATAAATACTGTGCCTGGAAAATGGTTAAATAATAACTTTATTCTGAAAATATCACACTTTATTCTGAAAGTATTGATGTCTGTGTTTCAGGACCTGGGCTCGTCGGCGGGGTCGAAGCGTCCGACCTGCGTCATCCTGATCAAACCTCACGCAGATTATCAGGAGGCGTACGACGAGTGTGAACAGGAAGTGAGCAGCCTGCCCAAACCCCTGTGAACACACACTATCTCTCTCTCACACTCACACACTCTCTCACACACACACTCACCCCTCTTTCCGTTTCTACACCATAAACGACGTGCATCTTGTCGGCTAGCAGTTTCTATCCACTTCCAGTCATTGTGCTAAGCTACGCTGGTGCTGGAGAGTATTTGATAAATTTGTTTTTATTCCTTTACGGTAAAAACAAAGTGTAAATAAACAAACCTGTTGTTGTTGACTAACGTCTCTGGAGGTTAGATGTTGATCCAGATGTTTCAGTGACGGCTCGAGGAACATTTGATTTTCTACGACGTTTTTTGTGTTTTTGTTTTAATTCACTTGTTTTTTTTAATAAAATGAACGTGAACTGACGCCGACTCGAGTTTCCCTTTAATGTTTATATAATCCTGTGATTTAATCTGTACCAGTTCCTGCAGTTTGATGGTTCAGCCACAGGGGCCAGCGCTACAGTTTGATGGTTCAGCCACGGGCAGCGCTGCAGTTTGATGGTTCAGCCACACGGGGGCAGCGCTGCAGTTTGATGGTTCAGCCACACGGGGCAGCGCTGCAGTTTGATGGTTCAGCCACGGGGGCAGCGCTGCAGTTTGATGGTTCAGCCACACGGGGGCAGCGCTGCAGTTTGATGGTTCAGCCACACGGGGCAGCGCTGCAGTTTGATGGTTCAGCCACACGGGGGCAGCGCTGCAGTTTGATGGTTCAGCCACACGGGGCAGCGCTGCAGTTTGATGGTTCAGCCACACGGGGGCAGCGCTGCAGTTTGATGGTTCAGCCACCTGCAGAAGGTTTTACAGACAAGGAAGCGTCGACTTCTTATTTCAGAGTTCTGCTTCCTGTTCTGTACGGATTTCAAAATAAAAGTCCCCAAGACTTCAGATTTGACCCCCAGTGTTTCCATCCAGTGGACGTTTCGTCTCTACGGGAAACTCCTGCAGTTTAAACTCTACGGTGGCCTGTTGGGACAAATG
>JAAOOA010000633.1:112500-155000 GCA_012861695.1 Trematomus loennbergii
ATCAAAAGAATCCTCTGAGCACAGCGAGCACACTTCAGAGGCTCCGCCCACTGATCTCAGACCTTGTTTTTTGATATTCAATAAATGAAGAACACAGAATTTGTGTGATTATACTAAATTATACCAAAATACAAATAAACACCACTGCATATTTACAACTGTTAGAAATGGCAATGAACATCTGATTTAAAGAGTATTTTAGTTCATGGAGGAAATGCATCTGTTATGTAACTAGTAACACATTGGGAATATAAATGGTTATTTTCTATTCTGTACTCGATCTTACTTAATAGTAATGGGGGGGCGTGTGGTGCAGTGAGTGGTGTTTGGATCAGGGGAGCACAGGTTCAAACCCCACTGCAGTCAGCATGTCGTTGTGTCCCTGAGACACTTCACCCCAAAGTGCTCCTGTGGGGATTGCCCACAGTATAGAGTATGTAAGTCTCTTTGGATAAAAACAAGTGACATGTGATGTAATGTAATAACATAACATTTCAGACGATCGCAATATAAAAGATAATAGTCATTTTGTGATGTATCTGCGTGTGAACCTGTTCAGGTGAGTTGACCTGCTCCGCTCTCTGAGATCTGCTGACTCACATCTGCTCTCTGCTGTCGGCTCACACAGAATCTGTGAGTCACTGAAACAGAAAACTGACCCTAACCCGAAGTGGGCCGGTCGGTCGTTTAATACTGGACTGCGGTTATTATTTTTTAGATATAAAAACTCAAAACCAATTTTATTGAAATGTTTAATATTCTTTTGATTTAATTTATCTACATTTTTTTTGGGAGGATTTTCTGTAATACCATTTGTATGTATTGATTACACCTCAGCCCCCTGGTGGTTGACTTTATAAAAGGTTCTTTATGAAACTGGAAACAGATCAGGGCTTAGTTTAGTTTTTATTCCAACAAACATTCAGTCCTTTTTTTACGTTAAGAATAAATATAAAATAAATACGGACGCTCTCCAGCATTCAAATAAAAATCATAAAAACAATGAAAAATTTAAATAAATATAAAAACAATAATGAAATAATTTAAAAAACAATCAAAGTAATATAAATACTAAAAGTCTCAGGGCTGGTAGAGGGGCAGTTGGTCACAGAATCCGCCCGGAAACAGGGCCTCGCTCTGGGCCTGAAGAAGCTGCTGCGCCTCCTGGAGGTCGGGAGGAAACTGCACGCCTGCAGGTCAGTGTATGGCGGGGGGGAGGAGTCATATAGGGAGGGGGAGGAGCATATAGCGTGGAGGAGGAGTCATAGAGGGAGGGGGAGGAACCATATAGGGAGGAGGAGGGGTCAGAGAGGGGTGGGGAGGAGCTGCAGGAGTTATAGAGGGGGGGGAGGAGCTACAGGTGTTATAGATGGAGGGGGAGGAGTTATAGAAGGAGGGGGAGGAGCTACAGCACTCCCACTGAGGCACCACGGCTCCGGTGGGGGACACAGCAGGGAGGTCATCGCTGCAATGCATCTTGGGAAGTTTGGGGCTGGGTTCAGAGGAGGAAGAAGAGGAGGAGGAAGGTTTCTCTGAAGCGTCAGATTTCCTCTTCCTCTTACGCCGGAAGTTCCCGTTGTCGAACATTTTCTCACAGTTTGGATCCAGAGTCCAGTAGTTCCCTTTACCTGGAGAGGAAGAGGAGGAGGAAGAGGAGGAGGAGGAGGAAGAGGAGGAGATATTATAACCACTGTTTATTCTCTCTGTCAGAAAACACATCTCAACTTTCATCAAATACTGTCAATGAATTCCTGTTTCCTGTTAATCACAAGCGAGACATCACTACAGAACACTCACGCTCCTATTGGCTAGCGCTCCAACACATTGTACCTGATAGGCTAAGGGGCGGGACATCTCTAAGCTTGTTGACCATTTTATTCTAGATAAAGTTTAACTTCAGTTTTATATACTTTAAATAAAGGTGTGTGTCTCACCTGGGTCGCTGTGGCTCCGCCCCTCCTTCCGGAAGCAGTCGTTGAGTGACAGATTGTGTCTGATGGAGTTCTGCCAGCCCGCCTTGTTCCGGCTGTAGAAGGGAAAGTGTTGGCAGACGAAGGCGTAGATTTCTCTCAGAGTGAGGCGCTGCTGAGGAGAACTCTGGATCGCCATCGCTATCAGAGCCGAGAACGAGAAGGGCGGTCGAACGCAGGGCAGCACGGAGAACCAGGGGCCCTGCAGGGGGTAGACGGGGGGCAGGAAGGGGGCGTCGCTGCTGGGGGGCCACGAGGAGGCCTCCGCGCTGTAGAGGCTGAAATCTGACGGGTCCATGCCCAGAAAGGGGACCTGCTGCTGGGGGAGGGTTCCTCCAATCAGAGAGGAGGGGGAGGGGCCACACTCCGGGACGAAAGAAGACATCATCGCCATCGATTTCTTCTTCTTCTGAGAGTGTGTGAGAGTGTGTCCTGTAACTGTCTGCTCACCTGAGCTCTTATACTCTCATTTTACTGTAGCCCCGCCCTCAGAGCAGCTGATTGGCTGCTGTGGCACACACACCCATATTAACATCACATGCATAAGTGTAAGTGTGTGGTGGGGCTGATTTGAATAAAGCAGGTTGTTGAATTCCTCCCCCGGGGCAGATTAGAGCCTGAGGATATAATGCTGAGATATGTCTCACACACACACACACACACACACACACACACAACACACACACACACACACACACACACACACACACACACACACACACACACACACACTCCTCTCGTCTCAGGTTTCATGTTGTTTATAACAGGTTTCTTCAGGGGGATCCGTGTCTCTCCATGAATCAGGAAATACATAAAGTTGAACATTTAGAGAGAAAGTCGTGATAATCCGACAAAAAATCACAATATTTGAAAAAGAATGTTCAAAATTCTGAGCAGAAAGTCAGAGTTTGACTTCTTTCCTAAAAATTATGACTTCATGAAATTTGACGTTTCTTTCAAAACTTTACTTTTTCTCAAAACTTTGACTTTTTCAATTGTGAACTTCTCTCAGAAGTTTTTGTTTTTTCTTCCAAAAATGTGACTTTCAGAATTGTTACTTTCTTTCTCACAATGTTGACTTTTCTCAGAATTGTGCCTTTTTTCTAAGGTTTTTTAATCAGCAGGTCAATCAGGTCTTCTGTCACACAATAAGTTCTGTATTACCCTCTCTACAGTCAGGGAATGAGTGTGTGTGTGTGTGTGTGTGTGTTGTGTGTGTGTGTGTGTGTGTGTGTGTGGTGTGTGTGTGTGTGTGGTGTGTGTGTGTGTGTGTGGTGTGCGCATCCTGCAGAGACACTGTTTTATTATTTCCAGTTTTTATAATCCGAGACGAGACGCTGCTCTAACGTCTGAAACTGTAAGAAAGAAAACGTGTGTGTGTGTGTGTGTGTGTGTGTGTGTGCAGACAGCGGTCTGACAGCTGCTGTTTGAGGTGTCGCCATCTCTATTGTTGAGTGAAAACCCAAACACACACGACACACTCTCATTATATACTCACCCTCTCTGATGTAAACGTCTTCAGATCAGAGAGCGTCAGATCCTCAGAGAGCTGACCTCTGACGTTCCTCTGACGTTCCTCTGACCCTCTGACGTTCCTCTGACGTTCCTCTGACGTTCCTCTGACGTTCCTCTGACCCTCTGACGTTCCTCTGACGTTCCTCTGACCCCCCTCACTCGTTCCTCTGACCTCTGACGTTCCTCTGACCCTTTGACGTCCTGTTGGTGGTTCACGTTCCTCTGACCCTCTGACGTTCCTCTGACCCTCTCTCGTTCCTCTGACCCTCTGACGTTCCTCTGACCCTCTGACGTTCCTCTGACCCTCTGACGTTCCTCTGACCCTCTGACATTCCTCTGACCCTCTCTCGTTCCTCTGACCCTCTGATGTCCTGTTGGTGTTCACGTTCCTCTGACCCTCTGACGTTCCTCTGACCCTCTCTCGTTCCTCTGACCCTCTGATGTCCTGTTGGTGGTTCACGTTCCTCTGACCCTCTGACGTTCCTCTGACGTTCCTCTGACCCTCTCTCGTTCCTCTGACCCTCTGATGTTCCTCTGACCCTCTCTCGTTCCTCTGACCCTCTCTCGTTCCTCTGACCCTCCTCTGACCCTCTCTCATTCCTCTGACCCTCTGACGTTCCTCTGACCCTCACTCTGCTCTGGACTCCATGACCGACTGGTTAGCATCAGAATATAAACATGTCCCTTCGTCTGCTCTCTACAGATACATTTAAACAGATTTCAGAAAAGTCACTCAAATCTCCCCGTGATGTTCAGCTCTCGTTAGAAGTTTCAAAATACTAGAAAACATTAGAATTATAAACATTAGTGAAAGTACGTTAATACCGGTTTCAAATGACCTTAGATTACTAAAAGCTACATTTCACAATCTGGATTGATCAAAGCACATACAGTATACAGTATACAGTTACTTTCACCTGATATTTCTCAGAGGTGGGACCAAGTCATTGTTTTGCAAGTCACAAGTAAGTCTCAAGTCTTTGCACTCAAGTCACAAGTAAGTCTCAAGTCTTTGCACTCAAGTCCGAGTCAAGTCTCAAGTCTTTGCACTCAAGTCAAGTAAGTCTCAAGTCTTTGCGCTCAAGTCACAAGTAAGTCTCAAGTCTTTGCACTCAAGTCCGAGTCAAGTCTCAAGTCTTTGCGCTCAAGTCACAAGTAAGTCTCAAGTCTTTGCGCTCAAGTCACAAGTAAGTCTCAAGTCTTTGCGCTCAAGTCACAAGTAAGTCTCAAGTCTTTGCACTCAAGTCACAAGTAAGTCTCAAGTCTTTGCGCTCAAGTCCGAGTCAAGTGTCAAGTCAGGATGGGCAAGTTCAAGTCAAGTCCAAGTCCTAAACTTTGACAAACCGAGTCTTAAACAAGTCCTTATGTGCTTTTCAACAAATGTAATGACATCGATCAACAGAATAATACTTAATAATCAAACTGCTCTTTATTAGTCACATGAATCATTTAATAATCCATTTTCTCTCTGCTGGTAAAGTAACGTGTTTTCTTCTATTGTAAGAGGGATCAGTAAGGTAAGGCTACCGTGACGGTTTGATTCAGAAGGAGTTTAATGTATAAGATCCCTGATGTTGAGGTGACCAGAATGTTTATTTCCACTGTGTACAACATGTTATAAGGGACCCACAATCTATCTTTATGCAAGGGATAATGTGCAGCGAGGCGTCTCTATGGGGAAGAGACACCTGAATCTAGATCCCTCTGCAGGTGGTACTTGAAGTATATTTTGATGATAATACTTTTCTACTTTTAGTTGTAACATTTTGAATTCAGGACTTTTTATTGTAACCGAGTATTCCTACACTCTGTACTTTTACTCAAGTACAAGATCTGAACTTCTCCCATCCATGGCAGCAAATCCTGAGTGGTTACCAAAACAAAACCCTGCTCTGAAGGTTATTTTCATTTTACAAATCCTGCACTCAGCTTGCTTTCTCCAATATCATTGAAATGCAGCCAGATGCTGCTCTGCCACTACAGAGCTGGCCTGTACCACTATGCCTGCTGTCTTTGGAGCGTCTGCCCCCCACCCTTCCTTCACATAATGGTATGATCCTCGTGTGTCCTCGCATATGATTGGCTGCATGGTGGCCCAGCATAATAAACTCCCGCCCCTCCATGCATGGATTCTCAACAAGAGTTGCAGCGGCTGAAGATTCTGCTCTCCTAACGGCAGCTCGCGATCGCGTGTTGGAGACCCCTGAATTAAAGTATCAAGTCACCTCAAGTCAGAATGCTCAAGTCCAAGTCAAGTCCCGAGTCATTGGTGTTCAAGTCCAAGTCGAGTCGCAAGTGTTTTGTGATTTGTCAAGTCGAGTCCAAAGTCAGCAAATTGGTGACTCGAGTCTGACTCGAGTCCAAGTCATGTGACTCGAGTCCACACCCTGGCCAACATGAGGCCCCACGCAAAGTTATATGATGAGGCCCTCTGTTTCGCGAGCGTCGACGTGGGGGCGCGGCACGGTTTCGCCGCTGCGAGGCTCCACTAGCACCACCCCCTGGTGCTAGTGGAGCCTCGCAGCGGCGAAACCGTGCCGCGCCACACTAATTGCAGCGCATAGGTGCGCCGCATTGAGGCTCAGTTGAGGCACCCTCCGCATGATCGGCCTGTAGGAGGGACGGCCCTGAGTCCACACCTCTGATATTTCTGTTAGTCTACAGTTACTCTAAGGGTATTTTATTCTGAAAAAACAAGCCTTGCCCTGACCCTCTGTAAGAATACATTTGAGAAAAGTCACTAAAATCTCCCGTGATGTTCAGCTCTCATCATTAGAAGAGTCAAAATACTAGAAAACATTAGAAATATAAACATTGAAAGTACGATAATACCGGCTTCAAAATGAACTTAAATTACTAAAAGCTAAATTTCACAATCTGCAGAATAATAGATATTTAAAGCTGTGTGTGTGCGTGTGTGTGTGTGTGTGTGTGTGTGTGTGGTGTGTGTGTGTGTGTGTGTGTGTGACAGTTGACAGCGCAGACTAAACATCAGTCTGAAGTGTAACTGACTGATGAAGGGATTATACAGAGGAGCATCATGGGAAATCCTCTCACACTGAAACTGTCTTCAGATCTCAGATTATCACTTTAATAAACTCTGTGAACGTCCAGGTACATCGTGACCTCATCACGTCACGGTGTGTGAGACTGGATGCTGGGAGACAGAAACACGCTTATTGTTTACAATATTTATTATTTATTACACAGATATGTTGGAGCTTTTCTATTTGAAGGTGTTTAAATGAAACCGTTGAAACTGAAGAACAGAGCGAGACACAGAAAACAAAGAAAAAGACAAAAAAGACAAAAACAGAAGAAGACTTGGTCTGGGTCGTGATCCAAAACATCCTGTAACCATCACTGTGAGAAACGACATCCTACTGAGGACTCAGAGGAGAAACTAAGTCTTTATTGTGAGATACTAAATCATTATTTCGAGATACTAAGTTATGATTTTGATAAACCAAGTCATTTTTTTTTTTATTCTAAGTCATTATTTGGGTTTTAAGTCACTATTTTGAGACACTATGTAATTTCAAACTAAGTCTTTATTTCTCATTATTTGACTCACAGGATCTTTTTCCAGCACGTTGTGGAATTAAACTTCCATCAAAGGAACTGTAGTTTGAAAATGTTCCATAAAAAGCGAATGAAGCCCCACTGGTTCTGAGTCAGCCCCACTGGTTCTGAGTCAGCTCCACTGGTTCTGAGTCAGCCCCACTGGTTCTGAGTCAGCCCCAGTGGTTCTGAGTCAGCTCCACTGGTTCTGAGTCAGCCCCACTGGTTCTGAGTCAGCTCCACTGGGTCAGCCCCACTGGTTCTGAGTCAGCTCCACTGGTTCTGAGTCAGCTCCACTGGTTCAGAGTCAGCTCCCGTGGTCCCATTCAGCTCCAGTGGTCCCAGTCAGCTCCACTGGTTCTGAGTCAGCCCCACTGGTTCTGAGTCAGCTCCACTGGTTCTGATCCAGGTCAGCGCCACTGGTCCAGGTCTGCTCCAGTGGTCCCGGTCAGCTCCACTGGTTCTGGTCCAGGTCAGCTCCAGTGGTTCTGGTTCTGGTCAGCTCCACTGGTTCTGGTTCTGGTCAGCTCCACTGGTTCTGGCCCATGTAGGGCCCGGCAGGTTCTGAAAGCAGGCACTGGTTCTGCTGTCCTGAGCCTCGATTCTTAGCATCGATGAGCAGGAGGGGGACTGGGAGTAATGGGAGACGATGTTGCTCACTGAGGGGAACGACTGCAAACAGAACACCTGTTAGTACACAGTTACTCTAGGGGCTTTTATTTTGAAAATCAAGCCTAACCCTGATATTCCTGGAAGTAAACAGTTACTTTCTGGGGCTTTTATTTTGAAAAACAAGTCTCGACCTAATCTTCCTGGAAGTATACAGTTACTTTCTGGTGCTTTTACTTTAAAAAATAAGCATCATCCAGAGCTTCCAGTATACAGTCAATCTATGATGGTTTGTTTACCTGCCCCCATCTTGTGTACCTGCCCCCATCTTGTCTACCTGCCCCCCCTCTTGTTTACCCCCAGCTCTTGTTTACCTCTTTGACTTTGAGCCCTGTTCCCAGCAGGAAGTTCCCCGCCTGCTCTCTGATCTGAATGTTGAAAACTTTCTGCTGGAACAAAACCATCAGAGTGAACGGCTGCTGAGCCAACTGCCGAGTGCTGTCTCTGACCAGGAAGGCTCCGTCCTACACACACACACGCACACGCACACACACACACACACACACACACACACACACACACACACACACACCACACACACACACACACACACACACACACACCACACACACACACACACACACACACACACACACAGACACACGATTATGATTATGGAAATAGAGAACCTATGAAACTTTAAATGACTCTGATATTGTTGTTGTTGTTTACCTTGTTGACTTGTTGCAGACTCTCCTCCGCCTGACCTCGGGTCACTCTCCCCACGTACCAGCTGGGGTCCAGGTCCTGCACACAGAGCACATCATATCATATATACATCAATATCTCTCTATATATATAAACATTATAATTTTAATGTGGTTAAACAACCGATACAACAGCTCCCCCTGTAATACAGTATAAGTACGACACAAATAAAAGACTGTAAAAGTAGTTTGTTAATCAGTTATATGTAAATGTTTATTGCGTTTAAAAAATGTCTTCTTAGGTTAACTTAGTTTAGATGTGGGAAAGAAACTTCTTGTGTTGCTACCTTCGTGAGGACCAAGCGTTTATATTGCATTACAAGTCTCACTGTATGGGTCATTTAAGAAAAGTGTGTGTGTGTTTTTTTACCTGTACAGGTGCTGCTGTAGTGGCGTAGGACGAAACGATTGTCTGTCAGATCCTCCGAAGCCTTCACACACAAAACACACACGCACGCACACACGCACGCACACACAGTTGGTCAGTTTTGTGATGTTTCTGCTGTTCGAGGAGAAAGGTCGCCCTCTAGTGTTCACACTGGGTCAGCACAGTATTTATTCATAATTACAATATCAAATCGTTATTTAAAGTTACGTACAGGTTAATATATACTGATGATTGTGCATTAAGTTGCGTAAGGGAACAAGCTGGATTAAGGAGGATGTGAATAACAAAAATAAATGTAATATAAATGATAAATCCACATAAATAAAACAAATAAGACGCAAAAATAGAGGTGAATAACTTTAGTATAATTAATATAACTGGGTATAAATATAATTACTTAAATGATGAAACTAAAACAAGCATTTAAATTAAGATTGCATAATTAAAAGAAAACACCATTAAAATATAAAGAGGAGGGGGTTGTGGGAAATAACACATTGTTAAACAATTGACAGAATAAAAATAAGATGTAAATGTTTATTAATAAAATGTGTTGTTTCCTCACCAGGTTGCAGTTTGTGGGGCAGAGAGCCGGCAGAGGGGACGCTGGGAGGAAGGCTGGGAGGAAGGCTGGGAGAAAACACAATACACACATATTATGTCTTCATAAATAGGAATGGATAGAAATGTTGTAATTAATTCACCTTTTTGCAGGTTTTGTTATTGTGTTTCATGAGATTCTGTTTGCAATAGTTTTGATTTGAAAGCATTATTGTGATTTAGTCTTAGTCCTGCGTCAAATGCCCTTCTTAGTTTTTATTATATAATACATTTTTGTTGACTTGATGTCTAATAATAATAATAAATAGTAGTAACTTGGATTTATATAGCGCCTTTCAAGAAACCCAGGACGCTAATAACTTAAAGGTCTCCTATCAAGCAAAATGCACTTTTTGATGTCTTCTCTACATCACTATGTGTCCCCGGTGTGTCAGGGAACTCACGCAGCGTCAGAAAATAAAACCCTCTCTCTTTTCCTCCGTACCCAAATCTCTAAAAACGGGGGAACAACGGAGCTGATCCAGATTTGCGTCCGATATGACGTAATATCTGAAATGTGGACCCACGGCCCTATCAGAAACGTTGCTATCAGAAACAATGCCCGACTGTTTTGGACGTAATATGGTCGGTGTTTACATTAGCATCGCTAACACTCAGAGCTAACCTGTACTGGAGAGCATGTGTGTGAAGAAGCAGGAAATAAAAAGGAACTCACCTTGTGGTATAACCAGCAAGAGAGAAAGCCTTTGAGCTCCATACTGTTCAGAAACAATCCTTGATAATCCATGATATGGCGTTTCATCACGGCAGCATTTAGTTTAGACAGTAGCTGCCGGGTCCCGCATGAGCTCAGACCCCTCCTTTTTTATTTTATCAATTTTTTATTTATTTAAAGCTTTATTCCCCAAATCAGCACTTTAGAAACAGGAAGTGAAATGGAGGGATATGAGGCATGGATAGAATGGGTGATCTGTTTGGTGTTTGGAGCAAAACTCTTCATAGACATGTTTTTTATATATTTGTATATATCTGAGACCTATGCTAGGCTATCACACATAGCATGATAGGTGACTTTTAATTTTAATTTAATAATAAGTTAATAAAAACTGTTTAAACCCTCAGATTATGTTTTTGTTTCTGTTGTCCATTGTTATCTTCAGTTACAAAAATGATCCAAAGATATCATTGAGAAATAAAAATATTGATTGTGTAGTAGAGTAATTATTTTGTATTTATTTAATCAACTCAAACAAAGAGAAGAAGAAGAAGACTAAATCTGGCATTTAGAAATAGAAGTTTAAAAACATCACATTTCATTGGACGTGGTTTCAAGTTATACAGTCACATTATGGGGCTTTTATTTTGAAAAACAAGCCTCTCCCTGAGCTTCCTGTGAGGATACAGTCACTCTGGGTACTGACAGGAAGTACATTACTTAAAGTCGTCTCACCTGTCTCCTTGGCGAGAGGGGCGTCCGGGGCGGGGGGTCTGACTCTTAGTTTGAAGGGGAAAGGTGTTGTGTTTAGGAGCTAGAAGACAGAAGGGTTTTAAGAATTACTCCCATAGGTCGGGATATGCTTTTGTTTATGATGTTTATGATGAATACAAATCTCACCTTCATTGTGTGTTTGCTGATAGAAGAGAGAGAAGAAGAAGTTCAAATGTCACTCAGGACAAACTAACCTTCAAAATAAAAGTTTCAAACTGAGACTTACCTCTCTCCTCGCCTCAAACCTGTCGAACCACCAAAAAAAGCTTGTGTTAACCAAAGACCTGATTTCAGACTAACAACAAAAACACTCAGAAACCATTGAAGAGAGACCAGGGGACAGGAAGTGAGGACATGCTGACTCATGACAGGGTTCAGGACTCATAATGCTGAGTCAGGGTTCAGGACTCATAATGCTGAGTCAGGGTTCAGGACTCATAATGCTGAGTCAGGACAGGGTTCAGGACTCATAATGCTGACTCATGACAGGGTTCAGGACTCATAATGCTGAGTCAGGGTTCAGGACTCATAATGCTGAATCAGGGTTTAGGACTCATAATGCTGAATCAGGGTTTAGGACTCATAATGCTGAGTCAGGGTTCAGGACTCATAATGCTGAGTCAGGGTTCAGGACTCATAATGCTGAGTCAGGGTTTAGGACTCATAATGCTGAGTCAGGGTTTAGGACTCATAATGCTGAGTCAGGGTTTAAGACTCATAATGCTGACTCATGTCAGGGTTTAGGACTCATAATGCTGACTCATGACATGTTAGGATCATAATGCTGACTCATGTCAGGGTTCAGGACGCATTCCTCTCTGGTGGATATGTCTGAAAGCTTTAATATCTGATGTTGACCTGGTGGCAGCCGGTCTGGCGGAGGAGTCACTCCGGCTGACGGAGGTCGGGGTCGGGGTCGGGTCGGGGGGAGAGCTGGAGGTTTGTTCCAGGCCGGAGGATCGTCCGGCTGAGGCCTGAACAGAGAAGATTAAAGATAACATTCCTCCACTTTGAACAATAACACACTCATTCCCTCCTCTGTGTTCGAGCACTCGATGATGCACTGCTGAGGCTGTTTGATCAAATACAGTTGAAGAGCATTTAAACGCATACAAGACAGAGTCATCTTCATAAAAATTGATATTTTAAGTCTATTATTACTTTTATTTCCCTTCGTTTGAAAAATTCTATAAACAAGACTTTCGTTCTCAAAAATATATTTGATATAATAAAGAGGGTTTGAATACATTAAAAACAATGTAATCTGCGTAACATCGTTATAAACAGCGCTTCCACTAGTCCCCAGAACAGTTGATCTATATAAGAGGACCGCACACAGAGCCCTGTGGGGCCCCATTACTTACTCCTGTAGGATATAATGGAGAGAACATCTACTTACCTCCAAGAGTTAGCGCCCGGCTGTAGGAAGCAAAGAAGCACAATTAGAATAAAGAAATACTAAATATAAAGTATGTGGAGAACTCCTTTGTTTACTCCCAAAACTTAGTGACATCACCAGTGGCGTCGCCTGACCTGGGCATCCGGGGCTTTAGCCCCGAATGTTTTTTCTGTAGCCCCGGACAATTCTCCCTCAATAATATAATACATTAACCGTGCTTTACGTGAACCTCATCATGAACAAGAGAGGACGGCAGCACTGTAATTTCCCGTGTTCAGTGAATGCAACAGAGGCATGACACCAGACCAATCAGAGAGTTGCATGGAAATAAACGTGTGCTTGTGTCATTCAAGCTCAGCTCTGTGTGTGTGTGTGGCAATAGCGCATTAGTGTGATAGAGAGAGAGAGAGGGAAGAGAGGGTCCGGTGTCAGCATGGACGTGTTGTTAGCATCTGGTTAGCTAGCTGCACTAACGGACATAAGGAGCTGTTTGTTCCACAAGAAGCTGGAGGAGAGTCCTCTCCTCTCAGACTGAGAGACTCAGGTGAGCTAAAGGACTCTCTGAGTGTTTAGATAGTTAACTTTAGTCTAAGTTATCTCAGTGGGTCTCAAACGGTTTGGTCACAAATTATTCAAAAGATTATTTCCGCGGCACACCTTCATATGATCATTATAGTTTATTAAAAAAAAGAGAATAAAGGAAAAACAGTTATGAAATACTATATGGCAGTAAAACAAGAATAGAGTTTAAAAGGGGAGTGATTAGTCAAATATCCATAAAGAAAAAGTACATCTGTTTACAGTTCTGCTTCATATGGGTGTTGAGAGAGGTATCCATAGATCTCTTCATTTTGCTCTCAAAGTGCACCAGATTGATGCATTTAACTTCAATATTTAAAAAAAAAATCTTCCCGGGGGAACATCCCCCCGGACCCCCCTAGAGGAGGTGAGCCCCCCACTCATAAAAAATACCACTTTACCCCTGCCATAGCCTTCATTGTAACAGTCGCGGGTGTACTGTGTGTGTGCGTGTTGCAGTAAAAAATGCCACTGTAGTGCCGCCGCCACTGTGGGCTAAGCCCCGAATGTTTCAGGTCCAGGCGACGCCCCTGGACATCACCAGGGAACACTCGCTCTCCTATTGGCGAGTGCTCCAACACATTGCACGTGATAGACTGAAGATGAGCACGATATGGCCGCTCTAAATAAAGCTTATTTATAAAGAAAACATCACCTTTTCCACTGTGTTGCGATGAGGTCCTGTGGAGACGAGAAAAACAAATGTAAACGACATGATTGAATCAACAATCTAGTAAATTGATGCTTTTTTAGATGAATTTAATTTCCCAAAAAGAAATTCGACACCAAAAAAACTACTTACTAAAAGCAATATAACCTTACATTGAGTAATATTTTTATATTTAAGATCACTGTAATGTCAGATAATAATAATAATAATAAATATATTTCTATAGCGCTTTTCTTGAACCCAAAGATAGTGTTTCAGTGATGTCCTGGAATACAAACTATTGTTTTTATAATGATTTATTGATTTAAAACTCTCAACCAATCAGAATGGTACATTTCTGTGTTTAAAAACAATCAAGTATCCCTGATTGGCTCTCGCTGTGTGATGTCCCGCCCACCTCCAGAGCAGCTGTCCAATCACAGCGCTGTAACGACTTACTCTCCAACCGACCCCTTAATTTAATTTAATGCAATACTTATGTTGTCCTTTGAAACCAAAGTAAGTAAATGTGCGGTTTTTAAAAACAGAAGCACTTTGAAGCTTTACCTCTGACGGGGGACTGGTTCGGTCGACCCGGTTTGTTCACACGAAGAATCGGCGGGGGCCCGGAGGAACTGAAC
This sequence comes from Trematomus loennbergii, assembly GCA_012861695.1. Classification (NCBI taxonomy): domain Eukaryota; kingdom Metazoa; phylum Chordata; class Actinopteri; order Perciformes; family Nototheniidae; genus Trematomus; species Trematomus loennbergii. The sequence goes on from JAAOOA010000633.1 coordinate 126,629, forward strand.
ACAACAGGAGGGAAAATAATCCATTAAAAGTTATTCTGAACAATATTTAACAGCTCCTGTTTGCAGTGTTTCCTGCAGAGTTACCATGCCACACAAAACCACCCGAACAAAAAGGCACAAAATGATCAAGTGTTAAAGGTCCCATGTCATGCTTTTCTGGTTATTACCCGTCCCCTTGTGTGTTATGAAGGTTTTTCTGCATGTAAACGGTCTGCAGAGTCACAAACCCTCAAAGTACACCCTGTAGCGAGTAAAACTCTAACACAGAAAATACCTGTTTGCCCCAGAACGCCTCGTTGGACATTTCTCTTTTTCTTCCTGGGTACAGTGACGTGCCCATACCCAAATGGACCCATTGGTCCAAATGGGGCGTGCTTACACTGTAGGTGTGCCGCGTTTGGGGGTGCGGGTGCTAGTGGAGCCTTGCAGATGGGGGTGCTGAAGCCCCCTCAGCACCCCCCCTTCCGTGTCCATTCGCGATGTCTCGCAGACCCCACGCAGCTAGTAGGAAATTAACCCAGCTCACACTGTCCGCTCCTCACAGCAGCGAGCTGCGCAACGTCCCTCCAACACGGCACCCAGACCCCACGCAGCATTCTCATCTGTTTGTCTTTACTGGTGTCATTTCCTGGTTGCTAACAACGCCATTGTAAAACATAATCACTGATGTTCCGCTGTAACGGTGGTGGACTCATCAGAACAGAGTGGGCGAGCTGACCAATCAGAGCACAGTGGGCTCACAGGGAGGGGGGGGGCAGGAGCTCCAACAAGCCGTGTAGGACAGAGAGTGAATTCACATACTATACAGAGATGCTGTATGAGAAACCAATGTGAGTTTGGAACATTGAACAATGTCAATCTATTCTAGTAGACCTCAACAATGGAATTATGATCAGTAGAAATGGCCGTGACATGGGACCTTTAGAAATAGAAACAAAACCATCACAAAGTGCCCACCAGGGGGCGCAAAACAACTACAGATAGATGTAGGAAGAGCAAAGAGGCAGCTGTTAAAAGTCTTAGAATAGATGCACAATAAGTCGCGTTCACACCGCAGTAATTTTCCCACTTTAGTTCCGATATAGTTCTGAAATGTCGCGGAATGTTAGCCGGAACTAAAATTAGTTCATGAACCTTTTTACCCCCTTTTCCGTCCCTGCTAGAGAGTAGGTACTTTCGTGGGAGAAAAAGGTTCCTAATGTCTGATTGGCTGGGCGGATTGCAAACCACGCCCCGTAAAACTCCCAAAAAGTTTTGTGAAGCCGCCATTTTATTATCCTCGCATTAGCATTATTAGCACAAACGGAGAGAGACTAACTTATGGCAACAACAAAAGAAACATGGGAGCGGTGGAGATGAGGAGGTGCCGGCGTTCTGGCGATTTACTCGGAAGGCTTCAGTAGAAGCTGCTGGGAGTCCCAGCAGCTTCTACTGAAGCCTTCCCCAACTCCGGGGACTTCCGGCCGGGGACTTCGGGTGGCAGTATACGCCGTGAAGTTGTTTGCGGCCTGCCAGTAAACCCAAAGCAGAAGAAGAAGAAGTGACGTCAGCGGCTCATTTGTGTAATCTTCCCTCAGGGAACTTATTCCGGTGAGAACGCGATCTGTACTTAGTTCATGAGAACTAAAGAGTTCTGATGAAATATTGTGGGAAAAGTACTGCGGTGTGAAAGCGCCTAATGAATTAAAACTGAAGACACGCAAAACTATTACACGGAACAAAATGACGAATAACCGATTAACACACACATGTGGCCTAAAATCAGCAAAAAAAGACGCATTCGTTTACAAAATAAATGCTAAATAATCACAAAAACACGATGTCACTGTTTCACTTGATACTAATGAAGAAAAGCTGAGTAGAGAAATGTATTAAAAATATAAACTCACATTTTTCCCCCTGCCGCGAGGGGAGGGGTCTCTTCTGGAGGACTGCTCACCTGTCTGACACACACACACACACACACACACACACACACACCACACACACACACACACACACACACACCACACAACACACACACACAACACACACCACAACACACACACACACACACACACACACACACACACACACACACACACACACACAAACCTTTACATAAAAGTATATCTGAAGAATTTAAAATGTTTTAAATTATTCTTTAAATTTAGACTCACCGGTACGGAGAGGCTGGGGGCGGGGGGGCGGGGACACACAGCAGGGGGGTGGCCTCTGGAGGGCACATGGCTGTCTACACACACACACACACACACACACACACACACACACACACACACACACACACACACACACACACACACACACACACACACACACACACAGATATTTAGCTCATGTTATACTTAAAGCAGGTCTATTGGTTGAAGCCCCCCCTGCTGGCCACAAAGGGAAACACATTAGAAATATATATTTTTACATAAAGAAAAACATAGCCCGTAGACGGGTTACGTTTTCTGTGAAATAAACGTCAGATACATCATTTTATATTCCTAAAGGGGGGGTCCAGGTGTTACCGATGCATTATGTGTTAAACCCTGTATTAAAGGTGTTATTAAAGGTCTTACCGATGTAATCCCCGTCCCCCAGCGGGCGGGGGGCCCCAGTTTGAGCGCCATGTCCTCCGGGGGCTCGGAGGGGGGGGGCTCGTAGTCGTTGTTATCGTCGTCCATCGGGGACTCGTAGTCGCTGCCCCCGCGTCCCCCCCGCTGTCCGGGTCCTCGTAGTCATCTTCCTCCGACTGGAAGTATATAGATATATATTTTACAAAAACACGCTGGTCACAAAAAACCCTTAAAAATAAATAATATTTTTCTGGTTGAATTTCCATCAAAAGAGAGAAAAATAAAAAATAAGACGCACAAACTCGTCCTCAGCCCAACCCTGAACCTCTGCCGCTGCTTCTGGGAGAAAAGGCGATAAGTATAAATATATTTATATAAAATACATTTCAAACCAAACACGAGAAGGTTAATGATGAAGTTAAAGTCAAACCTGGTTCGTGATATCTGGTCGGTCTGCGATGGAAATAAAAACAGTAATTATAAATATCAATAAACAATATAACAGATATTTAAAGGTGCTTTATTTGTTATTGTTTTATTATTTACAATTTAAATGTATTATAATTTTTCATTTGTGTTAATGTTGTAGTTTTATATTAAAATATAAAAGCCTCACTTTATCCCAAACAGGCTCCTCTTCTCCCTTCTTGCTGATCTGAGAGCTGATCTTAGTGATCATCCTGAGGACACACAGGGTTTAAATAAAGGTTCTTCAAATTCAATCAGCACTTCCACATCGCCGTCGTATCAGAGACAGAAGAAGGAGATAAAAACACGAAGCGCTTCTCCTGGAGGTTTCTCTTAAAGGTCCCGCACTCATGCCCCTTTCACACCAACGCACTTCCAGGGCCGGTTCGGAGCTGGAGCCTGAAAAGCACCGGTTTGTCCTGTTCACGCCGCAGCGGAGCAGCCTCTAAGCTCCGGAATCCGGTTCGTTTCGAGCACCAAAAGATTGTCGGTCAAGAAGCAAGAACCGCATACGTCACGCTTACGTCGGAGGGGGGCAAGTTTAACCTGAGCTAACAGTTTAAGGCGAGTACGGCAAATAAAAGTTGTAACAAGCAGTAGCGCTGAGCAAAGTGACTAGAAGGCAACCACACACTTATAAAAAACACACTTTATAAAGTCAGGCAACACTAACCAGGCTTCGTGTGATTCTGTTTATTTGTACCTTACTTTGACCATCCGTTCGCTGTTATTGATCATTGTGGAGAGCAGGCAGACGTTTTGTTTGTTATTATAGCAGCTATCGGATGGAATCAATACATGGGCTGCACAGGTTGTCATGTCCGACTATCACAAGTAGAATATTAATGAAAATTACGCCGGTAAAATGTGCCTGTAGAAAACGGCTTAGCAAGTAGTCAGTTTAGCTTCGGTTGCTATGCTAACATCACCCATGTTATACCAGAGAAACTTTCATAACAGCGTTGTGATGCCAAACAGCGTCAATTCAGACTGACACACATTCACTTAAGGGGAACTGGGGATATGTATCAGCTGCTTGTGTGACAGTCAGACAGTGAATACTTTAGAGCCGTGTGAGCTAACCCGAAGCTAACGGGAGAATAAACTCCCGTGGAAGAGCAGCCAGCACTGCAGCGGTCGGTAAATGCCGCTGAAACACATTAATAAACAATGAACCACAGCACTCTGGAGAAAAGTATAAGGTTGGAGAAGTCGTTATTTAATTTAATCTGGCTTCGTATGATTAAAAGCAACACGATCATCGACCCGACGCAGTCCCCCGTTGTTGTAGTGAGTGCCGTTGGGGATCAAATCAGCGATGTAAACGGTGACGTCATGACACCATCCCGGCTCTGAGTGGTGTGAACAGAGCGGGAGCAGAAAAGAAGAACCGGTTCCGAACCAGAAGAGCTCTAGAGGAGCTAGAACGGGAACTGCGTTGGTTTGAAATGGGCAAGATCCTGTTTCTCGTCAATATATCACAGGTCTCAGATATATCCAGAGCCTGTCTCTGATTGGCTGAAACACCAAACAGATCATTGCAGCATTACCCATAATCCCCTCTGTTTCAGCCCTGTTTCCAAAGTGCTGATTCTCTGTCTGTTACTTTAGATGAAAATAAGGAGCCCCTCCCCACGCCCCTCTGAGAGAGATTTGGTTACAAAGAACTCAATAGCCGCGTTCACACGAGTACTTTTCACCGTACTTTTCGCGTTTAGTTCCTTTAGTACCCCTTATGTCGCGTTCACACCAAAAAGAGAACTTAATCTCGGGAACTTTTACCCCCATTTTTTGTGCCTGCTGAGAGGTGGTACCTTGGTTGCTGATTGGCTAATGGTTACTCAAGCCAAAACATCATTATGACATCATCAAGTGGCCAAATCTGATCAGCTCATTTTCAGACAGGTTTTTATAAAAATGGATCAGGACAAAAAGAGAGAGAATCTTTGTTCCTGAAACTTTCAGAGTCTCTTTCCACAGAGGGGACACATGTTGATGAAGAAGAGACATGAAGAAGAGGGGACACATGTTGATGTAGAAGAGACATGAAGAAGAGGGGACACATGTTGATGTAGAAGAGACATGAAGAAGAGGGGACACATGTTGATGTAGAAGAGACATGAAGAAGAGGGGACACATGCTGATGTAGAAGAGACATGAAGAAGAGGGGACACATGTTGATGTAGAAGTGGATTTGGTTTGTACTTACGGAGCGTAGAGTTTGGGGAACTTCTGCAGATCGCTCTCGCTCAGATTCTTCCGAACAGAGAGACAGTGTGTTGACATTTTAAACTCTTCACCCTTTTTACTTTCACTGGATGTCTTTGAATGTAAACTCACCACAAATCTGGAGCCGCTGATGGAGTTCTTCAACACCACTTTATCACAGCCGCTCAGACTCATCTGCAATTACAAACAGCACATTGAAACGTGTGGAAATATAAATACGTGTATTACATTTCACGTGTTCGGTTAGTTCGTGTTGGTTTGTGTTGTCCGGTCCGAATCACCTGATGGTACTCCTGGTGATTCCCACATTTCTGAAAAGGACTTTGGACACGTATCCAAACATACACAGAGCTGTATTTAAAGTGATCCGTTACTCCATCTAAACGAGACGTTATCAAGACGTCTTTGTGAATAAAACCCATTTCAAACATCAGCTTTATGCCGACGACCGTCTCTCTTCTACATCGCTGATCTCCATCTCCTCGTGGCTCGGTTTCTCAAATTGTCAGCAACAAATTCTGGACAGATTTGTATGAAACTTGTCGGACTTCTGTCTCGCGGGTCGAGGACGGAAACTTTGTGTTTTGGAGACGATTTAAATCACATCAGACGTCTGTAGATCAGACTATATAAAGGTTTCATCGAGTGTTTGCTTCTGTTCTGTTTTAACCAAATGAAGACTTCCGAATGAAGTCGGTTTCCATTTTGATCAAACCGTTAAATAACTTCTGTGTTCGGATCCTTCTTCCTGAAGACTTTGGGAAAGAAACAGATGAGTTTCTTTGTTGGGAAACCAAATCCTACGCTTGTGTTTCCGCTGAACGGTGACGTCTGTTTGACTCAGCTAGCTCTCCTTTGGTTTCCATTTGGAAAAGTCCTGGAGAGTTCCTGGTACTTTTTAAGCACAATCCAAGCCAAGGATCCAGTTTAGAGTAGAAGGCGGAGTTAAAACACTGCAGGCTTTTGATTGGTCCAGAGAATCGACAGGAAAAAATGGAGGAAATTAAGGAGCTTTGAGAAACTGGACGTGCAGAAAGAAAGAAGTCAGAGGACATGTTTGAGGTCTTAAATATAGACGTTAGAGATACAGACGGTGCGTTCAAGTTCTTAAATAAGAAGTCAGAGACGGTAGTTTGAGGTCTCATGTTGGAAGTGGACCTATCATGCTATATTTGAATAATATAGTGTAGGACCATACCTATATAAGGCATATTTATACTTTTTTTTTAAAATACCAAACAGATCATGCATTTTAGCCATGCCTCATTTCGCTCAATTTGCACTTTTTTAGCTCTGTTTTTGCAAGGGCAGATTCTGTGAGAACAGCACCACCTACAGGCCTGGCATATGTACTACAGCGTCTCCAGCGCTTTCGAACGGCAATGGCCGTGGCTGTCTCCTCCTGATTGATGGAGTTGACCCAATAGCCGTAGCGCCACCGTCCTGACGTCAGAACAGTGTTCAAATCTGGATCAGTTTTTATCAGATCCGTTGCAGCCCCTTTTTTAGAGATTTGGGTATGGAGGAAAATAGAGAGGGTTGTGTTTTCTGACACTTGGTGAGTTCCCTGGAACACCGGGGACACATATTCATGTATAAAAGACGTACAAAAGTGCATTTTGCATGATAAGTCCCCTTTAAGTTGTCAGAGACGGTGTGTTCGAGGTCTCATGTTAAGTTGTCAGAGACGGTGTGTTCGAGATCTTAAATGAGAAGTCTGAGAGGGTAGTTTTGAGGTCTTAAATACAGGCGTTAGAGATACAGACATTATAGTTAGAGATGTTAGACATAGAGACGGTGTGTTCAAGGTCTCATGTTAAGATGTCAGAGGACAGAGGACACGTTTGAGGTCTTAAATACAGGCGTTATAGACACAGACGGTGCGTTTGAGGTCTCATGTTAAGTTGTCAGAGACGGTGTGTTTGAGGTCTCATGTTAAGATGTCAGAGAGACAGAGGACACGTTTGAGGTCTTAAATACAGGCGTTATAGACACAGACGGTGCGTTCAGGGACTCACCCGGGTCAGGTACTCGGCCAGCTGCTGAGGGCTCCACCCCGTCACCTCGGCTCGACTCGGCACTCCGCTCATCTTGAATCTGAAGTGAAACCTCAGCTTCAGGACGAAAACATCTGAAGCTTCTCTCTCCAAACGTCTCTGAAACTCAGAAAATAAAAGCTGCCGGCCGTCCTCTCACAGTTTCACTTCCTCAAAACCAAGCACTAAGACGCCGCTGAGAAACCTAAATCCAAAATGGCTTCCTCCTCTTGCGTGTGTCCCGCCCTCTGACAGGAAGTGACTTTGCAACACTCCCCCATCTTTGGTGTGACCACAGACAGGAAACAGGAAGTGGATCAGCGTCGCTGCAGCGGCTTCAACTGCAGTTCAATATTTTAATTTAGCACACATTCAAAGTGCTGGTCAAGAAGTTCATGGGCCTTTCGAAGTACTACAAATAATACAAAAAATACACAAAGGTGGTAATTCATTTGTCCTTTATTTCCTTTTTTAAATTCTGATATTAAGAAACATTTATAGAAGAGAATCGAATATATCTTTATTGTCATCATACAAAGTACAACGAAATGTCTTTGGCAACTCTTCCTGCAAATTCAATGTCAATGTGCATATTTACATTTCATCACATCACATGACTTTACATTACATTACATGTCACTTGTTAGACGCTTTTATCCAAAGAGACTTACATACTCAATACTGTGGACAATCCCCACAGGAGCACTTTGGGGTGAAGTGTCTAGGGACAGAACGACATGCTGACTGCAGTGGGGTTTGAACCCCTGATCCCAACACCAACGCACTACCTACTGCGCCACACGCCTCCATTTACACTTGCGGTCTAAATATATATTAGTAAAATAGCCATAAGTATGACTAAATAGTAGTGCTTTGGGGGGTGGAGTGTTCCTCAGTCTCTGGTGATGCTGCTGGCCCCAATATTTCACTTGTTCCTCGATTATGGAGAACATTATGAAGATGTTATTTTTTACATTACATTGCATTTAGCTGAGGCTTTTATCCAAAGCGACTTACAATAAGTGCATTCGACCAGGAAGATACAAACTTGAAGAAAACAGAATCATATAAGTACATCAGGTTTCATAGAGCCAAAACATTTCAAGTGCTACTCAAGTGGCTTTAGATGAGCCAGTCCTTTGTTAGTATATAAGTGCTTTGTTAGTCATTCTTTGTTAGTAATTCTATCGCTCGAAGTGGAGTCGAAAGAGATGAGTTTTCAGTCTGCGCCGTATTTTAATGTTTTATTTACTTAAAGGTAGGGTAGGTAAGAATGGATAAACCAGCTCGAGTGCGCTAGAATTTGAAAGTACACAACCGAAACAATCTGCCCCTTCCTTCAGACTTCCTTACAGAGCCCCTCCTCCAACACACACGAACGCGCACATGACCAATGAGGGCACGAGATAAGTTTGTGCACAGATGGAAGGCTGACAGGCAGGTAGGCCATCCAGTTATTTTAGCCGGGCCGGCTCAGATGATTGGTTGTACTTTTTACAGAGCCACGGCTTCCACAGATGACATATGTTTATGGATTTTGTGTCAAAGCACTTAAGATATTCATTGCTATCGGGATGTTAAGAGCATTCCATGGAATATAACAAAAAGTGTATCTCGAGCCGGTTTCTCAAACTTACCTATCCTACCTTTAAGAAGTTGTAACATTTAGTCAGACTTATTAAATCAGTGTTACATCTTTTGGGACCAGACTGGAAATATTACGAACTTAATGCAATTTTAAATTATTTGGAAAAAATATACATTTAATATTCAGGACACAGAGTAAGAACAGAATTTAATTAGAAACATGTGTATGTGATTTATTTCTTATTTCTGTTTATATATAAAACAATTTCTTTCCTAAACTTAAATAAACTGAAGCTCAAGTTTACAGAAGGTCCCTGAAGGCAACACAAGCATTCTGATGATGCATTCAATGACACAAACAAAGCTGGTTAAAAAACAAACGTGTTTATTAAAATGTCCCAGACAAACTGAACATGATGAAAATAAAATGAGTTCAATGTTGACACGAAGATCCAGTTCTTAAATAATCCACCTGTTTTAAACTCAAATTCTTGTAACTAAAACACTTTGAATGAACTTTATTTACATGTTTACCAACAACAACAACAACAACAACAACTTGTTTGTGTGAAGAGCAGCTCCTCCTGAAGCTGACAGATACGGTTTTATCTGCGGGACCCTGAAGGTGTCGTGCTTTTATTTTTTGGTCCATCATTTTGTCTCGCCCTCACTTCCTCTCCAACAGGAAGCTGGACTACCAAAATAAGAGCGTGGCAGGATGTTCATTTGATCTTCTTTGTGGATCCGAACCCGGAGAATCCCATCACGGCGGCCATCTCGTCGTCTTCCTCCAGATCGTCGTCGTCCGCCCGGCGCTTCCTCTGCTTCTGCTTCTCCTTCTTATACGCCTTCGCCTTCTCCTCCTGGAACAAGAGAGAGAGCGTCAGAGAAACTACAGGAAGAACTACAAAACTACAGGAAGAACTACAAAACTACAGGAAGAACTGCAGAGAACTACAAAACTACAGAGAGCGTCAGAGAAACTACAGAGAGAACTACAGAAAGAACAACAACGACTAAAGAGATGAAGTGAATCTTGATGTTCCCCAGATGTCTCACCTCCTCTCTGAGCTCCTTCATTCGCTCCTCGAAGTCGTACTCCTTCTGCTTCTCCTCCATCTTCTTCTTGTTCGCCTCGAAGCGCTTCTTCACCTGATCTAGAGACGAGCGCTCGACTCGCATCGACATGCCCAGGTTCCTCTGATCTGAAACCACAGATCATGTAAACATGTAAACAGTCTGTGATGTAAACATGTCAACAGTCTGTGATGTAGACATGTCAACAGTCTGTGATGTAAACATGTCAACAGTCTGTGATGCAGACATGTCAACAGTCTGTGATGTAGACATGTCAACAGTCTGTGATGTAGACATGTCAACAGTCTGTGATGTAGACATGTCAACAGTCTGTGATGTAGACATGTCAACAGTCTGTGATGTAGACATGTCAACAGTCTGTGATGTAGACATGTCAACAGTCTGTGATGCAGACATGTCAACAGTCTGTGATGCAACATGTCAACAGTCTGTGATGTAAACATGTCAACAGTCTGTGATGCAGACATGTCAACAGTCTGTGATGTCAACAGTCTGTGATGCAGACATGTCAACAGTCTGTGATGTAAACATGTCAACAGTCTGTGATGTAAACATGTCAACAGTCTGTGATGTAGACATGTCAACAGTCTGTGATGTAACATGTCAACAGTCTGTGATGCAGACATGTCAACAGTCTGTGATGTAGACATGTCAACAGTCTGTGATGTACATGTCAACAGTCTGTGATGTAGACATGTCAACAGTCTGTGATGTAGACATGTCAACAGTCTGTGATGTAGACATGTCAACAGTCTGTGATGTAGACATGTCAACAGTCTGTGATGCAGACATGTCAACAGTCTGTGATGTAAACATGTCAACAGTCTGTGATGTAAACATGTCAACAGTCTGTGATGTAGACATGTCAACAGTCTGTGATGTCAACAGTCTGTGATGCAGACATGTCAACAGTCTGTGATGTAAACATGTCAACAGTCTGTGATGTAAACATGTCAACAGTCTGTGATGTAAACATGTCAACAGTCTGTGATGTAAACATGTCAACAGTCTGTGATGTAGACATGTCAACAGTCTGTGATGTAAACATGTCAACAGTCTGTGATGTAGACATGTCAACAGTCTGTGATGTAAACATGTCAACAGTCTGTGATGTAGACATGTCAACAGTCTGTGATGTAGACATGTCAACAGTCTGTGATGTAAACATGTCAACAGTCTGTGATGTAGACATGTCAACAGTCTGTGATGTAAACATGTCAACAGTCTGTGATGTAAACATGTCAACAGTCTGTGATGTAGACATGTCAACAGTCTGTGATGTAGACATGTCAACAGTCTGTGATGTAAACATGTCAACAGTCTGTGATGTAGACATGTCAACAGTCTGTGATGTAAACATGTCAACAGTCTGTGATGTAAACATGTCAACAGTCTGTGATGTAGACATGTCAACAGTCTGTGATGTAGACATGTCAACAGTCTGTGATGTAGACATGTCAACAGTCTGTGATGTAAACATGTCAACAGTCTGTGATGTAGACATGTCAACAGTCTGTGATGTAGACATGTCAACAGTCTGTGATGTAGACATGTCAACAGTCTGTGATGTAAACATGTAAACAGTCTGTGATGTAGACATGTCAACAGTCTGTGATGTAAACAGTCTGTGATGTAAACATGTAAACAGTCTGTGATGTAAACATGTCAACAGTCTGTGATGTAAACATGTAAACAGTCTGTGATGTAAACATGTCAACAGTCTGTGATGTAAACATGTCAACAGTCTGTGATGTAGACATGTTAACAGTCTGTGATGTAAACAGTCTGTGATGTAAACAGTCTGTGATGTAAACATGTAAACAGTCTGTGATGTAAACATGTCAACAGTCTGTGATGTAAACATATCAACAGTCTGTGATGTAAACATGTCAACAGTCTGTGATGTAGACATGTCAACAGTCTGTGATGTAAACAGTCTGTGATGTAGACATGTCAACAGTCTGTGATGTAAACAGTCTGTGATGTAAACAGTCTGTGATGTAAACATGTCAACAACTCACGTTTCTTTCCATTGATGTGGTCCAGGAAGTTGATGGAGTCTTTCACGACGCAGTCACACACGTTACAGTAATACCTGGAGAACAAGAAGCAATACAATATCAAAAACTATAATAGAAGAAAAATGTATTATATAAAAACAAAAACTGTAAATAAATAAATAATAAAAGGTTTAAAACATTATAACATTTATAACATAATTTACAACAACGTTTGAAATTATATAAAATAACGGATTAAGAGGATACAAATGAGGTGTCAGTCTGAGGCATTCCTGAACAAGTTAATGTAATAGTAATAGAGTAATGAGAGAAAGCGTACCCCCCCATCTCGGCCTGGGGGGTGGTCTTCGTGATGACGATGGTTTTCCCCAGTTTGGACTCCAGGTCCACTTTGTAGTCTCGGTGCCGCAGCATGTCCCGCTTAACGGGGGGCGGCAGCTTGCCTGAAACACAGAGGGGAGACAGGAGGTTCATCCTTCATGAACTCAGACAGAAGAAGACTACAAACATGGAGGATCAAATGGGACAGAAGAAGACTACAAACATGGAGGATCAAATGGGACAGAAGAAGACTACAAACATGGAGGATCAAATGGGACAGAAGAAGACTACAAACATGGAGGATCAAACAGAAAGGTTCATCATTCATGGCCTGAAGTCGAATAGTCCATTTAGCTTAGGAACCTTCCTAACGGAGTGAAATGACCCGGAAGTCCCTCAGTGGCAGCCATGATAAGTGCCGTTCCAATTCTCTAGATGATAGGAAAGGAGGTTTCAAACTTCCTTTATAACCTCCTTTAGCTTAGGAACCACTGGACCTCCCTAACCGAAAGGAGAGGAGAAAATGCTGCCCCACAATTCCTTGCGGCCGCAGCATTTGCCGTCACACAACAGTCGGCCGTTCACGGAAACAACCGATTATGAACGAGAAATGATATCATGAAAGTTACGGTGCTTATTAAGCATTTTAAAACGTATGTGGTAAGTTGCCAAAGTGCTTTGTTTTGAACGTTCATCAGTATTATAATCAAAGAGAAATATGAACGTTAGTTTTTACTGAAATGATCAAATAAAGTCAACATTTCACAGTCTTTACTGAGCTGTGTGGGGTTTGTTCAACTTTTAAAAGATGTTTGAATGGTGATATACACAGTGATAGATGTTAAGGACTAACGTTTATAATAAATACATTTGTATTGATTTTAAGATCTTTTCATACAATCATACGTATTGGGATCATTTGTATTAATGTGGACCGGAGGGAGAGGTGACGAGCATAAGTTTCACTTTCCTTTTTTATTTCAATTCCAACTTTGGTCATGAAGAATATGTTTCTCTGTTGTCCCCGTTCATAAAGCATAAAGCAACAGCATCAGAGCACGGTGCAGAGTCTCTAGATGAGTTTACAGTAGTCCTCGTTCTTATTAAACATCCATGTTGTAGTCCGCTGTATAGAAAACTGTAGTTTCCATAGTTTCCCCACAGCAGCAGGCGCACATTCATGACGTCCGCTGGCGCATCATAAACACGTTGGATAGTGAAAGTGCAGTCGATTCTCTAAAGTACCGCAGTCTCTTCTCCTAAGTCCTTTTGAATTCTCCTATCCACTATCCCTTAACCCCGTGACGTTTCACTCAGAGGTCAAGGGATAGACGATAGGGTTAGAACTTAGGAGCTGATTTTTTGGACTATCCGACCGCAACCTCAGGCAGAAGAAGACTACAAACATGGAGGATCAAACGGTTCGTAATAATAATAACAATAATATGTGGGGGTTAGGAATAATAACAAGCAACTTATTAAAATTGTATTAAAAAATAAATAAAATAAAGGATTAATTTGTGAATGTAGAAGAGGAATTATATTTCTGAGTTATATGATACGAGTAATAACTCACCATCTCTCCTCTCGCGGTCTCTCTCCTCCTCCAGGCGCTGCTGAGCGAGGCTCTCGTACTCGTCTTTGTCCCACTTCCTGCGGAAGTCATTCTTATTCTCGTTCTTACTACTGGACTACAAGAGCAGAAGAAGAAGGAGAGATAGAGTCAAACCGCCTCACAGAAAAACATGTATTCATAATGTCAATGATCTGTGTTACAGCGGTGTCACATCTTGTACAAAATGTAACAGTAACGTCTCTTCACTACCTTCCTCACCCAGTCGTCTCTGCAGAGCCTTTCCTCACTACCTTCCTCACCCAGTCGTCTCTGCAGAGCCTTTCCTCACTACCTTCCTCACCCAGTCGTCTCTGCAGAGCCTTTCCTCACTACCTTCCTCACCCAGTCGTCTCTGCAGAGCCTTTCCTCACTACCTTCCTCACCCAGTCGTCTCTGCAGAGCCTTGCTGATGTCATGATTTACCATCAGCTGATTTCATCAACTACACATTCCCCATTTGGAGATGTATCAGCAGGCACATTATAGTGAACTCTTATATGATACTTGTATACAGACTCTTCTTGCACTCTTTTTATTTGTATTTTCGTACACATCTCAAAAATCTTTCTCTTGCTCTATTGTATCTGTTTGATGTCCTCTATTCATGTTGCTCTGCTGGAGGAGGACTTCAGCTTCTCGTCTCCATATCTCCTCTGAAGCTGCTGAGCTCATGGTGAGAGACTTGAATTGAATTTATGAAACCTCTCATCTTGAGAGCATGAATCCCAAACATCTGTTTCATTAAATCACACTTTTGTAAACTGGACATTAAAGTAAAAGATAACTGTGTTCTGCCAGAGGAGGTCAGAGTTCCTGATGAACAGTCAGAGCTAAGAGAGAAACCAGGTGAGGCTTAGTGTGTGTGTCTCTCTCTCTGTGTGTGTCTCTCTCTCTCTCTGTGTCTCTCTCTGTGTGTGTGTCTCTCTGTGTGTGGTGTGTGTCTCTCTCTCTGTGTGTCTCTCTCTCTGTGTGTGTGTGTGTGTGTGTGTGTGTGTGTGTGTGTGTGTGTGGTGTGTGTGTGTGTTTTTACTTTAACGTCTAGTTTCTAAATGTATGGTTAAATAAAACTGATTTTATTAAACACAGATTGTTGTTAGATGTCGACAGAAAGCAAGGATATAATCCCCTTGTCTCTCTGTGTGATATTTAAACATTAACTCGTGTTTAGAGAAACTTTTCTGATTAATATTTTCTTTGTTGATAAGTTAGCATGTTAGCATCGTTAGCTTCAGCTCCGGTTCGGTCGGTTTTTAAGGATAAAAGGACCCGTTAAACCGGGTCTTTGTGCTCCGGGAGCCACTGGGAGGATTTCAGAGCCCCGGGGGAACCGGAGAGTCAGGAAACATGGAAGTTATTTCATGTTTTCATTCATACAAATATTAAAAACCTCCAGAATCTGAAGCACTCACCCCGCTGCCGGACGCCATCTTGAGTTTATCATGAAGAGCTACCGACTGTCGTAAAGTCAGAGTTCCTTTTTACGACAGGAAACAGCGCCGCCTGCTGGAGACTTTAATGAGTTACAATATTTTACATTTCTGATTTAAAGTAGAATGACTAAACCTGTTTATATATTACATTTTTTTTTATTTGATTCTATTGTCATGGTATTTTTATCTTTTTATCTGTTCTGTATTTTTCTAAATATTTATTTTTTACATTATATTGTTTATACTCTTATTGATTATGTTCTATACATAACTTGTCATTAAAATATATAATTATAAATGTATTTTAAAAGGCATTTTTTCCTTTATTTATTAATTTTATTAAATATTATTTAAATATATTTATAGTCTAAATCTATGTTGTATACTCTTTTTCCAGTTGTTTATTTTTGTAATTATTATTATATACATTTTTAAGTAATTTTTTAATATTTAAAATCTATGTTTATCTTCTTGTGTGTTTTTTTTTATATTATTACATGGCTTAGTTGAATACTCGATTCTGATTGGTCAATTCAGAACACGTGACACGTTGTTAATTAATCATGTTCTATAATTACTGTGAACTAAAGTGTCATTGTTATTGTTTCTTTAATTGTTCCTCTTTATCTGGCTGTATTTCATTCCCTGTTATTATTATGTATTTTATATTGAAAAGCTCCTGTAATAAACTTGATTCTGTCTCTAGGGGAACCGGAAGTCCCGCCCCCGCAGGCCCAGCCCCC
The DNA here is from genome assembly GCA_012861695.1 of Trematomus loennbergii. NCBI lineage: Eukaryota > Metazoa > Chordata > Actinopteri > Perciformes > Nototheniidae > Trematomus > Trematomus loennbergii. The sequence continues at coordinate 142,741 of JAAOOA010000633.1, forward strand.
TCAGGTGCGCCTCATTAAAGGTGAGGAAGCGGAACAATGGCGTCTGAAGAGAAACTCGATCCGGCATCATGTCATCGATCCGCGGAGAAACAGCTGCTCAGAGCCCGCTGCAGTCCTCCAGGTCTGAACCTTTCTTTCATCGTATGTATTATATCTACCTGTCAGAGAGTCGGCGTGCTCACCTGTGCAGCCTCAGGTGAGCACGAGCTGCAGGTTGATTGGCTCTCAGGTGAAATCCAGCAGGACAATTAACCAACAATTAGATTTATTGATTTAAACGGGAACAGAAAACGTTTCTCTACAGAAACTATTGTTAGTATTATCTCTGCTTCAAAGTGGAGTTTCTGCTTCCTGGTTACAATGAGCGGTTCTTCTGTAAACTATAAACCTATATTCCTGCAGTACTTTTGACATTTTTTTTAAAGAACACACAGAGACAGACAGACACACACACACACAGACACACACACACACACACCACACAGAGAGACAGAGAGAGACACAGAGGCACACACAGAGGCACACACAGAGACACACGCATGGACAGAGACACACAGAGAGAGAGAGAGACACACAGAGAGAGACACACACGGACAGACACACACACATGGACAGAGAGACACACACACACATGGACAGAGACACACACACACAGAGATAGACACACACATGGACAGAGAGACACACACACAGACAATATTATTTATACTATTTTTCATTGTATGTTTAATTGGGAGGCGTGTGGTGCAGTGGATAGAGCGTTGGTGTTGGATCAGGGGGTCACAGGTTCAAACCCCACTGCAGTCGTTGTGTCCCTGAGACACTTCACCCCAAAGTGCTCCTGTGGGGATTGTCCACAGTATTGAGTATCTCTTTGGATAAAAGCGTCTAACAAGTAACATGTGATGTAATTGTTAACTTTGTTCCTCTTCAGTATTTTAATGTAGAGCAAACTGGTCTTGAAACAATAATTTCCCAATGTGAGATTAATAAAGTAAATATATATATACTTTACTTTTATATATAAAAGTAATATAAATACCTGAGGGTGACTGAGTGTTGTTCTCCAGGTGTGCTGAGTGGCAGCAGGTGACCCGGATGGTGCCGCTCTGATTCACCTGATAGTATAATACCTGTCTGTGATCATCTGCATCCTGGTATCATCCAGATGAGAGAGTGTATCTGTAGATCCACATCCTGTTTTAGTTTAAAGTCATGCTATATTTGAATAATATAGTGTAGGACCATACCTATATAAGGCATATTTATACTTTTTTTTTTTCAAAATACCAAACAGGTCATGCATTTTAGCCATGCCTCATTTCGCTCAATTTGAAAAATGTTAGCTCTGTTTTAGCAAGGGTTGATTCTGTGAGAACAGCACCATCTACAGGCCTGGCATATGTACTACAGCGTCTCCAGCGCTTTCGAACGGCAATGGCCGTGGCTGTCTCCTCCTGATTGGTGGAGTTGGCCCAATAGCCTAGCGCCACTGTCCTGACGTCAGGACAGTGTTCAAATCTGGATCAGTTTTTATCAGATCCGTTGCAGCCCCTTTTTTAGAGATTTGGGTATGGAGGAAAATAGAGAGGGTTGTGTTTTCTGACACTTGGTGAGTTCCCTGGAACACCGGGGACACATATTCATGTATAAAAGACGTGCATTTTGCATGATAGGTCCCCTTTAAATGAACTCTTAAAGTCTTTATGGTGCTTTAATTGTGTCAGTTTTAGAGCAGCAGGGAAACTAATTCGATTCAAGTTTTCCAGCTGATTCCCTGGTGCATTGTGGGAGATGTAGTTCATTGACAATAATAATAATACATTTAATTTATACAGCACATCTCAAGGTGCTTCACGATGCTACGAGGAGAACATACAATAACATACAGTGATCTGAGGAGCATATTGAATACAATATGGTGTTTCCTGAGCTCTGGTGCATTGTGGGAGATGTAGTTCCTCACTGTCTCTCTCTCTCTCTCTGTGTGTGTCTCTCTCTCTGTGTGTGTGTGTCTCTCTCTGTGTGTCTCTCTCTCTCTCTCTCTGTGTGTGTGTCTCTCTCTCCCTGTGTGTGTCTCTGTGTGTGTCTCTCTCTGTGTGTCTCTCTCTGTGTCTCTGTGTGTGTGTCTCTCTCTGTGTGTCTCTCTCTCTCTCTCTCTGTGTGTGTGTCTCTCTCTCCCTGTGTGTGTCTCTCTCTGTGTGTCTCTCTCTGTGTCTCTGTGTGTGTGTCTCTCTCTCTGTGTGTGTGTGTGTCTCTCTTTCTGTGTCTCTGTGTGTGTAGCCTGTGTGTGGGGCCCTGGTCCTGTGTGTGTGTGACAGGCTGGGGGGCTTCAGTGTGGAGTGCCCCCCCTTCCCCCGACCCCCTGCTGATCCCCCCCGAGCCCTGGCTGCTGCCGGGGTGCAGCTCTGTGTTCGACAGCCTGGTCAGGTGAGAAGATATTATTATTATTAAACAAATGTAAAACATCAGGCTTAACATCGCCAAAGCCTCCTCAAACCAACCTGTCTGTCCCCAACATCCTGTACTGGCTCCGTCCAATGCACCGACCCTGAACTGCTTCACGGAACAAGCTGAGCTTTCAAAAACCATCTCAGCGATGACCTCATCTAGCTGCGCCCTTGATCCTATCCCCACCTCCCTACTGAAAGCCTGCTCTCCATCCATTATACCAACTTCCACCATCATAATAAACGGATCCCTGTTCAGTGGTGAGGTCCCCCCCCTCCCTCAAGCTGGCAGCCATCAGACCGGTCCTGAAGAAGCACAGCCTGGATCCTGAGGTACTCTCAAGCTACCGCCCCATCTCAACCTGCCTTTTCTAGCTAAAGTTCTGGAACAAGTTGTTGCCCTTCAGCTTCACGAACATCTCCACACTCATGAGCTCTATGAAACCTTCCAGTTCCCCAAGCCTACTCATCTTGCTGGATTCAGTGCAGCATTTGACCCTGTTGACCATCGCACCATGTGTCGGCAACTCCAGGAGGTGGGAATCGCTGGCAAGGCTCTGGACTTTTTCCACTCGTGCCTCACAGGAAGACGGGAATATGTCCGTCTTGGAAAAAGCACCTCCGACACACACTGTCACCTCTGGTGTACCCCAAGGGTCAGTCCTTGGGCCACTGCTCTTTTTAATGTACATGTTGCCCCTGGGACAAATACTGAGGAGCCATAACATCAGCTTCCACACATATGCTGATGACACACAGATTTATTTCCAAACTGCCCGGATAAACATCTGGCACTTTCAAAAGTCTCAAGATGCCTGGAACACATACACCACTGGATGAGCAACAACTCCCTCCAACTGAACAGCAGCGAATCAGAGGCCATTCTGATTGGAACACCACATCAAACACAAAAAAACTGATATCCCTCATATCAGCATCAATGGCCACTCCATTCCCCTCTCCCCACTTGTAACGAGCCTAGGTGTGAAACTGGACTCATCCCTTTCATTCCAAGCACACATAAAGACGGTCTGCCAAGCCTCATACTACCACCTGAGGACCATCTCCAAACTGCGACACTCCCTCACCAAACCGGTCCGTGCCTTCATCACCTCCCACATTGACTACTGCAATTCTCTGCTTGCAGGCATTCCAACAAAAACCACTCTGACTGCAATATGTACAAAACTGTGCCGCCCGGATACTCACCAAAACACGCACATCAGAGCACATCACCCCCATCCTTCACTCCCTCCACTGGCTCCCTGTAACCCACCGGATCAACTATAAAGTCCTCATAATGGTCTTCAACGCCATCAACCACACTGGCCCCACCTACCTCCAGGAACTGCTAACCAGACAACACTCTCACACCTCACGCACACTCGGGTCAGCCCGCTCCAATCTCCTGTCCCGCGGACTGGTCAGCATGGAGAGCGTGCTTTCTCCTCCCTGGGTCCTCGTCAGCTTCCAGAGAACATACGGAGCTCTGCATCGACCCCCGGAGAACATACGGAGCTCTGCATCGACCCCCCGGAGAACATGCAGAGCTCTGCATCGACCCTCAAGAGAACATACGGAGCTCTGCATCGACCCTCAAGAGAACATACGGAGCTCTGCATCGACCCTCAAGAGAACATACGGAGCTCTGCATCGACCTCAAGAGAACATACGGAGCTCTGCATCGACCCTCCGGAGAACATACGGAGCTCAAGACTGTCCTTTACTTTATTTTATTTAAAATCTTTTATGCTCTTAACCTTTTAAAAACAAATCTATATTACCATATTTTATTCAATATGCTCTTTTAGATATCTTTTGTTTTCTCCTCATAGCTTTGAGATGACGTTGTTTTTAAACTGTGCCATTTAATCAAATGTATTAATAGTATTTATTTTTATATATATCGTTTTTTATGGTTGTATTTTCATTTTAAATATATAATAAAAAGTGTTATAAACTGAAAATCTCCCCCTCCTCAGTAACGTGTCTCCGCTGCCGTCCCCTCCTCCCTCCAGAGGGCGAGAGAGAGCCAGCAACAAACCTCGCAGGTCAGTCAGCTTGTTTATTATTCAGGATATATATATATTTTAGATTTCTTTTGACGCTGAAAAACGAAATGAGTCGACTAAAAACAAACTGGTGAACTCTAAAGTCTGTATTTGTATTGTTTATATAAATATTTAGACACTTATTTTAATTTAAGGAATTTTCTCACATTCCACATTTTTCTGAAAATATATCAGATTTTTTTTTCTCATTGTGTTTTGAATATTCTGACTTTTTAATATTTGAGGATATTTATGAAACTGTGTTTCTGCAGGCCGTCCATCTTGGAGCGCTGCATCCTCAAGGTGTCGAGCAGCAGCGTCGCCGTGGGAACGGACGACCTCGACCTCAAGAGGTCAGGTCAGGATCAATATCAAGAATACAATTAACTCCTGTCTCTCTCTTTGAAACTCCTTTCCTGGTTTTAGGAGAAAGATCCTTTTTAAATGTTTGTTTACATAATGCACATTTAGTTTTTCAAATATCAAATACATTATTTCAGTCAGTTTAAACAAACTACTGTGTATATGTGGTGTGTGAAGCTGGTTAACGAAAAGCAGCGTTTGATTAAACTGTTGTCATTGTGATGTGTTTTGACGGTGCAGACCCCCCCTGGAGCGCGGCGCCCCCCGCCTGCCGGACCACAGCGAGACCAACGGGGCCGTCCTGAAGCGCCGCCAGAAACAGATCCAGTACGGGAAGAACACCAGCGGGTACCAGAACTATCTGCAGCAGGTCCCCCGGTAATATATATATATATATACATATACATATACATATACATATACATATATATATATACACACACACACACACTTAATATACTACAACCAGAACTACCTTTTTTATTTTTTTCCTTTTCTAACAATAACTTCTTTTTTTTACTGTTTCTCTGAAGAAGTTGTAATTTAAAAAGTTACAAAAACTAGAACCCTACATTTTCTCAGCAAAAAATTAAAATAGTCCAATTTTTATTTTCCAAAAATATAGAATTTGATGAATAACTCCAGATTTTGAAACATGTTAATCCCCCCTTCAGACCCCTGAGGGACGCTAAGCTCCACCCCTCGACCCCCAACAAGTACAGGAAGTACAGCCGGCGCTCCTGGGACATGCAGGTGCGTCTGTGGAGGAGAGCGCTGCACCTGTGGGACCCCCCCACCGATCACCTGATTGATCACCTGGACCCCCCCGACTCCCAGGACCCCGTCGAGCAACTGTACGCTTTATTATTATTGTACATTTACAGGAAAGAAATAGATAGTCAGCACGAGTATAATCTGGATATTTATGAGGAAAACATTTAAAATGAGTTTGTGAATAAAAATAAATTGTTTGTAGGCAGAACCAGCTGGCCAAGATGAACTCTGACCTCTGTGAGGACGGAGACAGGCAGAGAGAGAGAGAGCCTCCTGCCTCGAAAGCCGAGCCGCCCGGACCCTGGAGCCGCCCGCTGACCCCGGTAACAACATCTGTTTACATCCAGTAACCACAACTGTTTACATCCGCTGACCCCGGTAACATCTGTTTACACCTGCTGACCCCGGTAACATCTGTTTACACCCGCTGACCCCGGTAACAACAACTGTTTACACCCGCTGACCCCGGTAAAACAACTGTTTACACCCGCTGACCCCGGTAACAACAACTGTTTACACCCTCTGACCCCAGTAACAACAACTGTTTACACCCTCTGACCCCGGTAACATCTGTTTACACCCTCTGACCCCGGTAACATCTGTTTACACCCTCTGACCCCGGTAACATCTGTTTACACCCTCTGACCCCGGTAACATCTGTTTACACCCTCTGACCCCGGTAACATCTGTTTACACCCTCTGACCCCGGTAACATCTGTTTACACCCTCTGACCCCGGTAACAACTGTTTACACCCTCTGACCCCAGTAACAACTGTTTACACCCTCTGACCCCAGTAACAACTGTTTACACCCTCTGACCCCAGTAACAACAACTGTTTACACCCTCTGACCCCAGTAACAACTGTTTACACCCTCTGACCCCGGTAACAACTGTTTACACCCTCTGACCCCGGTAACAACAACTGTTTACACCCTCTGACCCCGGTAACATCTGTTTACACCCTCTGACCCGGTAACAACATCTGTTTACACCCTCTGACCCCGGTAACAACATCTGTTTACACCCTCTGACCCCGGTAACAACTGTTTACACCCTCTGACCCCGGTAACAACATCTGTTTACACCCTCTGACCCCGGTAACATCTGTTTACACCCTCTGACCCCGGTAACAACAACCGTTTACACCCTCTGACCCCGGTAACAACAACTGTTTACACCCTCTGACCCCGGTAACAACATCTGTTTACACCCGCTGACCCCGGTAACAACAACTGTTTACACCCGCTGACCCCGGTAACAAAACTGTTTACACCCTCTGACCCCGGTAACAACACATCAGATAAAGATCAAATGTAAAACGCACTCGGGGAAACTGAGACCCTGTAAGGAAGTATTTTCATAATAAACTCAAAGTCCAGAATATTTTCAAAACAATATTTTCTAAATGTCGGAATTTCCTTCAGAAGAGAGTTGAACTGTCCTTTCAGAATAAAGCTTAAATATCCGGAGCATTTTCACAAAACGTCAAAATATCAGATTTTAGTTTTTTCCAGAATAAATTGTGATTTACTGGAATATTTTCAAAATAAGGTTTAAATCGTGGAATATTTTCAAGCTGAATGAAAGCTAACGGGACAATACTTTAGACCTTAAAATGAAATGTATAAAATGTCACCAGGCCATAACTGTGGTCTCTTGTCTCTCCAGACGAGGCGCTGCCCCCCCGGTCTCGGGTCCTTCAGGACTCTGAACTCCAGCGACAACATGGCCGACTGGTTGCAGCTGCTGCTGGAGGCCGAGGGCCGGCAAGGTGAGGAGCCCTTTAACTCTTCAAACACCGGGGTAAAGGTCTATTTTATTTGCTAGCATTAGCCGAGTGCACCAACGGAAGCTGCTGGGAGTCCCAGCAGCTTCCACTGAAGCCTTCCCCAACTCCGGGGACTTCCGGCCGGGGACTTCGGGTGGCAGTATAACGCCGTGAAGTGGTTTGCGGCCTGCCAGTAAACCCAGAGCAGAAGAAGAAGTGACGTCAGCGGCTTCATTTGCCTAATCCTCCCTCAGGGAACTTATTCCGGTGTGAACGCGATCTGTACTTAGTTCATGAGAACTAAAGAGTTCTGATGAACTAAAGAGTTCTCATGAACCTTTGTGGGAAAAGTACTTGGTGAGAAAGCGCCTTTTATTATTCAGCATACCTTTTTATTATTCCACTGAAGGAAACTTTGCATTTGTCACCAAGAAAATGGCCAAAGACGGCTTTAATATTACCCAAGAAGCATGCGTTAAAACATATTAAAGTTCTTAGACGTGTACATATTGCAGTCCATTGGTGTTTAGCAGCGAGGGGTGTCGAGGTCTGTGTTGACCGTGAATCGGGTAATACAGTAAATCTTTAACGTTAACCTCGTTTTTCTTTGTCGTTCAGATTTCCCTGTTTTCCCGTTGGAGTTCGGCTCCAACGACCAGCAGGTTCCCGACTTCTCCGACCAGCTGTGGACTCCGTACTGACGTCTGAGGAAACGCTCGATCGACGAAGATCAGGAGAGTTTGTGTGTTTGTCTTTTTAAGATGGTTGAAGGTTTCCTAACGACAGCAGGGATGTGATTGGTCCCGAAGAGCACGTAGGCCCCGCCTCCTCTCTGGTCCTGAAGAGCACGTAGGCCCCGCCTCCTCTCTCAGCGTTGACCTATCGCGCTCCTTTAGTTTGTGTCACTTTGTTTACTTGCCTCGATGGAGCACTTCTCACCTGCACACCTTTAGTATTAAGACTCTCACTGATGAAGCGGTTTGTTTTAGTCTCACCTGTCCGACTCACCTGTCTCTGGTCCACGGTCACGCTCTGCTGTCTGCCCCCTGCTGTGTTTTTTCTAAAAAACAAAACCCTGTCTAATTGGGTGGGGGCTGTCACTTTGTGTTTTACTTTTTTTTGTCGTTTTGTGCTGAAATGTGATTAATAATAAAGATGGAAATAAAGTGTTAGAAATTCACCTGGTTTCATCTTCTGTTATGTGGTTGTAGAGTTGGGAGAAAGAGGCGGGACTAAAGTGGGGATTTAAAAGGTTTCAAAATGTCTCAATATTAGAATAAAAAGGGACTTGAAGCACCTCCCACAATAACGTTTAAATGTCCAAACATTTCAGAATAACGATAAAATATATATATTAGGAATATTTTCAAAATAATGTCTAAAGGTCAGGATTTTCAGAATGAAGTCGAAATGTATAGCTTTCCAAAGAATGTCTGCATTTAGACATTTCTCTGAGGAACTGGATATTTTACCTCACAAATAACAATGTTCTCTCGCCTCCCCATTGGCTGCAGCGGGCTTCCATAGTACAGACCGCATGTGCTGTAAACAACCTCAGCCTCTGAACTACAACTCCCAGCAGCCCCGGCGGCAGCAGCACAGCTCTTATGTTCTGTTTGCTGCTGAATTATATTTAAAAAAAAAAAACGTTATATTTGTGGTAAATAAACCGCTCGGTTATCAACCGAGTGTTTTTATGATATAGATCGGGTGAGTGGCAGGTGCGGTGCGGGGTGATGCGGTGCAGCCCCCCCCCTCCCCCCGCCTGGCACCGTAAACCTTATTTATGAATGCCTGCCGCTCACGGGCGTGTGCACGCAGATCCGTTATTATCATGCTGTAATAATCACCGGAGAACGGACAGTTTCTGCAGCGGGTGTTCAAGAGCATCCGGAGCCCGGTGAGCGCGAGGGAATCTGGACTTTGATTCATTTCGGTGCATTTTGGTGCTGAGCGGCGGCGGCGCGGCGGAGCGGCAGGAGCGGCAGGCGGAGCGGCGCTTCAGTAACACCGGGTCAAAGAGAGCTGCTTTCTACACACAGCGGACCCGAACCGGACCCACACCGACCGGCACCGACACCCCGGTAAGGTGAGCCTTCAGCCGGGGAGAGGGAGCGGTGTAACGCCGCTGGTCTGCCGCTGCAACACCGCGCTGTTCGCCGCGAACACAGCGCATAGGCCCGGACACACGCTGCCCCCCCCCCCCCTCCCCGGTGTTATTATGGTTGTTATAATGGTTCTGGTTCTGTTAGGGAATCAGCCTTTAGACCTGGGGTTTTTATTCAGAAACACTAATGTGAGGCGAGAGGAGAACCGAGCAGATCCCGTGTGATTACACCGCGTTTGTTTCTAACGCTGCTAGCATGCTAACAGTTAGGTCAGTTAGCCACCGTTAGCGGAGCTGGTGAAGCCCATATTTGGAAATTCCGTAGCGGCCAAACGGGGGTACTACAGCTCACGTGACGTCATTTTGGCCCAAAAAGACTTTTCCCCATTGACTTACATTGGGAAAGAAACGTCTGTAAATCAGCGGATATTTTTTTTATCTAAATAAACTCCCCAGGGCGAACTCTTATATATCCCTTAATTAAAATGTATTATTGTAGAAGTTGTAAAATGCTCTAAAAGCTGAATCCAGAGGTATCTTATCTCTCCATTCATTTGACTCTCAGAGAGCGGGAGATCGGGGGCGGGGCTTAAGGGAAATCTTCATTGCGCACGCTCAGTGGGCCCACATACGGGTACTTATCGCTTCATTGTTGCTTCACACGCCTCTGAGCAGCTCCCATAGGAATGAACCGGGTCTCTTTACACCTCCATGGTTTCTGCCCGTTAGCCGCGCAGACCGGAGCAGCGCGGCCGGGATTCAGCACCTCTGAGGCGGGGAAACAATCCTCCGTGAGCCGGTCTGTTCCACAGAGCAAAATGGCTGAGTTTATTGTGCCGACCTTGAAAATAATAATGACATATTATTTATAGTAACTGCTAAGGTAATATAAGAGGTTGCTGTAATATTACATGTTAATTATTTTTATTTTATTGTAGTTTATATTTTGTATCATTTATTCTGCTCTATAACTGGGGGATACAGCCACATCGGGAGTGTTAGCATTCCTCATTGAAAACAATGGGATGTGTTAGCAACGAGCTAACAGCAGCCGGAGGCCCTGAGCTGGGATCTACAAAATAAAGCGAATTGTGGGAAATCTTTTCAAAATAAATTCTATATGTGAGGAATAAAATACAATCTAAATGTAAAGGCTGAAATATTTGCAAAATTAATTCAAAATGATAGGAATATTTTCAAAATAAAGTCGATCTGTCTGTAATATTTTCAAAATAAGGTCAAAATATTAGGGATATTTTCAGATAAAAGTATCCCAAATAAATATCCTAAAATCTGACTGTTTTAAGGCAGAAATCCTAAAATGTAAAGGCTTTTTTTGCTCCATAAAGATGAAGTAGTTATTTTCTAAAAGGCTCAGAAATTATTTTGATTAAGGACGGAAATTATTTTAATAATCTTAATCTGCTGATTATTTTCTACATTAATGTCAAACAATATTGATCCCAGATTTCTTAAATCCGAGCTGATGTGTTTAAAGATATTACAAATATTCACTCATGTTACCCGCTAAAGACAAAACCCTGATATAGAAATAACTTCACCTTCATATGATCAATAACTTCACCCTCATATGATCATTAATGCTTCATTTGCAGATTCAGTCCTGTAATCATCCAGGATGTTTATAATCAGTAAAGTTAGTGGTAATATAATAATATTAGATTTAATTTATATAGCGCTTTCAAGACACACAGCTACGCTTTACAAGTCACATTTAACAAACTCCTGCTGATGTTCAGGTGTGTATCAGTATGTAGTGTCTCTACTTTAAAGAGTCCTCTCTGATGTTCATGTGTATATCAGTATGTAGTGTTCTACTTTAAAGAGTCCTCTCTGCTGATGTTCAGGTGTATATCAGTATGTAGTGTCTCTACTTTAAAGAGTCCTCTCCTGCTGATGTTCAGGTGTTATCAGTATGTGATGTCTCTACTTTAAAGAGTCCTCTCCTGCTGATGTTCAGTGTTTATCAGTATGTGTGTCTCTACTTTAAAGAGTCCTCTCCTGCTGATGTTCAGGTGTATATCAGTATGTAGTGTCTCTACTTTAAAGAGTCCTCTCCTGCTGATGTTCAGGTGTATATCAGTATGTAGTGTCTCTACTTAAAGAGTCCTCTCCTGCTGATGTTCAGGTGTATATCAGTATGTAGTGTCTCTACTGTAAAGAGTCCTCTCCTGCTGATGTTCAGTGTGTATCAGTATGTAGTGTCTCTACTTTAAAGAGTCCTCTCCTGCTGATGTTCAGGTGTATATCAGTATGTAGTGTCTCTACTTTAAAGAGTCCTCTCCTGCTGATGTTCAGGTGTATATCAGTATGTAGTGTCTCTACTTTAAAGAGTCCTCTCCTGCTGATGTTCAGGTGTATATCAGTATGTAGTGTCTCTACTTTAAAGAGTCCTCTCCTGCTGATGTTCAGGTGTATATCAGTATGTAGTGTCTCTACTTTAAAGAGTCCTCTCCTGCTGATGTTCAGGTGTATATCAGTATGTAGTGTCTCTACTTTAAAGAGTCCTCTCCTGCTGATGTTCAGGTGTGTATCAGTATGTAGTGTCTCTACTTTAAAGAGTCCTCTCCTGCTGATGTTCAGGTGTGTATCAGTATGTAGTGTCTCTACTTTAAAGAGTCCTCTCCTGCTGATGTTCAGGTGTATATCAGTATGTAGTGTCTCTACTTTAAAGAGTCCTCTCCTGCTGATGTTCAGGTGTATACAGTATGTAGTGTCTCTACT
>JAAOOA010000633.1:160000-254877 GCA_012861695.1 Trematomus loennbergii
GCCCCGGGCCGGAACTAGGCCTAGTGGAAACGCAACCAAAAATGGGCCCGGCACGACACGGCACGCTTAAACCGCGCTCCGCGCCATGGTGGAAATGCGCCATAATACTCTGAAACTAAAGACCTGGTCCGCTCCTGAGAGGTGAGCTTATATCCTTCTCTTGGGATCTGACTAATTACTGGAAGTCTATGGAACAGATGCCGTGTTGACGTTACATACTTGGGCGTATTAGGAAGATTTCAGGTAAAGCTTATATCTTACAAAAGTCTGGGAAAGAGGGAAATGATCTCATAGAAATGCAACTGTTCTTTTGCTAAAGGAAGCACATGGCTTCACGAGGTTTATTGATCAAATATCTGTTATTCTTCATCAAAGTGTACTCAAAGCCGTTCATACCCTGCTCTATTCCACAGATCTTAAGGGTCTCTTTGCAGGTTAATGTCGTGTCAAATGATCATATAATCATTTAAAACATACAGTCTTATACTAGATGACACAGGTGTATCACGGTTCAGTAGATATTAAACACAGGTAACTCATGTCTCAACACCGTTTATTATACGGTTACATGCCGCCTTACATTAGCACGTTGCCCATAAACTACATGTCCCACAATGCATCTCATTTTGTGACACTACCCTAGACTTCTGCTTTCAGACGAAGTTAATTATGAAGTTATTACCCTATTATTGTACACTGGACCCCAGGTCACCTGGTTGATACAAGTCTCTGATGGACCCCCTGCTCCTTCATGGTGTCTTTATTATTACGTTTGACTCTGAACACACGTCAGGAACAGAACCTGAAATAGAGAAATGCTTACCAGGTTTTTGCTGGTTGTACTTTATCTACATGACTGTACGTAATGTTACTCTGATCCGGTTACTTATGTTGTGGCAGATATTTAAGTAAGCTTTCTTAACGCTAATGTTATAATAGTCAGATTGCTCTGAAGATGGGAGGGGATATTCTATTAATTTTCACGTTCACACAGTCGGTGATTTTGGCCGGCCATCTTTCTGTATTTCCTCTATCCTGTAATATGAATTGATCGCTTTAAACTCTGCACACTGTTGTTATCAGCTGTTCCACCATGGTTGCTACCTCAACCTGTAATAGATTTATCCTTATTGAAACAGTCTGAGGACAAGGATTTAACATGGACATTAAATAAATCAACAGTAGGTGGCGATATATGCTCCAAGTGGAAGCAATTCGCCATTAAAGCAAAGAAGAAAAAGAACTCCGCACAGTTGATCTTTTATCCTGGAACCTATCCTGCTCCGGAGGCTAGCCGTTCAGCATAAGTTATCTAGTTAAAGAAAGCTTACTTAAATATCTGCCACAACATAAGTAACCGGATCAGAGTAACATTAAGTACAGTCCGCGGCACTGTGAGTGCAGACCTCGATGTGTCCCATTATCATTCATATCATATCACATCATAATGTATCATATATATCCTTATCTGAGTCAGCTTCTTGAGTCGTATCTGGCCGTGCAACACTCACAGTGTCACATACTGTATGCAGAAGTATTATTTTAAGCAACACATTAAGTTGACGAAACACTCGAGTCAAATGTAATTAAAGTCAGATCCACTCGTGTCTTAGACGGGGCAGTGATATCATAAACCTGTTAATGTACGCATTCAAACACTTTTTCTTTTACCAGCTGTATTCACCTTGCAGGTGCAGCTATGTGGCTTTGATCCTGGATAAAGTGTTTAAGTCATGGATGTTTAAAGTTTAACTTCATATTTGACTAATATTATAGTTGACTTTTCATTCAGGAAGTATGACGCTGCGCTGTCAGTACGCTAGTCCATGTTTGTGATTGGTCGAATGCTCCAAATACCACCCCTTTCATGTGAACGCGCACCGAACTAGATAGGACACGGCTCGCTTGCGATCGAGTTGATAACCAGCGTCGTAGGACAGCTTAGCGAGAGCGCGTATGTTTTGGATTAGGCCAACCGGCTAACTCAAAACATATCCAGGTTATATTGAACTAGATTCGTAGTACAGGCCCCAGGTTAGCCGCTCAGCATCAGTTGCCATGGAGATCTAGCCCGCTAAGAAGAGAACCAGCGTCGTAGGAAACCCAGAGTTTACCTGAAGTTAGCTCGCTAAGCCAAAATCCGGCTTCGTCGTACAGAGGCCTCTGGTGTTCAGGGTGTGGTTGTTTACTAGTTGTATCTTTATTTATCTCGTTTGTTGTTGTTGTTGTTATTGTTTGTTGTGGTTGTCTCTAAAGTTGTTGTCTCTGCTGCCCCCTGATCCCCTCTATTTTTTTTAATGTTCTCTTTATTATTAAGTTTGATAAACTATCACATGTTGGGAATCAAACATAGAGTAATGGTTACCAGTAGCTGGTGTTGTTGTTGTTGTTGTTGATGTTGATGTGTCTCTGCTCAGACGCGCAGCATGGACCCTCAGGCTCTGGACCGATGTGGCGGCCGGCTGCTCTGCGGCGTGGACCTCTCCGCCGGCATGGAGTCGTTCCTCGGAGACTTCAGACGTTCCTGCTCTCCGGCCGAGTGTCTGGGACGCAACAGCATCGGGCCGCTGAGTGAGAGCGACGAAGAGGAGTGCCGTGAAGACGAGGAGGAAGAGGAGGAAGACGATGGTGATGAAGAGGAGGAGGCGGCGGCGGCGGCGCAGCAGAACGTCTTCGAGAGAGACTGTACAGAACTGGACCTGAACTTGATAGAGGAAAACTGAGGCGTTTGTAAATGAAGGCTGTCTCTCTCTGTTTTTTTTTTTTTTTTTTTTAAGCCCCTCCCCCACCCCCTCCCCTTCTTCATCGTCTCCTTGCCACCAATCAGCAAGGCTCTCAGGAACAACGCCTCCTCTCATTGGATGAGCCGGGGGAAACAGGACGACAGTGATGATGTGAAGCTGCCGCGAGAAGAGAGGTTTCAACAGTAACTCCGGGAGGACCTGCAGACACCTGGAGCGTTAGCGTGTAGCGTTAGCATGTAGCGTTAGTGTGCATTGTTAGCATAAGTGTGCAGTGTTAGCGCACAGTGTTAACCTGCAGCGTTAGTCTGCAGCTTTAGCGTGCAACGTTAGCCTGCAGTGTAAGCGTGTAGCGTTAGAGTGCATTGTTAGCGTGTAGCGTTAGCCTGCAGCGTTAGCGTGCATTGTTAGCGTGTAGCGTTAGCGTGTAGCGTTAGTCTACAGTGTTAACCTGCAGCGTTAGCGTGCATGTTTAGCGTGTAGTGTTAGCGTGTAGCGTTAGCGTGCATTGTTAGCGTTTAGCGTCTAGCGTTAGCATGCAGGTAGCTTGGTCTGGGCGTCCCGGTGTCTTCCAACATGCAGCTGCTGAGTCTCAGTCTGAGGAGGCGCCACCTGCCATCAAACACACACAAACACACACACACACACACAAACACACACAAACACACATACACACACACACATACACTGGGCGTGGCGTCGGCCCTCAGACTGCAGGCAGCCACTGATGCTGTCGTTCACCTGAGTGTTCACACATTCCTGTTCATCCACTCACTGTGTGTGTGTGTGTGTGTGTGTGTGTGTGTGCGTGTGCGTGTGCGTGTGCGTGTGCGTGTGGTGGTCATGTGACTTGTGTCCAGATTAAATCCAGATATTTATTTTTATATTTATTAATTTCTCGTTATGATATCTTTGGTGATTATTAATTGATTTATTTCAGATCACTGCATCATATTTATTTTCACTGCTAGTACTTGAAGTGATAACTTACATCACAACATTTTTTATATCTTATTTATATAATTTTTAATATATTTAACAGGCCGATCATTCAGTTTGAATTTGCAGAAAACTTCAGATCTTTTATAGGTGTTATTCTCTGGGTTTAATCTGGACTCTGCTGTGATTTGACTCCAGATGTAATTTCTGATTTGTTTTTCCCCTGAAAAAGAACAAAATGCACGTCAAAGGTCTCCGAGCGTCCGCTGCACTGAAGTTATTTACATGTTTTTCTACTGAGAATCACATTCCTGCTGATAACCCCCCCGACCTGCAGAGAGATGATCGTCACAGCCGGTCATTTACCTTTTCAACAGGTGTGTTAGTGGGGGATCTACTCCAGTCCAATCAGTCACCTGTAGACGATGTATTGATTCATGGTTTTAGGCCTTTTTCGAGCAGATTTGTGAAATCATTTGGGATTTTCTTCAAATGAAGCCCTTATTTGGTTGGTTGGGCTTCTGGTAAAACAATATATTTGAAGAAGATGTAACGGCCGTTTCATAGACATACAAGTTTTGGATTATTAAAAATGACCTGCTGATTAATTCATAATAAAAACATCTCCTAAATGAAAACATAATTCCCCCCATGTTCCTAAATCTGGAAAGTGTTTTTTCCAGCTGACACTAAACACAACGTGATGCATTCAAGGACACTCAACATCGGAGAGTCGATGGTCAGCTGCTGGAAAATAAAAAGGTTAAGAGATTGAAACCCCAGAGAGACAAAGTAAACAGAAACATAATTTGAAAAACAAATGGATCATGTTTGAAAGACTCAGATGTCCAATTGTCCCTGAATGCACCTAAAGGGTAAATTAATTTCGGCTGTGACGGATCGTCGTCATTTATTTATAATCGTGGCGACTTTACTGTTACATTTACAGACGTTTAGTTTGAACGGCAGCGACGTCACTTTGTAAGATTGTTTTCTGTTTCTTCTTCTCCGTCTAATGTCAGCGTCACATCGTGAGGGGGGGGGAAATGTACAAAAAAAGAAGTATTTTTGAACTGAAAAACATCCTCACTGTTAAAGGGAGCAGTTCAACATTTAGAGAAACTCTTTTTAAGGTGAGGTCAAAGTTTGCTAAGAGCTAACGTCTTAGCGTCACATGCTACCTGTTAGCATCACGTGCTGAAAATCTGAAATTATAACTTAAGGCTCAGTTCACACAAATCTACAAAACATTTAGGAATGAAAAATAAAAACTGCAATGTTTTCCAGGAATGTCCCCGTAACACACATATACAAACACAGCATCCCCGTAACACATATATACAAACACAGCATCCCCGTAACACACATATATAAACACAATGTCCCCGTAACACACATATACAAACACAGCACCCCCGTAACACACATATACAAACACAGCATCCAAGTAACACACATATATAAACACAATGTCCCGTAACACATATATACAAACACAATGTCCCCGTAACACACATATACAAACACAGTGTCCCCGTAACACACATACAAACATAATGTCCCTGTAAAACACATATACAAACACAATGTCCACGTAACAAACATATACAAACACAATGTCCCTGTAACACACATACAAACACAATGTCCCTGTAACACACATATACACACAGCATCCCCATAGCATTAATTGTTTTTCAGCAACCTTTAGATAAAACTACGCGCACTTAAGTATTATTCTTATCTTGAACGCAGTTTAAAATACAATCAACACTAAAAAACAGGTTACATTAAGAACTAATTACCCTTTCAAGCTAGCTAACTTGTGAATCGACCATGCTAATCGCTAATGCTAATTGCTAGCATACACATTGCATGTAAAATCAAATTCACAAATGTTAATTATAGTTAATACTGTATTTGTCACAATAACAGACTATTCACAGCACTTAAGCCTAAACATAATTCTTTATAGCCGGCATGCTAGCAAATAACGCTAGCTTTCAGCATATGCACTTCTCAAGCTAATTGAAAGGCTAATGGCTATCGTTAGCAGTAATTTAAATCCACAGCTAAACCTCAGTAACAGACCGAGCCCGGACGTTCATGTGGTGTTTTTACATGTTTCTTAAACCAGTGTAGCATGAGAGCATGGTGGAATTTAGCTAACTAGCCACCCGCTAAATGAGGTAATAAAAGTACTAGCCAATCAGAGCCCGTTAAACACAGCGTTAGGTTTACATCTCGAGCTGGCTGTAAAAACTATCAATGCCTCCCTGTAACACACACACACACACACACTCTCGCTCCTGGTTTCATGGGTCTGTTTGTTTCCATCGCTCCATCGCCTTACTGAACATATTATTCTGTAAATCAAAACGTTAAAAAAGGAACGAGGTGATCGGAGAGGAGGAGTTTACTGTAGCTGTTTTTAGTCCCTCTGTTCTTTATGTTCTGCTGTTCTTTCTTAATATTTCTAATCTGATGTCTGAGCGCGACGACGAGTCGGCGATGAAACGCATCGTGAGAAAATAAAAAATAGAAGCTTCCGGACGTTAGCGGAGGATCGGGGTTGTACAAAGTTAGCGGAGAGACTCGGACTTCTCTTGTCTTTTAGAAATGTTTTTTATTGTATGTGATTAAAAAAAAGAAAAAAAAGAACAATGACAACATGACAATTTGAAAAAGCAGTTTGTGAATAAATTAAGTTTATTGAGAATTATTTTACAAAGAAAGGGGAAAACTGGTGTCCTGTGTTTATTTCCATCCGTTTGGATTAAATGTTGTTTAGATCAATAACAGGAGATTAGGAGGTTATTATTCACAGCAGGTAAGAAAGGGTGGAATATTGTTGCAAATGTTTGAATAATAGTAAATAATTTACACAAACATTAACATTTTACAACAAAGATGATAATAATATGGCAATAAAGAAACTTTATTTGACATTATTTAAAGAAATATGCAAACTCAGTTGCATTTTTAAGTCAAAATGTTAATAATCAGAATAATTCAGATTTATGTGAATAAAGCAAATGTATTCCAAAAATAATATTGTGGTTTAGAAAAGGGACAATAATGTAAGACATGTAGAGAAAATGTGAAAACTTAAACTTCACTTTAAGAAGTTAAAACAAAATGAGAACAAAAATATATTTTGATTACAAAATACTACAAAAAAAAGTTGCAATTCAGAAGAAAAAGATTATTTAAAAATCCAATACGATTGGATGAGAAGAAACACAAGGATTTTAGTCTTTACAGACCATTTACATGCACTAACACCTGCTATATAACAGAGAGTTTAAATGTGCTAATTAAAATACATAATTAATACTCAACCAAAAGTCAAATATAAGAAAAGTCACACTTTAATGTACATGAGATACTTGTTTTATTGAACAGTGAGAGTTCATATTCATAAAAACAGTTTCCAAAATCTACCTTTTTGTTCAGCAAACAAATGGATGAGAAAGTTGTCAAACTTTTTTAAATTTCGGTAGATTTTTCTTTGCTAATTCTCTGCTTTTATTTAAAAAAATGAATATTGTTTTAATAATATATATGATATTATGCCACCTCAGAAAAACAAAGCGTAACAGACATAAACAAACCTCACATGGAATAATAACTTTATTATAAACATCTTATTGATATAAAGGAAAGTAAATCAGGAACTACAAAGATATGTTATCGGGAACTCCAAAGATATGTTATCGGGAAACTACAGAGATATGTTATCAGGAACTCCAAAGATATGTTATCGGGAACTCCAAAGATATGTTATCAGGAACTACAAGATATGTTATCAGGAACTACAAGATATGTTATCAGGAACTACAGAGATATGTTATCAGGAACTACTACAGAGATATGTTATCAGGAACTACAAAGATATGTTATCAGGAACTACAAAGATATGTTATCAGGAACTACAGAGATATGTTATCAGGAACTACTAAGATATGTTATCAGGAACTACAGAGATATGTTATCAGGAACTACTACAGATATGTTATCAGGAACTACAAAGATATGTTATCAGGAACTACAAAGATATGTTATCAGGAACTACAAAGATATGTTATCAGGAACTACAAAGATATGTTATCAGGAACTACAAAGATATGTTATCAGGAACTCCAAAGATATGTTATCAGGAACTACAAAGATATGTTATCAGGAACTACAGAGATATGTTATCGGAACTACAAAGATATGTTATCAGGAACTACAGAGATATGTTATCGGGAACTACAAAGATATGTTATCAGGAACTACAAGATATGTTATCAGGAACTACAGAGATATGTTATCGGGAACTACAGAGATATGTTATCAGGAACTACAGAGATATGTTATCGGGAACTACAAAGATATGTTATCAGGAACTACAAAGATATGTTATCGGGAACTACAAAGATATGTTATCAGGAACTACAGAGATATGTTATCAGGAACTACAAAGATATGTTATCAGGAACTACAAGATATGTTATCGGGAACTACAGAGATATGTTATCAGGAACTACAAAGATATGTTATCAGGAAACTACAGAGATATGTTATCGGGAACTACAGAGATATGTTATCAGGAACTACTCAGAGATATGTTATCGGGAACTACAAAGATATGTTATCAGGAACTACTCAAGATATGTTATCAGGAACTACAAGATATGTTATCAGGAACTACAAAGATATGTTATCAGGAACTACAAAGATATGTTATCAGGAACTACTACAGAGATATGTTATCAGGAACTACAGAGATATGTTATCAGGAACTACAAAGATATGTTATCAGGAACTACAAAGATATGTTATCGGGAACTACAAAGATATGTTATCGGAACTACAGAGATATGTTATCAGGAACTACAGAGATATGTTATCAGGAACTACAGAGATATGTTATCAGGAACTACAGAGATATGTTATCAGGAACTACAGAGATATGTTATCAGGAACTACAAGATATGTTATCAGGAACTACAGAGATATGTTATCAGGAACTACAAAGATATGTTATCAGGAACTACAAAGATATGTTATCAGGAACTACAGAGATATGTTATCAGGAACTACAAAGATATGTTATCAGGAACTACAAAGATATGTTATCAGGAACTACTACAGAGATATGTTATCAGAACTACAAAGATATGTTATCAGGAACTACAAAGATATGTTATCAGGAACTACAAAGATATGTTATCAGGAACTACAAAGATATGTTATCAGGAACTACAGAGATATGTTATCAGGAACTACTACAGAGATATGTTATCAGGAACTACAGATATGTTATCAGGAACTACAGAGATATGTTATCAGGAACTACAAAGATATGTTATCAGGAACTACAAAGATATGTTATCAGGAACTACAAGATATGTTATCAGGAACTACAGAGATATGTTATCAGGAACTACAAAGATATGTTATCAGGAACTACAGAGATATGTTATCAGGAACTACAAAGATATGTTATCAGGAACTACAAAGATATGTTATCAGGAACTACAAAGATATGTTATCAGGAACTACAGAGATATGTTATCAGGAACTACAAAGATATGTTATCAGGAACTACAAAGATATGTTATCAGGAACTACAAAGATATGTTATCAGGAACTACAAGATATGTTATCAGGAACTACAAAGATATGTTATCAGGAACTACAGAGATATGTTATCAGGAACTACAGAGATATGTTATCAGGAACTACAAAGATATGTTATCAGGAACTACAAAGATATGTTATCAGGAACTACAGAGATATGTTATCAGGAACTACAAAGATATGTTATCAGGAACTACAAAGATATGTTATCAGGAACTACAAAGATATGTTATCAGGAACTACAGAGATATGTTATCGGGAACTACAAAGATATGTTATCGGGAACTACAGAGATATGTTATCAGACAGGATGCTTCGCTCGGATCTTGTCGAAGCAGCAACAGGTTTTAATTCTTCATGGTTTGTTTTGTGAAAGTCAGTACTTTAAAAATCTAATATAGCAGAGCAGTGAGTCGTTGTTATCCGTATTCAAGGCAGTAAGAGACAGTATTGAATGATATTTTACACATTCAGGTCTCCCTTCTCTTGGAGATCGTCACAATCAAACATTCATTTTACAGGTGAAAAACTTCTCAGACAAATATGTTTCGCTGTTCAGTTAAACAGGTAAAAAAAAAAGCAGTTATTGTTAATTTGAACTTTGACAAAATTAGATTTTTAGTCACAATATAACTTTACTCCGCTGAGTCGCTCAGTCTCAATCTCTGGGATTTTTTGTGCTAATTCTCTGCTTTAATTTAAAAAAAGGAATATTGTTGTAATAATATGTGATATTATGCCACCTCAAAAATATTATATCAGTATTTCTGACATTGTTTGTGAAGATAAACAAAGCGTAACAGACACAAACAAACCTCACATGGAATAATAACTTTATTATAAACATCTTATTGATATAAATGAAAGTGCAGGTAAATCAGGAACTACAAAGATATGTTATTAGACGGGATGCGTCGCTCGGGTCAGTTTTTCTCCGCTGAGTCGCTCTCTGAAGACGCGATGGCGGGCAGAACGTTGATGGGAACCAGCCTCTTCCTTCCCATCATGCACTGCTCTCTCCGGGGAGCCTGGATCTGCAGACGCCCCCCGACAGAGAGCATCTGACGGCCTCCGGTTCGACGCCGTGGGGCAGGTCCAGCTCCTGCCTGAAACTCCTGGCAGCAGGAAGAGAACGAGCCCTTCTCGTCGTCCTCTTCTCTCCGAGCGGCCGCTGACCCTCAGCTTCCTGCCGACCTGCGTGACCTCCAGCTCCTCGGGGTGAAACGCCGCCGTGTCCAGACTCAGAGAGAAGAGGCCGTCTCGCCACAGCTCCTGGAAGACGATGGGCTGGAACACAGCAGACGGCGAGGTGTGGTCGATCTGCTGGAAGATCCTCTGGTGCAGACGCTCCATGATCTCCATGTTCTGACGCATCTCCTGCAGGTGGCGCTGCATCTCCTGCTCCATGTGGAAGAAGATCGGCTGAACCTCGGGCCACAGGCGGCGAACCGGCCAATGAGCATCCAGGAAACACTGCATGGGGGGGGAGGCCGGCGGCGGGAAAACGCTGGGACACAACATCCTGTTTCCTGTTTCTGAGGAAGATCAGAAAAGATTCAGAGAGAGACTGAGCTTCAGACTGTCCGACAACTGCTGCCCGATGCCTTATATACACACACACACACACACACACACACACAGTAATGCAGCTGGAACTTTCCATCTGTGTGTGTGTGTGTGTGTGTGTGTGTGTGTGTGTGTGTGTGTGTGTGTGTGTGTGTGTGTGTGTGTGTGTGTGTGTGTGTGTGTGTGTGTGTGTGTGTGTGTGTGTGTGTGTGTGTCACAGTCTAAATGCAGCAGGTATTTCTGCCGCTGCCGACACATGCCGATGGATCTCAGCTTGTTCTATTTCTGCTGCAGGACATCATGACACACACAACATGAGTCACTTTACAATTATTAACTATTACGACTATTAAAAAAATGAGATGCTCAAAACTACACATTAGCAAACAATATGAGCGTCTATATGAGTCAATACTAATGGAGTTTACTCACAGGAGACGAAACCCCGACTCAAGAAGGTCATCGGATCTTTCCTCCGCTCTAAAGGGTGAATACACGTGGAAAAACCAAGAAACAAGATGGTGACGACTAATATGAAAGATAGTGACGACCAAAACGAACCAAAACGAAGATAGGGACGACTCAAACCAAACATAGTGATGACCAAAACGAAGACAGTGACGACCAAAATACAAGATGGTCCCAATGTGTTTATAAACAAGATACGATAAATGTATTATTAATTTCTTTGCGTTTTTCACTCAGTGTTGTTCTGATGGGTCGCCTTGTATTCGACAACATTTATAAACAATTGTACTTTCCATTGCTCTAAACGTTTCAACAAGTGTCTTTAACAATATCTTTGAGTGCTATAATATTTTATTTCACTTCTTCTGACCAGTCCCCCTTTTATTCAGAAGCTTTGTGTTGTACCCAGTGACTCTTCTCTCTTCAATACATATTTTAAAAGCTCACAGCAGCGTATTCATGTTCTGTAAACCTTAAAGACCCCTGAGACAAAAGAACAATTTGTGATATTGGGCTGATTAAATAAACTTTGATTGATGGATTTGGTGCAAGAAGTACATTCGCTTCAGAGCCCTCAAGAGCCAGATGGAAATGTTTATTAGCGTCAATAATGGTGTTTTTGCTGCTCCCTAAAGCTCAGGAACAGGAGTGTAATGGATGGGATTTCTAACAGGGTTGAGATCTTTGATTTGAAGCTCTGCTCCACTAAAGCAGTGAGATCACAAACACATTTAACAAGCAGCACAATACTATCTGCCTCTTTAGCATACGGACACAGAAACACAATCAAAAATATATGTTAGTGAATGTGGAAACATATAATTAAGATTTATAATAATGTGTATTCTGTATTATTCTCAACTTGTATTTATTTATACATTCATTTATTCATTTATTTCCATATTTATTTATGCATTTATTTATTCTTGAATGTATTTATTCCTGTATTTATGTATTTATTTCCTGACTCATTTAACTGCAGTTTGTCCGGTAATTAGTCAGCCTCCGGTTTAGTTTAGCAGCAGTTTGTTCGTTAAAGTCTCCAACATAGTTTCCGTATTCGACTGACATCCAATCCTTCTTACGCAATAGTCTGTTAGGTGGTATAAATACCACCACTGTGTGTCTCATGTCGTCATCGGGGGATTAGCTCAAATGGTAGAGCGCTCGCTTAGCATGCGAGAAGTAGCGGGATCGATGCCCGCATCCTCCAGCGATACTTTTGTTTTTGTAACACTTTGTAAGTCTTATCTGGAAAATATAGTGATATAACTACTATTTCATATGTTTTAAACCACCGTGATTAGGGTCAATTAAGCGCTCCTTAGTGTGTGTGTATTTAAACCAGTGGTCCATCAGGAGTCAAGGTTTGTAGAAACTGGTAAAATTAGTTGTTTTTTTTTCAAATTGAAGGCAATAACCAAGCCTGGAAAGCAACTATAGTGCAGGGAATTAAAATGTGAGTTACAAAGAAGCATGAGTTTACATTTAATCTCATGGTTGTCCGTAAGTAGACAGTAGAAAGGCATACTATAGACTGTATAAAGGTAAATATATAAAAGTAAGTAGAGACTGTATATAAAGTACCACAGACTATAATACAGACTGTATATATAAAAGTAAGACTGTATATATAAAGGTACGTATTATAAACTGTATATATAAAGGTAAATACTAATACTTCGGTACAGTTCCTGGTCTCAGATCAGCTGACCGGAAAACCTCCCAAATAAGGCTTTAGGAAGTGATGACGTCGCTGTCCGACCTCCACGTGACACCGAGCCTTAAAAAACAAACTGATCCGGGCTGTGACGTGTCTCCGTGCTTCCGGTCATGTCTGCTATTTACTCCCGGTGACCGACTGCAGTCCTGCCGGGGAGGAGGCCCTCTCTCCGGGGGGCTCCTGTTCCACACACCGGGAGCACCGGGAGCACCGCGAGCACCGGGAGCACCGGGAGCACCGGGAAACACCGGAGAGAGAGACTCCCCGCTGTGACCAAATATGGGCTTTCCGCTTGGACTGTGTTTGGGGATGTATACGTCACTCATCAGGAGTCTTTATAAAGCCGCGGAATCCTCCTGCACAAATTCAACACGTGAAAACACACACACACCAGCACCGACACACAAAGACCTATACACACCGACACACAGTTAGTCTGAATAACATTTAAAACTCTATTTCAAATATGCTTGGAGCTTCACACACACAGCATGCACACACACTTCTTAATAACATTTAAAATCATGGCTATTTCAAATATGCTTGGAGCTTCACACACACACACACTTAGTCTGAATAACATTTAAAATAATTTTTCAAAAATTCCTGGAGCTTTGGATTTCTCCGGGCACTCCGAGCAGCAGCAACCCGGGAATAGCGCCTCTTTTTCGTGTTAGGAGTTGACTTTTTCGTCGGTCCGGAGTCGGACCCCTCTCTCTCACGGAGGATGTTGTCAGCCCTGCAGCTGTCGGAGGCCGGCCTCCCGTCGCCCCTCTCCCCGCTGGAGGGGTACCTCTCCCGACTGGAGGAGCTCCACTCGCTGCTGAAGAACGCGGCCGCTGGAGGCTCTCTGTTGGCGGCCTCAGTAGCTCAGGGAGCCGGGGAGCAGAGCGCGGAACTCCGGGAGCACGGAGGTGAGGAGAGAGAGAGACTCAGGCATCACATTTACTGTAAAACATTCAAGATACAAGGCTTCATCATCATGAGCTCAGCAGCTACAGTGGAGATATGGAGATGACAATCTGAAGTCCTCCTCCAACAGAGCAACACATAAATCAGATCAAATAGTGCAAGAGAGTGTTTGAGATGTGCAAGTAAATACAAATAAAATAGAAATAGTGCAAGAAGAGTCTGTATACAAGTAAATGGAATATGATAACTTTTTACTGGCACACATGCACATATATTATTATATTATATTATTCAGACTGTAACATATTACATCGGAATGGAGCTGTTTTACATTCATCATGCATTACATATAAAAGTGAGCAAGTAAAGGGAGACATGCAGGATAATATACATTTATGTGTTTTAGTCAGAAAAAGGAATATTTATATATGATCCTTATACTAGAGTTTTTGAGAAACAACAACAACAACAAGTGTAAATAATAAGTTGGAAAGATGGGTCAAAATGCAAAAAGAATAAATATGAATATTAGTTTAATAAGCAGATAAATAAAATGCAGTATTCATGTTTAAATATGAAGACTCAGTCAGCTGACCGGTTTCAGCCAATCACAGCAGACTTCCTGTTTACTGACTGGTGGAAATGTTATGATTCAAAAACAAGTTTATTTAATAAAGTTATAAAGAATGTCCGAATGCAAATTATCTCAAACTGAGCAACTGGTCCGTTAAACATGTGTTTCACAGACCATAACAGGGTTGCCAACTTTGGGTACCTGGCTGGAGTGAGATTTTGATATCATGGGTTTAATTACACATATGCGCACTAAATGACTGCTATCGTGTCAGTAGCGGGACCTTAGCATATATATAGGATATATATACAAATACACAATATTGGACACAGACTATAAAGGGCACAAATTTCATTCACTAATGAAAGTCAAACATGTTTGTTTCCACTGTTTTATTGTGTGCCTAGGCCTGTCGCGATAAGCAATTAATTGACTTATCGTACGATAAATAAAAATGAACTCGATAAATTGCCATTTACATGAGGATGTGACTAGCAGTTTGAAAGTATGTACTTGAATTATTATTATATATTATCATTATGTCAGTGGTCTAAAATGGTCATACAACGGTGCCGACAAATTATCATTTATCGTAATCATTTCCGGGAAAATGTATCCAACAAAATTAATTATCGTGAGAGGCCTATACATGAAACACACACACACAAACAAATCTACAGACTTACTCCAAACTGCCAAATATATTAATTAACACACTCTCACTCTCATATACTCTTTGACTCTATTTTGGCCTAGTAGAACAATAAGCAGCAGACTTTTACTTTTTATCATTTCTACTGGATCTTAGATCTGCGCATGCGCAATACGGGTCGGGGATTGACCAACCGGCTCCCACTGCTCTGCTGTCTGTTAACGTTGTTAAGAGTGGTGGGGGCGGGGAGGGAGCGGATCGACAGCTTGAGCAGCTGTCAACTCAACATTGTAAATAACCAACCAAAAACGATCGCCGGTTCATCTTGTTTTTGGCGTGAGAATAGTTTGGGCAGCGTGAGAGCGTGAGATTGAGAGTGAAAGCGTGTGTCACACGCCAGATGCGTGAGAGTTGGCAACCCTGCCATAATACACCTTAGTATCAGTATATCAGTATATAAGACGTAAGACTGTGGCAGTGTGCTTCCTGTCGGCCTGCGATGGTGAGCTGATATGTGTTACGTGCGTTTAATAAACCTTTCACACATTCAACAAAGAGGGCAGGCCTTTACACACGTCAACGCACGTCAACACACGTCGACGCACGTCAAACAAAAGAGGCAAAACTCAGATAAAAGAATAACTTGCTCTTTCTTTGTCTCTGTCTTTCTGTGAAGGCTTGAATAACTTTTAGCCTCGTTGACGTCTTTCAGGTTTCATCTCTGTCTCTTTAGGAGGCACCGTGGGTATTGTAGTCCTTTATACCACTATAAAGGACTACAATTCCCACACTACAGACGTCACGATTAGGCCCTAAGTACTGGCTCTAACATATATATACTGATAATAAAGGATGACACTGACCCATCTCCTTCTCCTCTCAGACTGTCTGTCAGACCTGGAGCTCCTCCCTCGTACAGCGGGCGCTTCTCATTCGAGCCCGCCAGCTTGTGGGCGGAGCCTCTGCTCAGCCTCATCACCGGATTGGTCAGCGTGGCTCCTCCTCCTCCTCACCCCTCGTCATCATCATCATCATCATCATCATCATCATCATCATCATCATCGCTGCTGCCTCCTGAGCCAATCAGCTGTGGAGGAGACTCTTCTGTCTTCTCCCATTCGACAACGAGGTACACGATGACGCCCCCCTCTGATTCGCTGGTGTTCCCGTCAGAAGCCCCGCCCCCTTCCTACCCCGGCGTCCAGGTAAGATCAGATAAGATGATAAGTACTTTATTGATCCCAATGCAGCAGCATAAAAACACAAGGCATTGTACATTAACAATTAAAAGAATAAACAGAAAAATAGAACATACATGTTGAATTACACATTTACTGTAACAAAACATCATTGTTGTAATAATAATAATAATTCATTACATTTTTATATTAGAGCGCTTTTTCAAGTGCTCAAAGCGCTTTACGTTACATATTAGACGTATTGGACATGTAAGAGTGAGTACTGTGGACCATACCCACAGTAAACAAAGTGAAGCACTGAATGGCCTCGTGTTGAACGGTTCATTAAATAAACGTCGCCTCTTCTGACTTCCTTCTCCTCTCCTCACAGAAAGCCAACAGGAAGTGCAGGACTTCGCCGAAACATCGCCCGTTTTCCTGCCGTCCGCCGGCTGCGAGCGCCGTTTCTCGCGCAGCGACGAGTTGACGCGTCACCTGCGCATCCACACGGGTCAGCGTCCGTTCAGCTGCCGCTTCTGCAGCCGCAGCTTCTCCCGCAGCGATCACATGACCACGCACGTGCGCACGCACACCGGAGAGAAACCCTTCAGATGCAGCGACTGCGGACGCAGCTTCGCCCGCAGCGACGAGCGCAAACGACACCTCAAGATCCACCAGAAGCAGCGGGATCGAACCAGCACAACAAACGCAGACGCCGTATCATCACCCCCACGGACGCTCCTGCGCCGGGCTTTTTATAGCGCTTTTCCCATGGATGTATAATAAGAACTGGATACAGCAGAGCGGACAGAAGAACTCGTGTAAAGACAAACAAAATGACGTCACAGCAGCTGCAGTACCACCGTTCGGCCTCTAGGATCTACTATGGCTCGGATTTTGTAAAGACACTTGAATAAGCAAACTAAAGATAGTATTGAGTCCCAGAAGCTTTGGACGCTATGGACCTGCTGTGGCTGGGAGGGCTCGGACTTCTGACCTCAGACTGAAGTTTAACCAGAAACTTTGAAAAATAAACGGTATTTGTTGTTCCCGCAGTGACCACAGGGGGCACTGTTCCTGAAGAAAGACTTGTGTAAAGACACTTGAATAAGCAAAATAAAGGTAGTATCTTTGGGCCAAAATGACGTCACAGAAGCTGCAGTACCACCGTTTGGCCTCTCGGACGTTTCTGTGGCTTAGGAGGTCTTGGACTTCTGACCTCAGACTGAAATTGAACCAAAAACTCTGAAAAATAAATGTTTATTTCAGCGTATGTCAGAGCCTGTACCTGAGGGTCCTCCCGTAGCAGAGCCTGTACCTGAGGCTGATCTCTATCCACCTGCTTCCCTCTAACACAAAGAGAATATAATGTCCAATATGCTGACGCATGGTCATTTATTATCGAGAGGAAACTGTTTACTCTTTGCTTTAATACAAAATAAAAGTTTCTAAAAAATGTCTTTTCACACATTTTTCAACAAAACAGACGAGAAATAAAAGATCAGGAAATATGATATAATACAGGTGTGTGTGTGTGTGTGTGTGTGTGTGTGTGTGTGTGTGTGTGTGTGTGTGGTGTGTGTGTGTGTGTGTGTGTGTGTGTGTGTGTGTGTGTGTGTGTGTGTGTGTGTGTGTGTGTGTGTGTGTGTGTGTGTGTGTGTGGTGTGTGTGTGTGTGTGTGTGTGTGTGTGTGTGTGTGTCACCAGCTCTGCCCAAATATGGCATTTCCTGTCTCTGCAGCGGACGTCCTAACACCCAAACAAGGAGCTTCCAGCTGACAGGACGCCTGGAGTGTGTGTGTGTGTGCGTGTATATGAGGTAATAACTCGGAGGACAGGGCCAGCAGGTTGGACTGGAGTGTGTGTGTGCATTTATATTTTAATTACGTTTTCAGATTGCAAGTAAAACGTAATGAGCTGATCAGATTTTGGCCACTTGATTGTCTTGTGTAACCATTAGCCAATCAGCAACCAAGGTACCCGCCCCCCCCTTATCACCTGAATCTCCTCCTAGAGCACCATTGAGTTCTTTTTAACCAAATCTCTCTCAGAGGGGCGTGGGGAGGGCTCCTTATTTTCATCTAAAGTAACAGACAGAGAATCAGCACTTTGGAAACAGGGCTGAAACAGAGGGGATTATGGGTAATGCTGCAATGATCTGTTTGGTGTTTCAGCCAATCAGAGACAGGCTCTGGATATATCTGAGACCTGTGATATATTGATGAGGAAGAGGAGGATGATACCTTTAACATTAATGGAAGCTGAAACTTCACCTGAGTCAAAACAATGGAGAGGAAATGCAGTCACTAAAAGAGAATGACACATTCATCCTGACCAACGTACCTGAAGGTGAGAAAGGGGTAAATGGGTGTATGATGTCAAAAGCAATATTGATGGGTCCGAGAGATACAAGGCACCATATGTAGCCGAGGGATACAGTCAGAAGAGGGGGACAACTATGATGAGACATGTCCACCTCCCGCTAACCTCACCAGTATCAGAGTGTGGATCAGCAGCACAGGAACATCTGGTTTCACACCAACTGGATGCTAAGACTGCTTCCTACATGCACCAATAGACCGTGAGATGTACATGGAACAGCCAGAAGGTTCCGAGGTCAAATCCAGTGAAGGTGAAAAGTTGGTGTACGAGCTAGAACAGTCACTATATGAAACATCCTTAAACAGTCAGAACAACATGCTGCATGAGTATCTGAGTGAACACGAGTTCCAACAGAACCCTGCTGACCATGGTGTTTACACAAAGGAAACAGAAAACTGGAAGGTGATAATGATATTATTAGTGATGATCATTGCAGCTAGTGATAACAATGCATTGAGAGTTGTGAAAGAGATGCTCACAGCTACATACAGGATGAAAGGGGAAACTAAAACATTCCTCAAACAGATTCATGTGTAAAGATGTCACAGAAGAAATATGTGAACATACTTGACAGGTTTAACATGCAGGATTGTAAACCAAGAGCGACACCTTGTGAGCAAAACCTGAACTACACAGATGATGCTGTACCGATGGAGGATGTTAGAAAGTACAGAGAGGCAGTAGGTAGCCTGATCTATGGCTGCGTGCACGAGGCCTGAGCCGACAGAAGAGCAAGGGACACATGTACTGAGATATCTGAAAGGTACAATGGAAAAGGAACTGTGCTACCGGAGATGTAGCAGTGCAAAACTGGGCTTACACAGCGATGCAGATTGGGCTGCTGATCTAACGGACAGACGTAGTGTGTCAGGTTATTGTGTTAGCCTTAATGAGAGCGGGCCAACTGTTGCTTTATCCACGTGTGAAGCCGAGTAACTGGCTCTAGCAGCTACTATGTGCAGGAGTGTATGGACCTAATACTAGAGGGCATCGACCAATGTGAATACACACTACCTAAGATTTACGAAGACAGCCAGGGGACAATAGCGTTAGCAAAGAATCCTGTTAACAGACGGAGAGCATGTCGACATTAAGCATCGCTTTCTGAGGTCAACTGTGGAAGAGGGAAAACAAGTTTGGTTTATTGTTGACAGACCAGATGGGGGCAGATGTGATGACAAACCTGCACCAAATAAGCCGCAAATGCTCAAAGGTTTTCTGTTTTCTGATGTTAGTTGGTGATTTCCCTCTGAGATACAACTATCAGTAAGATGTTTTGACTTAACAAGATGATGCATTGTCTAAAAACAAGACCCTATATCTCACTGCAGATATACCGTATAGGCTACCACACAGAGCCGTTGGACCCCCCAGAGCGCTCCGTTCCCAGATCTATCCACCTTTGGACCCGTTGTCGTTTGCAGGGTCCGTTTCTATCGTTTCGTTACGGCGTCGTGTGGCAAAAAGGGCTATACGCAAGAGAAATATGCGGATACAACCCGTTTTCGTTCCCGTGGGGCCGGGGCCTTACTTAAAAGAAGACCGTTTAAGTCATTTATACTGTTGTAGAGCGATGATGGGAGTCGGAGGCGGCGTGTTAAGTATGGAACTCCACACTTTATTTTCCATTAGGTTTACAGAGGAAATAATAACTTGCTACCTGCTACTGTCAAGCTAGAATGATAACCACAACAAGGTACACTCTCTGACAGGTCCGTGGTGCAACACACACTATATACCACGGTGAATTATGTCCCGTAATGTTCCACCACACTGTATAACATCTTGCCCAACACTGCAGGAGAGACATTAAATACTAATACAACCTCAACGTCAGCAGGAGAGACACTAAATACTAATACAACCTCAACATCAGCAGGAGAAACACTAAATACTAATACAACCTCAACGTCAGCAGGAGAGACACTAAATACTAATACAACCTCAACGTCAGCAGGAGAGACACTAAATATTAATACAACCTCAACATCAGCAGGAGAGGCTCTTCGTGTGATTTCATTTTCATATAGTTTGTGTTTCATTTTTATTTAATGGTATTTTACCTTACTGCACTTTAGTGACATTGCAATCAATTATTTCCAAGCATCTGATAAAATGAGAGATAATGACGTTGTAATGTAATATTATATTTTAACTGTAGGCCTACTATGTATTATTGTATTGACCTGTACTTAAATCATGTTTTATAATAGTTTGTGTGATGGAGACGATGCAATGTGTTGAGTGTTTATTGATTGTTGTTTACCTGCCTAAAGACTGCAGATGGAAATGAGTTATTAGCTCTAATCTGGCATAATCCATCTCTTCTCTTTCTGAGATGAATGTATTTGTCTGCATGGTCCTTATAAATACATAATAACAACTGCAGGTGGCTGAGACGCAGCATCGTGTCTGCACACTGCCCTGAAACACACCGAAGAAGAAGAGTCGGGAGGAGCAGCTCTCACCTGTACACGTGGCTTATTCTAAATTCCCTTTCCACGGGAATCTGAGTTTTAACTTCCAAACTAAACTTTCTTCAGACTCTTTCCAGCAGCAGGTGAGTTTTAGGCACTTTTAAAAAGCTTTTCAGTAACTATTGTGATGCTAATTGGCTCTATTGGCATGTTAGCATCACGAGCTAGCACGTGTTGCGGTGGAAACGGAACCTCTGCAATTAGGAGTCCGGTCACGTCGTCCGCTCAACAGAACACGTGTTTCTTTAGTATAGTGCGTTATGACAATAATAATAGCTTATTTACCGGTTTTTATTACATGTTTTAGCCTGGGTTTGAACGGCAGTTGTATTTAAGGCTAAACTTAAGTTTGACCGTTAATTCTCTACGGGTGTGATATAGTTTTGGCCACAAGCGGGATTTGGGGGGCGCTGTTCCCCCGTTTGGGCAGAATAAAGGAGACCCCGTTTTCATGTAGCAGCAGCAGAATACACTGATTACTGAATAAAGATAACTGATAACTGAGTAGAGATGTATCGTTTCTTCAGCAGGTAAGTTTTTTTAACTTTTTAAAAACTTTTCAGCAGCTGTTGAGTCGCTTATAGGCTCCGTTATCGTGTTAGGCATCAGCAGTTCGCTGGTGTTGCGGCGAGAACTGATGCCGTGTTATTATGTGAGCAAATAAATTGCCTGGTCACGTGATCTGCTCATCATCAGTTTCCGTAGTGTAGTGGTTATCACGTTCGCCTCACACGCGAAAGGTCCCCGGTTCGAAACCGGGCGGAAACATGTTTATGGTAAAGTAAGCGTTTTGTAAGAATTTATAGAGAAATGATCTTCACTTAAAACTCCACTAATATAAGATTATGGAGGACGGAACATTACATAAGTGTACATTTTAATAAATACAGAAATACATAATTATATATTCAAATGATTACATTCATACATAAAATGATAAATATATATATGGAAATAAATAAAAGTTGAGAATAAAATACACATTTATGTTTGTTTTGTAAACATTTATAGAGACATTATCTTCACTTCGTCTGTTTCCGTACTGCTGCTCAGTCTTACTTATAAAGACGTTTTTTAAGCAGTTTTTTAGGTTATATTTTCTGAACTTGTTAAGCTGAAGCGCTCTCCTTTTCAATATTTCTGTAATTGCTTTCTCCTGAACTGGCACAGGTTCGAAACCGCGCGGAAACTGGGTTTTAAAGTATTTTTTGTAAATCAGGAATATATATATATATATATATATTACAAATACGGTACAGAAATATAAGTTTAATGACTTTAGAAAGAGCAGTACTAAGTGAAAATAACTTGCTTACAGCTTATTTACGGGTATTTATAACATGTTTCATCCCTTAACTTTTACCGTTCATTCTCTATGGTAGTTCTTATCACTACGGGTGTCATATATATTTGGCCACAAGCGTGAATTGGGAGGCGCTGTTTCCCCGTTTGGCAGAATAAAGGAGACGCTGTTTTCAGCAGAATAAAGATCACGGTTTATTACTAGTTATTGATCACTGATTATTTATTACTGATTACAAAGTAATGATTTAAGATAACTGCTTATTGATTGCAGAATTTACAGATTACTGGTTATTGATGACAGAATACTGATTTATGGTTATTGGTGACTGGTTATTGATTACAGAATACTGGTTATTGATTACAGATTACTTATTGCTGATTACAGAATACTTCTTACTACTTATTGATTACTAGTTATTGATAACAGAATACTGATGACTGGTTATTGAGTACAGATGACTTGGCCGATTGCAGAATACTCTTTACTAGTAATTGACTACAGAATATTGATTACTGGTTATTGATTACAGATTACTTATAGCTGATTGCAGAAAACAGATTATTTATTACTGATTACAGATTTCAAATAGCTGATGTTTACTGGTTATAGGTTAGCAGCTCAGCAGCTAAACACTATGAAATCCATGTAAGCTTAATTTTTCTTTGACATTTATAAATCTTTTATCTTCGCTTAGCAGGAACGGAGCAATACTTCCCACTTTCTGTGTTGGTTTGTGATCCTGATGTCTATCTATTCATATCTTTCCTGCTGTAACCTACGTACAGTATACGTGTTAAATTTGGTTGTTTCATTGCTCGTCATATGTAAGTTTCCGTAGTGTAGTGGTTATCACGTTCGCCTCACACGCGAAAGGTCCCCGGTTCGAAACCGGGCGGAAACACATTTTGTTTAGTTGAAACTGATTAAAAGAGTTAAAATATGTTTTTTTGCTTTATTACGAAAGACATTTACAACATTAACATTATGCCATTTGATAATTAACTTCCAAATGTCTTTATTTGTTTCCTGGTTGTGCTTTGTCTGTAAACAGTGCCACTCATGCATAGACTTCCATGTAATGGTATAAGAAGGTACTGCAACAGATGACATTCATACCAGTCCTCGTTAGTATAGTGGTCAGTATCCCCGCCTGTCACGCGGGAGACCGGGGTTCAATTCCCCGACGGGGAGGTATACACTTTTTTTCCCTCACATTTATAATGTTCTGTTCATCTATTGGTCCCACGGAGCTTCCCACAGGGTCAGATCACTTATATATATTTAAAAAATAGCGAATTATAAAAATATCCAAATGTTGCTATACGAAAGCTTAAAGGTCCTTAAAGGTCTGTAATGTATACGCAATACGAGAAATCACATAATTATCCATGAATAAGTAGAAAAATAGGAATAAAATGAATACTGAAATAAGACAATCCTGAATTAGACGTTTACATTTGTCTTTAGATGAAGATATACATATGGAGCTGACTAGATAATGCATAAATACATTAAACAGGACACGGATAATAAGAAACAGTCTTGTAAAACTTCGGCATATATTTATTTATTTTAATGAGCTGAGAACTCATAAATTACGGTGAACAAAGATGAGAAATACATTTAGTAAATCTGTATTAATCCAGTCAGCTGCTGGGGCTTTGGCAAAATTCACAAGGTGTGGCGCTCTCGTGTTGCTTAACCTGTTAAGCACCAAGCCTGTTTTTCATGTTTCAGGCTCGAAAATGACATGCCCAAAACAAATGACTACAACTTAACTTCTAAAAGGGTTATATGAATCATTTCTTTTATCAAAGCAAGGTTACATCTGTGAGTTGGATGTAGAAGTGTCAGAATCAATATAAATGTTTTTTATTTTAAAGAAAATTCAGATTTTACATAGTAAAAAAACTGTAAATTATAGTGTCCGTCCAAAAATTATTTTTTACAGATAGTGAAAACTACCCTTGGATGATGGGTTAGTAGCAAGCGGCAAACTCTGGGGAAGAGCCGGGACGCCAATACGGAAGTGCCACAAACTGCAGTTCATATATTGGCCGATAGGCGCTGACTGCAGAAAGGAGCAATTTCCATAGACCCCCATGTTAAAATGCCCAATTTCACAGCTAAAAAAACATGTTTCTACCCTGGATCCAATAAATATTATTATGATATAGTTAGATTCCACCTTCATGATTATGATCTGTGAGTGAATTGTTTTCTAACATGACCCTTTTATTTATATTAGGTCTTAAAGTTTTTGCATAAATTAGGGCGTGGTCACATTGAGTGACAGCTCTGTCAAGTGACTGCTGCTGTTAGCTTCTTGTCTCTCTGCTAGCTGCTCCGTGAAGCTACAGGGACTCTGCCTGTCAGTTCATCCAGGGAACACAACTTGACCCCGGCCGTGTTTGTTTGTTCTTCATGCTTATATATCGGACTATTGTGACTCGCTCTGCGGTTAAAACAGACGGTGCATGAATGCCGTTTTGCGGTAAGTGAAATTCGAGTA
The DNA here is from genome assembly GCA_012861695.1 of Trematomus loennbergii. Classification (NCBI taxonomy): domain Eukaryota; kingdom Metazoa; phylum Chordata; class Actinopteri; order Perciformes; family Nototheniidae; genus Trematomus; species Trematomus loennbergii. The sequence goes on from JAAOOA010000633.1 coordinate 185,058, forward strand.
CTTTATTTATGTGTTTATGATTTAATCAGCTACGTAATGAATGTTAAGGCTTGGGTTAGCGTGTAAGCGAGTGGTAGCTACATCGGTGCTAACGATGCTAATCGTAGCCTCCAAGTTAACTTAAAACCATAGACTGTATATATAAAGGTTAAAACGAAATAGACAAGTGTTAAGCGTTAAGTGGATAATACTGTAGAACAAAAGGCTTCTGTTTGAGGTTGATAAAATAAGGTCATCCTTGTAACTTAGAGAGATATTTTATTATGTAGGTAGGAACTGTATGCATCGCTAAGGTTAATTTAAATTGGCTATGCTCAAGTATGTAGACAAGCTAACGTCGAAGTAGTGTATGTGAAATCAACCTCACAATAAGATGTGTGTATATTACAATTATTAATGTCATATTTCAAGATGATTACTTAGATATTACAATATGGTTGGTTGAGCTGGAGTTCATTATTGAGCTTACACGTTAACGTCACAGTCATCTGAAGAACGAACCCAAACCTTGTTGTTTTTATTAATTGCATTACCAAATTGGTATCAAATAAACAGTAAGCATTGGTAACACAACTTCCAAAGTTACAGTAAAATAAAAAGGACCCTGACTCGGACAATACACAATCCAACATGTTCAACAGAAGAGAATAAGTTATATTGTTTGTACACATGGTTCTTTACATATATATCTGTTTGTTTAAAGTGTCCAGGTGATGCAGACAGGCTGGACCAGAGAGTGAGAGACAGAACTGGACTCCTCACAGCAGTGAACTTCAGCACAGGTACAAATACTTTTTTTCATACTGTACAAAGAATCAAGAAAGATATTGGTTTAAATAAATGAAGTATTGACTTTAATACACTGATATACATTCCATTAAACAATACTAAATACTAGATCACCTACACATCAGTGAAGTTGAGGGTTTTTTCCATGCAAAGGGTTACATTTAGATGTTAACAAGCAATATGACTGTCAGCTTTCTAATTTAAGGTATTGAAGGCAAAGCTTTAGTGACAACTGCTATTTATCTCTCAATATTGTCTGTAAAAACGTGGTAAAAGTTATTCTTTCAGTGAGACAACAGAGCAAGCTTCTACAGTTGCACTAAGTTTTGATAACAGTTAAATATTATTTTGATAATAAAATATATTTCAATGTTGATGAATTCATACTGTTCATTCATAATCTGATTGTCTTTGTAGCTCACTGTTGAAATAAAAAAAAACATTACAATTACAAAATAATTATATCTACAGCCCCTAAACACAACACACCTCTTTCATAAATAACACACTTGTTCTGCAATAATATGTTTTATGTTTCCTGTAATTTTTGTTAGGAAAGGACATGCCTGAAAGACACGACTCAGCATTTTTCTTCTCTGAGGGTCAAGAAGAACATCCAAGAGGAAAATTAAAAGCTGATGTTATGAGATTTAAGACCAGTACAGGACATTCACTAAGAAACTACTTTTATTGTGAAAACAAGTCAGCTGATCGAATGCACCTATTTCCACATCTACACTCCATCAGCTGATTATTTCTATTTGCCTCACTTTATGAGCTTCACAACATGTACCTTGTACAACGCAAATAAATGGGGCCAATCTTCAGTCAGATGTGAATGTGTAATCTAACATTTTCAGTAAGAATAATGGACAAAAGGAGTGCAAATACAAATTCAATTTATTGAAATGTGAACCAAAAGTTAATCAAACATGTTTTAAAAAAAAGCACATATGGACAGAAGGTGTAAACCTATTAAATGTATAAGTAAACACATTTAGTCAAATAAAGTGACAGACTAGGCCTGTGCAGTGGTATCAGCTATGCCCAGCATGGGCTCCTCCATCAGGCCTGGTCCTCCTCGCAGAGGAAAGACCCTCAGTCCTCTCCAAACCAACAGACAGGACGTCCATCACACGGAGGTTTCTCCCTGAAGTCTCTGCAGCTCTCTGGACACCACGCTGTCTCAATCCGTCCACACTGAATATGAGAGGGGAAAATGAAAATAATAAATGCTTTAGACAATAAGAAATATAAAGTTGACTGTTGAGTTGCTCAGTTTTTTTAGATTGTCAATACTATTACTGTATAACTAATATCTCAGGTTAAGAGGCACCTTCAAATAAAGATTGGTCTTTAAATACATTTTGTCTTTTGAATTGTTTGTCTAAAGTCAAGGATCTAGAACTGGTACTTATAGTTTTAATGATACAGTCTGGTTATAATGCTGTTTGGAGGAGGCCTCACAGGTAAGAGCACTAACTAGCTACCATCACATGTACTGTACCTTAGCTTAACTTAAATGTATTAAACGTATAATTAAGTGATAGCAAAATATAAATAACTAATGTCATGCAAACATATTATATTTGCTTGATTCCAGTGTTGCATTTAGCACATTGCATACAAACGTTAAGGGATTTTAAGATTCTGAAGTATTATGCTAAAAACTCAATAACTTAGATTATTATTTATAGTTTTGCTGAATAGTTCATGTCCGCTTACCTTAGAAACGTAAAATGTGACGGCAGTGTGCAGATGGGGAGCATGTTAGCTTAGCTTCTTAGCTTGAGCTAGCTCTGTTACTTCCAGCTGGAGGCAGCAGGTCCCGCCTCGGCTCCGCCTCTTTGCCCTTATTTGGAGCAGGCGGGAGTTAGACTCTGACGTCACTGTCGAGCCGTTAGTGGCCGACTCCGCCTACTAAGGGCTTCTCGGCAACTCTGCAGAATCCTATGGGTGACGTCACGGACCCTACGTCCATTTATATATACAGTCTATGTGTTAGTAGACTAAAAGCTTTAGGAATCCAAAGTACAACATATAATAAGTACCCTGTATCAAGATTGATGCAAAACAAGTGACATTTGACCTTTTAGAGAGGTTTAGCCAAAACCACCCCACCTCTGAGGTGATTTGGGTGAAAATGTTTTTTTTTCATATCTCTGGCCCCCCTTGGTCGATGTGATGGTTGACACCTCTTTCTGACCGTTAGAGTCAATAGAATCGAAGGGGGAGGCCCACATACACACTCGTTGTGAAGAGAAGAGGTGGGGGCTGCGCGCATGTACATTTGCAGCAGAGTGGACCTATCTCTAGCTCTGACATTTGGAAACGAAAAAGCAGTTTTATTGCTTATGGATTATCAGAAATCTTTTCAAAGAGGACACAGACACATTGGATGAACCTATGGATTAACTGCAGCATCGTTTTTTTTATCGTTTTAATGCCATTGAAGACTAGTTTTGACCAAGGTAAGCCTTTCTAGCTACCTAGCTCCACATGTTATGATGTACGCTTTCGTTTATAGCGTCGCAAATGTTTATCACTGAGTGTTGAAGAGGGCACCACTAGATTCTGTGTCTCCAGGACACCAAAAACGAGTGGTTGGCTGTGCATCTAGGATAAGTAATAAGGGAGTTATTGTGAGTTTAAGTGCCGTTTTAGGTTAAATTTTTCGCTTGTGGATAATTCAGAGGCTGAGTGTTAGTTAGACCTCCAGAAAAACGCGATTATGCGATCGCATAATTTACCGCATAATCAGCAAAATGGCGCAGATTTTTAAAAGGGCGCATATTATTAAAAGGTCGCATAACCCCCTGCATTTTCCACACAAAGTTGAGGGGAAAAAAAGTTAACGTGAAGTAGTGATGTCATCAGCTCGCGCAGGTAAACAACACCGTAGAGTGAATGTGTGGAACTCACACGAGAGAGAAAACAACAGATCAGCGCCATATAGATTATTATATACTATTATACTATTATTATTATATACTATTATACGGCTCTGACCAAGATGAAAAAAATCAAATCCATCTCATTTGCCTACGAACATTTCTGCTAAAGACCGGCGACGGTGACGACCCACTTTGATTCATTCAAACATTCTAAAATGCTTTCTGCTGCTGCGGACAAGAAAGTCAAACAACTCACGTTCACCGAGGCATCAACCTCCAAAACCCTTTCGAGGGCTACAAGAAACGAGGTGAGTAGCCTACAAGATTGAAGCTGGTCAGATAACGAACGAGTAAATGAAAACAGAATGAGGCGGAGAAGAGTGTGTGTGTGTGTGTGTGTGTGTGAGAGAGAGAGTGATTAAAATAGCCCATATATAAATACTAGGGCTGTCAAGTTAACGCGTTAATAACGCGTTAACGCAAAAAAAAATTAACGCCACTAATTATTTTAACGCGATTAAACGCATGTGTATTTTTTGTCCACGGCCGCCCCGTAGTTTCAGAGCGCATCGAGTTTAAAATACCATCTACATGCTGATGCTGACAGCCCCGCTCCTGCCGCCCGCTTGTGGCAGACCACACTTCCACGCTCACCGGCAGGCCCGGACTGGCCATCGGGAGGACCGGGAGGGAGTGTGTATGTGTGTATGTGTGTGTGTGTGTGTGTGTGTATGTGTGTATGTGTGTATGTGTGTATGTGTGTATGTGTGGCGCGACTCGCGCGAGCGAGGCACACCTTACGTGTTGTTGTTGTTAGCATCTGGTGCTAGCTAGCTGCGCTAACGGATATAAGGAGCTGTTTCAATGACATTTCGCCGACAACTGCGCCGAGCACTTGACTTTATGCAGGTAGCCAGACAGTGGGACATTGTACGACAAGTCAGCGCACTCAGCACGGATAGTACCGCTACATGATTGCAGCGTCCAGGCAGCACACGTTCGAGCATATATGCCTTGAGCGGCACATAGCTCCAATGTATGAGGTGTGAACACACACACACACAGTATTATTGTATGAGAGAGGTTCCAGGTTGAATTGAGGCGAATATTTGTAATGTTCAGGTTGTTGTGTTTAATATTCATGAGAATATTTGTCATTGTTCAAATGATAATAAACAAACATATAAAGCATATTTGTCCACTCATATGTTGATAAGAGTATTAAAAACTTGAAAAATATCCCTCTAAGGTACATTTAGAACAGATAAAAAATGTGCGATTAATTTGCGATTAATCGCGATTAACTATGGACAATCATGCGATTAATCGCGATTAAATATTTTAATCGACTGACAGCCCTAATAAATACATAAATAACACTTTGTGATGTAGCTTGCTTCTAGTATGCTTGTTTATCATAGGAACTCTTTAAAAGGGCTCACTTTCATTCAGTAGTAGCCTAGTAACAGGGTGTGGGAGAAGAATCACCTTTTTTCCGCCTCCCGCATATTTCGCAACTTTTCGCATATTTAGCATATTTCCGCTACATTTCGCAACTTCACCGCATAAAATCACATAAAAACCCCGCATGTTTAATCGCATAATCAAGGATTTTAGCCCGCGTTTTTCTGAGGGTCTAGTTAGTGTTTTTTTTTTTGATAAAAAAAAAAAAAAAGATCAGTTAGCTGAGTTTCTTCCCGTTACATGGATATAAAACATTCATAGTTTATTAATATTAAGATTCCTGAGACGTTGTTTCCTGCAAATGACGCGTTTATCCGCCCGGTACCGGGGGGGCCGTGCGACAGGTTAATGGTGAATGCTAAGCTATAACTAGAAAATGCATTTCCTGCAGAAAATGTGTGTGAATGCTGTAAACTGTGAACATTTGTGGCTGAAAATGCAGAAAAAGCTGAATATGTTATTAGCTGAATGGTAGCTGCTTTTAGCTACACAAATGCAGAAAAAGCTTAATATTTAAAAGAAAGGGTTTAAAAAAAGGTATAAACAACATGTATAGCCTTGATGTCCTGAAATAGCTGAATAATGTAATAGTTGAATGGTTTCTGCAGCTGAAAGTAGGCTGAAGGAGTTAAATATCAGATGTAAGTAGTAGTGAATGAATTTGTATTAAGAAGAGAAAAGAAAGTAAAAAGGCTTGGGAAAGCAGCAGAAGAACTGCAAACTCTTCGACTAATGCTGCGTTCACACCGGACGCGATGCGAATATTCGCTTCGCTCCAATCGCTCAAGTTTCACTGCGGCTTGCAGTTTGTTTTATCGCGTCATTCAAAACAGACATACCGTTGACGCGCCGCGCCGTTGACGGACAGTTGAGGTTGTTTACACTTCCAAGATCGTTTTGATTATTTCTGTCGTTGACTATGGAGGATATAACAACTATTGCTGCTTTGTACCTTCTGTGGAAGTCCTACAAACGTAGCAACAAACGTCGCTCTGTCTGGGTTCACAATATAATCAAGCGTCGCACACAGTTTGGTGAATATCATTGTTTGATCAAGGAACTGCGCCTGGATGACTGCCGTTTCCAGCGGTATTTTAGGATGACCTGTGTCCAGTTTGATGATCTTCTAGCTCGGGTTGGTGTCAGGATTTCCCGAATGGACACAAACTACAGGCGTTCCCTCTCAGCTGCGGAGCGCCTGTCAATATGTCTCCGGTAAATTGCTTTGTTTTGTTTTTTATTAGCGTGTTAATTAGGGATGCCAGCGATTATTCGATTATTCGTTACAGTCTCCATAATCGAAGATTATTTTAAAAATTCGATTTTATTTATATATTTCGGGTGTCGAATAATCGATTAATATTCGCCAGGGCTGTCCGATTTTCGATTTTGATCATGGTCAGTTTCTGGCATCCCTAGTGTTAATATGAATACAACATATTTAATGAATCTTGCACGTCATGGTGAATCAATGCCACGCACTATGGATCAAAATGAACTGTTTGTTGTTATTATTTAATTATAATAAACGTTTAAAAGGGATGCTTAAATAACTCCCATCATGATAGTTTTAATGACTTTGTATACTGCAGGGTAGCTTGTGAATTTACTCCAGGTGGAACTAATTGTCTAATCTGATTTAACACTTGATTATATTTCACATTATTTCAAATCTGGAAAGTAACTAAAGGTATTAAATACATACCATTTAATGTAGCCTACTTAGTTACTTTACACCACTTTTTCAGGTTATGTCTTCATACAACTTTATTTGATTTATTTTATATATGTTTCTTTTCTTTTGTGCTGCAGGTACCTCGCTACAGGAGATTCATTCAGGACAATTGCCAACAGCTTCCGTGTTGGTGTCTCAACAGTCTCTACCATCCCTGATGTGGCCACTGCTATCTGGGACTGCCTTGTGGGGAGTTCATGGCTGTGCCCTCTACAGAGGAGTGAAGGTCAATAGCAGAGAAGTTTGAGGAGCGGTGGAACTTTCCTCTCTGCTGTGGAGCATTGGATGGGAAACATGTTGTCCTCAAAGCCCCAGAAAACACAGGATCCCAGTTCTTTAATTACAAAGGAACATTCTCACTTGATCTTTTGGCAGTTGTGGATGCAGAGCGTTGCTTTCGTGTCATTGATGTTGGGGGCTATGGAAGAACTAGTGATGGTGGCATTCTGGCCAACTCTGCTTTTGGTCAAGCCCTGAAATCTGGCTCCCTCCAACTGCCTGCTGGCCTGCCACTCTCAGGAGTGACCACCTGGGACCCCTGCCACATGTATTTGTTGCAGATGAGGCCTTTCCTCTCAGGAAAAACCTCATGAGGCCATTCCCTGGGCGCAACCTTCCCAGAGAGCGCAGAATATTTAATTACCGTCTGTCTCGAGCTCGGCTTGTTGTAGAGAATGCCTTTGGGATTCTCTCATCTCAGTGGAGGATGTACAGGCGTGTAATTGAGGTCCAGCCAGAAGTTGCAGAGAAGTTTGTGAAGGCTACCTGTATTCTCCATAACTTCTTGCGCAGGACAACCCAGGCAAACACACAGAGGGCCTTCTCAGTTGCTGATGTGGAGCCACTGCCAGGTCTAGGAAGAATTGCAGCCAACAACTCCGCAAGAGAGGCCATCAGAGTTCGGGAGGTCTTCACATCATACTTCAATGCAGAGGGAACGGTCCCATGGCAAGACGACGTGTAATGCACCAGCACACATTGAAAGGCTCTTTTAAGAGCCACCCACACATACTATTGAGCAACCTCCTGCAACATTTCTATCCCAACACCAGATTTAGGTCACCAATTCATATAATTATTTCTGTTAAATCCATGAATTATTGTTTTTGTGAGGTAGTGCCACTTTCTGCTTTTTAAATGACTTTATGATTTTAGGCAAAGCATATAATAGAAGTACATTTTGACTTTAAATGTAATAGAATTATGAAAATATGCAGTCTGTTATTGTCACGACCCCTCCACACCACGAGGGGTGCCGTCGGCTCTGTGTGTGTGTGCTTATAGGATCCAGTGCTGTGGGGCCGGCATTTGTCTGATGAGCTGCACCTGTGTCGGGGAGCCGAGAGCCAAACCGGATTCGTCCCTCGCCCTCATTCCTCTTGGCACTCTCTTCATGCCAGCCTCGGGGGACCTATTGCTGCAGTGTGAGAAAAGTTTTTAGAGAGTACTTGTCCATGGACAAGTGAGTTTTGGCAATTTACTTGTCCGAATACATTTTTCAGAGACAGTCTGTTAAAGTCCAGTGTGTTTGTCAGTGTTTGTTTCTGTGCTGAGCACCTAATCATAACAAATAATCATAACACCTGTGTGAGCCCAGAGATCAAAGGTTTCAATCTGCCCAGCAACACCATGGCAACCAACTGCAGCACTGAGTGCCATTAAGAATGCATTGAGGATCATATCTGACCATTTTGCCACTGTTCAAAAACTATGGCTCCTATAAAAAAAATGAACAGACCGTGAGCATCAGGGAACCCCAATGAACTGATAAATGTTTTTTTTTTTGGGTTTTGTGTGTCAAATGTGAAGATGGAGCAGTTTGTCTAAAGTGTACTTCTCTCTGCTCAAAAGAAAGATCCGGAAATTGTTTACATGGAGTCTGATGGGAGCTAGGTGGACTTTTTGAAAAGTTTTGTCTCTTCATGCCCTCAAGAGGCATTTTGTTATCTTTTCTTAATTTTTTTATTTTCCAACCTAGAGAGGTTTTCCTACGTTTTTCATGAAACATTATGTCTGAGGAGTGTAGGGTTTGGGAATTATGGCAAGTTTAAAACATTTTTTTGGGAGAATTTCAAGCCTTCTCCACTCTGTTTTTGAGATCAAAGCACTCTAGACTTAACGAGCTGCGCAATACACACTAATGTTAAAATCTGGTGCACTTTGAGCGCCCAATTACTAGAGACCTGATCTAGGGGGTACAACTCTAAAACACTCATATGAAAAAGAGCGGTTTACATTTTAATAATCAATAAGTATGTGAACATAACCAATAACCTACCATAGCCATTAACAAATAAATGTAACGTATTTTATTTTTGTTGTTCATTCATATCTTATTTTCCTAGTTAACCTTTATTTATTTATGCATATTTTTGTATCTCTCCAACTTGAAACGATATTTCTGGTTTACTATAGTATACATTGAAATGATTTCAAACCTGTTTTATTGATCCTAATAATTATAAAGGAGTGCCTTGGAAATATGTGTTTACATAATTTGTAAACACATATTTGTTTGAGACCCACTGAGATAACTCGTTTAGTTTGTTGTTATTAATAAAGAGGGAAGCAGGATCTGAGAGGTTTTGTTGTTGCTTTTATTAAATATGAATGATTTTAATCCAGCGTGTAGACGTTCTCCTGCAGAGGCCTCCTCAGCCGGATCTCGTAGATGATGTGCGGAGGCTCCTCCTCCTCCGGAAGCTGCAGGAGAAAACATAACTTTATTAACACAACCAGAACCACACAATCACACACAGAACCAGCTGCAGGTTATATTAGAATTAGCGTCTCTACTGGTACTCTTTTCACCCTCTGTCTAAAACCAGAGCCCAGTCCAAACTGAGAACAATTTCAAAATCTGAGAGAAAAGTCAAATTATGAGAAAAAAATGCCAAAAGTCAAATGAAAAAATAGAAATTCTGAAAAATTTCCAAAAAGTATAATTCTGAGAAAAGATGAAATTCTGAGAAAAGTAAAACATTTGAAATTCTGAGAAAAAAGTCTAAAAGTCCAATTCTGACAGTCAATTCTGCAAAAAAAAGATTATGCGAAAAATGTCAAATTATGAGAAAAGGAAGAGATGTGTATATGTACATATTGTGTATATATATATATATATTATATGTGTGTATATATATATATATATATATATATATATATATATAATATATATATGTATATATATATATATATATATATGTATATGTATTTATTCATTTGACTATCTATCTATTTATTTACCTATTAAACAATGAGGTATACCTACATTATGAAGCAAATCATGTATAAATACAACGCCATATGCATACATCAAATGTAACTGACACTGTAATCCCCCTACCCCCCACCCTTCATGTTATGTCCTGTCCTACTTCTGATGTATGTGAGCCATGTCCTTGTCCGTGGATTTTTGTCTTTTGTTGTTTAATAAAATAAAATGTTAAAAAAAAGAATTATGAGAAAAATGTCCAAAAATATCAAATTCTGAGAAAAAAGACAAAAATATCAAATTCTGAGAAAAAAATATCAAATTCCGAGAAAGAAAGTGACCAGAGCCCAGTCTGCTCTGATTGGTTAGCTGGCCAGCTCTGTTGTGATTGGTCGACCGCTTAGAGATGTCCCGCCCCTAAGCCAATGTGTTGGATCTCTAGCCAATAGGAGCAGCGCGAGTGTTTCCCTGAACTCACCATCCGCCGCTGAAGGCCCGTCTGTGCACTCCGCCTGCAGAGAGAAAGAAATCACATTAATAACAAACTCTGCCTGTTTTCATTTTGTGTTGAAGCAGGAAACGTACGTCTGAAGGCGAGGAAGATGAAGATGGAGGCGAAGACGATCAGCAGGACGACGGAGAGCGAGACCACAGGGACTCTCGTCTGGAGGGGGGATATTATTATTATTATTATTATTTATAGGTAACGAAAGAAGTGTCAATATTTGATTTTTTTATTAAAATCTCTATTTCATACTACGTTGTCAGACTTTTTAGTAAAATATTACACGGCAACGTCTAAGAGTTTTTGTGAGAAAGTTGGAACATTTTACAAAATAAATGTGAACTTTATAATTTAAACATTTTAATTCTATAAGAAAATTGTGATAATTTACTTAATGAAAAGTTTCCGTATTCTCTGGAAAACGCCAGAATATAACGGAAAAAAAGGTGGAATGTTAAAAAAGTGATGTTATTCTGAAGGAAGTTGGAACATTTTGAGTAAATCATTTGAATAATTTAAGAAAAAAGTGAAAATATTCCAGAATTTTGAGAAAAAGTCGGAAATGTTGGGAAAAAAATTCCAAAATTATAAAAGATCTTGGGAATTAATATCTGGGTCTCTATAGTGAATCTCTTTCACACCGGAGTACTTTTCCCCCCGAACTAGACCGATGGGGGGGGAATTTGGTTTCACACCAAAAGGATCTGGAACTAGTCGCTAGTTTGCGCGAACCTTTTCACCCCCAGATAGTCCCTGCTAGAGAGGTAGTACTTTCCTGGGGAGGAAATGGTTCGTGGGTGTCGGCCACACAAACCATTTCTGATTGGCTGGGCGAATTGCAAACCAGTAGAAGCTGCTGGGCCAGTCCCCAACTCCGGGGACTTCGGGTGGCAGTATACGCCGTGAAGTGACGTCAGCGGCTTCATTTGCCTAATCCTTCCCCAGGGACTTATTCCGGTGTGAACGCGATCTACTAGGACACTTCCAGGGACTAAAGAGTTCGGGGGGAACAAGTACCGGGGACTAAGTACCGGCTAAATGCTTGGTGTGAAAGTGGCTAAGGAGGTCTCTGTTCACTTATTGGTGCTCAAAGGTCAGTGATCAGCCGCCCTTCGTTTAATTCTATGGTTCCCTCGTTTCTATAGATCAGCTCCCATGAGATGAGTCTAATAATGAAATCTAATAATGACCTCAGATGTGAAGGCGTCGGGGTCGGAGGTCGAGTTCCTCCTCAGGAGATCCAGCTGAGACGACAGCAGCGACCTCCAGTTCACTGCGCGCACACACACACACACACACTTTGAATTACTGAACAAATTAACGTGTGATTTTAGTGAACGCAGCGTTTCTCGACACGAACGCACACTCAATCTGCAAATGATCTGAAGAGCTGCACAGACAACGTTCTCTAAACTACTGAAAGATTAGAATAAGAGAGGTGCTAAACTGACATGACACAGCAGTATGAGTCTAAACCCTGACATGAGGCACAGGTAGATGAGGCTCACCTGTGGTCACCTGACTGGTTCCTGTTGTTGTTGTTGTTGTTGTTGGAGAGGTGGTGACCGGAGCTGAGAGTAAACACAGTCAGATTAAACTGAGCGATGTGGAGGAACGCTAACTGTCTGTCTGTTTGATTGTGCTGCAACGTGTCTGAGCCTCAGATTGTCATGTGTCATCTGTAGCTACTGTAGCTACACATCAACGTGTCTCTGAGCCTCACCTTTGACCACCCTCAGTTCATGATGACCTTTTTGTCGTTGAAGAGGCCGTGGATATCGACCCGGCAGCAGTACGGCCCGCTGTCCGTCCTCTGAACGTCCAGGATGTCCAGATCCATCTGCCCGTCCAGAACCGCCCCGCTGAGCCGGTACCGCTCCGACACCTGGGACCAACGCAAGGTCAGTGTGGAAAGAGACTCTCTTCACACAGAGGGGACACATGTCTCTTCTACATCACATGTGTCCCCTCTTCTACATCAACATGTGTCCCCTCTTCTTCATGTCTCTTCTACATCAACATGTGTCCCCTCTTCTTCATGTCTCTTCTACATCAACATGTGTCCCCTCTTCTTCATGTATCTTCTACATCAACATGTGGAAAGAGACTCTGAAAGTCTCAGGAACAAAGATTCTCTCTTTTGATCCATTTTTATAAAATTTGTCTGAAAATCAGCTGATCAGATTTTGCAAAAAAAAGTTTCCTCTTTGAACATGTTCGTATATATTTTTCAGATTTTTCCAAATTCTTTGGGACATCATTCTCATTTATTTGATGTATTTCTCTTCCTCTTTTTAGACGTATTTTTCAGACATTTTTCTTATATCTTTTTAAACTATTTTCTTACCTTTTCACTGACATTTTGTACTTTTGGAAAATCTTCCTAGAATTTTTACAATTGTTTTACTTTTTCACGTTTTTTCAACAGAGTATTAATATATCAAAAGTACCTTAACAGAGTGTATTAGTACTTCAGCTGTAACAGAGTGTGTGTACAGTGTGTATTAGTACTTCAGCTGTAACATAGTGTGTGTACACAGTGTGAGAAAAAGTTTTTAGAGAGTACTTGTCCATGGACAAGTGAGTTTGGCAATTTACTAGTCCGAATACATTTTTCACTTGTCCAGAATGGACAAAAATTGGGGCCACTGGAATCTTCTTCTTCGCCAACGTATTTTACTTTTCCCCACGATTTTTACGTCACCGCTAACGTAAGTGAGCGGTAAGATTTTACTGCATCACACATACCTAGGGTTGGGTATAGTTTGGATTTTAACGATTCCGGTTCTGCTTTTCGATTCCGGTTATTTTCGGTTCTCGATTCCGGTTCTTTGAGAGGGTAAAATAAGTCCCATGACAAACTGGGAGAAAAACATATTTATGAAAACATTAAGTCAAATCTGTATTCCTATTTAGAAATCACTTCATACTGTTTAATTTCTTACGGTTATTGAATACAATTATATAAAAATAATCTCTGCATTGTTTAGTTAGTTCTATGTGGTGCAGTTTGAGAATGTACAATTGGCCCAGTCTCCTCTGATGTTACACTGCAACCTGCCTGTGAGACAGAGTCCAACCACACATGTCCAACACATAGGCCTAATAATAATAATACATTATATTTATAGCCTATAGGCCTAGCGCTTTTCTACAACTCAAAGACGCTTGCATGCTTACACATGTCCTGCAACACACATGCTGCAGCTGCCCAGCTGCTCACTGTTTGTAAAAGTAAATAAATACTATTTTCATTTCAATAATGTATTTTCTATACCCTGCTTCATAAACAATACTGACATCCCTGTGCTCCTCCGAGTCTGGGGGTCGGGGGATGTGAGGACAGCGCGAGGACACAGACAGGGAGGCTGATTTACTTCATAAAGGAAATGGCGTCAATATTAACAACATAGGAGCTAAAACGCTTAATAACCTTCATTACGTGTTAAGAAAGAACATAAGAAAGTTTGACAAAGATTAGGCTGTTAAACGGGCAGCGGGTCCACTGTGTGTAGAAAGAGAGAGGGAGAGAGAGAGAGAGACGCTGAACTGCACCGTGCAGCGATCAGATGATCCGGAGCATAGAGAGAGAGAGCTGCGGTCCGCGGGTCTCCGCCTCCTGTCCTCACAACTCTTATTAATCACGGTACCGGACAATTGTTATTTGTTCCTACTCGGAACCGAGTTTTGCTTCCCAACCCTGCCACTGTGCAACACTTCCCGCACTGCCCCGCCCCCGTCTAACAGTACAGAAAGCGCGAGATGCATTTCCTTAGGAATCGACAAGCAAACCGAAACTAACATTTCTAAACGAACAATGGCGGACACGGACAATTTGCGAATGAGTTCTGCATTTTGTAAACTGAGTTTATCAATAATTGTCAATAAATGAGGGCTAAAAACGTCACTTGTCCGCTGGACAAGTCAATTGACAGATCTACTTGTCCGACATTGTAAATAACACGTCCCGGGCGGTGGGACGGGTACTTTTTCGCACACTGGTACAGAGTGTATTAGTACTTCAGCTGTAACATAGTGTGTGTACAGAGTGTATTAGTACTTCAGCTGTAACATAGTATGTGTACAGAGTGTATTAGTACTTCAGCTGTAACAGAGTGTGTGTACAGTGTGTATTAGTACCTTTGACACGACCCCGTTCTCGTCGCTCTGCAGTAAAAGGTCTCGGCACCAGAACGTTCCGCAGCTCCGCCCCCAGCAGACCCGGCTCCGCCCCAAACGCCGGACCGAGTACTGACAGAGTGAGCGAGGCCACGCCCCCTTCCCACACCTTGAAGCAGGATGTCCCTGCGCACACACACACACACACACACACACACACACACACACACACACACACACACACACACACACACTTTTAATCTCCTTTCTTCTTTTCTACTTTGATAATCCAACTATTTCGGAAAATGGAAAAAAAGTTATTCCGTAAAAATATTCAGACTTTTTGGGGGAATTTTACAAAAGAAATGAACTTTCTAGTTTCCTCTGGTCTCCCAGCGGTGTTTTGAGCTTCTTTCTTCTTATTTCACATCAAACCAAAGATACAGCTTCTAACTCTTCGTTCAGATTGTAAAGAGAAAGCAGCAAATCTTCTCATGTGCCGAGCTGCAGAGCAGCACGAGGCCAAAGGTCCACATCCACATTAGGGTCCTTTGCATCTTGTCAAGCGTCTGAGTTAGTGGAGGAGCTGCAGCCGTCAGAGAAACGTAGAGAGAGGCACGGAGAGAAAATACTGCAAGTACCTCAAATAAGAAGTAAAGTAATCAGGGTGAAGTAAAAGTACTCAGTTACTCAGTTTGTTTCTCACCTGACAGCACGACGAGGAAAGGACGAAGACCGGAGGAGAGACGGCCGCCATGCTGTGTGTGTGTGTGTGTGGTGTGTGTGTGTGTGGGTGTGGGTGTGGGTGTGTGTGTGTGGATTGTCTGACCACAGTATGTCTCTGTGCTGAGGGAACATGTGTGTTTGTGTAGTAAAAGTTAGTTCTTAGCAATTACACATAACTTTAAAAATAATAATCTGAGTTTTTCCTCATGTTTGTTTTATAAAATGTCCGTTCTTTTAAAATATTCCAAATAATCTTTAATGTAGAAATTCAGAATATTTTCTCTTAATATTTTGACAATTCTTGTTTTATTTAACATTTATTTTTTGGTGATTTTCCAACTTTTATTTGGAGATTTCTGCCAGTTTTTTCTTTTAATTCTGCAATTATTTCCAAAACATTCTGAATTTTAACATTTAGAATTTTCTGTAGATTTTATCTGGATATATATTCTGACTTTTACTCTTGATATCCAGAATCTCTGATTGCAGTGTTTTGACTTGTCTTGAATATTTCCAGCCAATTTCTCATTAAATGTTTTTTAATATTCTGACTTTATTGTAATTTCCGTAAATCAGAATAAAACTGATTTGAAGA
The DNA here is from genome assembly GCA_012861695.1 of Trematomus loennbergii. Classification (NCBI taxonomy): domain Eukaryota; kingdom Metazoa; phylum Chordata; class Actinopteri; order Perciformes; family Nototheniidae; genus Trematomus; species Trematomus loennbergii. Next base: position 201,096 of record JAAOOA010000633.1, read on the forward strand.
GCGTCATTTTGGACTGCAACACAAAGCACCATTCATGCAACACACACACACACACACACACACACACACACACCACACACACACACACACACACACACACACACACACACACACACACACACACACACACACCACACCACACACACACACACACACACACACACACAACACACACACACACCCACACACACACACACACACACACACACACACACACACACACACACACACACTGTGGCTGTGTGGAGATGTCGCAGAAATATAAAGGGTTCATTATTCACGCTATATACTCCCAATGCCCCCCCCCAAACTCTGAGAGGCTTCTATATTAATAAACACAACAAAAAATGTAACCAAACGAAATGAAACATATTACATAACCAGGACTCTTTAAAGTAGAAACACTACATATGATATACACCTGAACATCAGTCAGGAGAGGACTCTTTAAAGTAGAAACACTACATACTGATATACACCTGAACATCAGCAGGAGAGGACTCTTTAAAGTAGAGACACTACAATACTGATATACACCTGAACATCAGCAGGAGAGGACTCTTTAAAGTAGAGACACTACATACTGATATACACCTGAACATCAGCAGGAGAGGACTCTTTAAAGTAGAGACACTACATACTGATATACACCTGAACATCAGCAGGAGAGGACTCTTAAAGTGGAGACACTACATACTGATATACACCTGAACATCAGCAGGAGAGGACTCTTTAAAGTAGAGACACTACATACTGATATACACCTGAACATCAGCAGGAGAGGACTCTTTAAAGTAGAAACACTACATACTGATATAACACCTGAACATCAGCAGGAGAGGACTCTTTAAAGTAGAGACACTACATACTGTATACACCTGAACATCAGTAGGAGAGGACTCTTTAAAGTAGAGACACTACATACTGATATACCACCTGAACATCAGCAGGAGAGGACTCTTTAAAGTGGAGACACTACATACTGATATACACCTGAACATCAGCAGGAGAGGACTCTTTAAAGTAGAGACACTACATACTGATATACACCTGAACATCAGCGGAGAGGACTCTTTAAAGTAGAGCCACTACATACTGATATACACCTGAACATCAGCAGGAGAGGACTCTTTAAAGTAGATACGCTACATACTGATATACACCTGAACATCAGCAGGAGAGGACTCTTTAAAGTAGAGACACTACATACTGATATACACCTGAAACATCAGCAGGAGAGGACTCTTTAAAGTAGAGACACTACATACTGATATACACCTGAACATCAGCAGGAGAGGACTCTTTAAAGTAGAAACACTACATACTGATATACACCTGAACATCAGCAGGAGAGGACTCTTTAAAGTAGAGACACTACATACTGATATACACCTGAACATCAGCAGGAGAGGACTCTTTAAAGTGGAGACACTACATACTGATATACACCTGAACATCAGCAGGAGAGGACTCTTTAAAGTAGAGACACTACATACTGATATACACCTGAACATCAGCAGGAGAGGACTCTTTAAAGTGGAGACACTACATACTGATATACACCTGAACATCAGCAGGAGAGGACTCTTTAAAGTAGAGACACTACATACTGATATACACCTGAACATCAGCAGGAGAGGACTCTTTAAAGTAGAGACACTACATACTGATATACACCTGAACATCAGCAGGAGAGGACTCTTTAAAGTAGAAACACTACATACTGATATACACCTGAACATCAGCAGGAGAGGACTCTTTAAAGTAGAGACACTACATACTGATATACACCTGAACATCAGCAGGAGAGGACTCTTTAAAGTAGAGACACTACATACTGATATACACCTGAACATCAGCAGGAGAGGACTCTTTAAAGTGGAGACACTACATACTGATATACACCTGAACATCAGCAGGAGAGGACTCTTTAAAGTAGAGACACTACATACTGATATACACCTGAACATCAGCAGGAGAGGACTCTTTAAGTAGAGCCACTACATACTGATATACACCTGAACATCAGCAGGAGAGGACTCTTTAAAGTAGATACGCTACATACTGATATACACCTGAACATCAGCAGGAGAGGACTCTTTAAAGTAGAGACACTACATACTGATATACACCTGAACATCAGCAGGAGAGGACTCTTTAAAGTAGAGACACTACATACTGATATACACCTGAACATCAGCAAGAGGACTCTTTAAAGTAGAAACACTACATACTGATATACACCTGAACATCAGCAGGAGAGGACTCTTTAAAGTAGAGACACTACATACTGATATACACCTGAACATCAGCAGGAGAGGACTCTTTAAGTGGAGACACTATACTGATATACACCTGAACATCAGCAGGAGAGGACTCTTTAAAGTAGAGACACTACATACTGATATACACCTGAACATCAGCAGGAGAGGCTCTTTAAAGTAGATACGCTACATACTGATATACACCTGAACATCAGCAGGAGAGGACTCTTTAAAGTAGAGACACTACATACTGATATACACCTGAACATCAGCAGGAGAGGACTCTTTAAAGTAGAGACACTACATACTGATATACACCTGAACATCAGCAGGAGAGGACTCTTTAAAGTAGAGACACTACATACTGATATACACCTGAACATCAGCAGAGAGGACTCTTTAAGTAGACACTACATACTGATATACACCTGAACATCAGCAGGAGAGGACTCTTTAAAGTAGAGACACTACATACTGATATACACCTGAACATCAGCAGGAGAGGACTCTTTAAAGTAGAGACACTACATACTGATATACACCTGAACATCAGCAGGAGAGGACTCTTTAAAGTAGAGACACTACATACTGATATACACCTGAACATCAGCAGGAGAGGACTCTTTAAAGTGGAGAACTACATACTGATATACACCTGAACATCAGCAGGAGAGGAACTCTTTAAAGTAGAGACACTACATACTGATATACACCTGAACATCAGCAGGAGAGGACTCTTTAAAGTAGAGACACTACATACTGATATACCCTGAACATCAGCAGGAGAGGACTCTTAAAGTAGATACGCTACATACTGATATACACCTGAACATCAGCAGGAGAGGACTCTTTAAAGTAGAGACACTACATACTGATATCACCTGAACATCAGCAGGAGAGGACTCTTTAAAGTAGAGACACTACATACTGATATACACCTGAACATCAGCAGGAGAGGACTCTTTAAAGTAGAACACTACATACTGATATACACCTGAACATCAGGCAGGAGAGGACTCTTTAAAGTAGAGACACTACATACTGATATACACCTGAACATCAGCAGGAGGACTCTTTAAAGTGGAGACACTACATACTGATATACACCTGAACATCAGCAGGAGAGGACTCTTTAAAGTAGAGCACTACATACTGATATACACCTGAACATCAGCAGGAGAGGACTCTTTAAAGTAGATACGCTACATACTGATATACACCTGAACATCAGCAGGAGAGGACTCTTTAAAGTAGAGACCTACATACTGTATACACCTGAACATCAGCAGGAGAGGACTCTTTAAAGTAGAGACACTACATACTGATATACACCTGAACATCAGCAGGAGAGGACTCTTTAAAGTAGAGACACTACATACTGATATACACCTGAACATCAGCAGGAGAGGACTCTTTAAAGTAGATACGCTACATACTGATATACACCTGACATCAGCAGGAGAGGACTCTTTAAAGTAGAGACACTACATACTGATATACACCTGAACATCAGCAGGAGAGGACTCTTTAAAGTAGAGACACTACATACTGATATACACCTGAACATCAGCAGGAGAGGACTCTTTAAAGTAGAGACACTACATACTGATATACACCTGAACATCAGCAGGAGAGGACTCTTTAAAGTAGAGACACTACATACTGATATACACCTGAACATCAGCAGGAGAGGACTCTTTAAAGTAGAGACACTACATACTGATATACACCTGAACATCAGCAGGAGAGGACTCTTTAAAGTAGAGACACTACATACTGATATACACCTGAACATCAGCAGGAGAGGACTCTTTAAAGTGAGACACTACATACTGATATACACCTGAACATCAGCAGGAGAGGACTCTTTAAAGTAGAGACACTACATACTGATATACACCTGAACATCAGCAGGAGAGGACTCTTTAAAGTAGAGACACTACATACTGATATACACCTGAACATCAGCAGGAGAGGACTCTTTAAAGTAGATACACTACATACTGATATACACCTGAACATCAGCAGGAGAGGACTCTTTAAAGTAGAGACACTACATACTGATATACACCTGAACATCAGCAGGAGAGGAAAAAAATGCTACAACTGTTTATCCATAGGTTAATAATGTATCTGTGCCTTGAAACTTTGAAAAAAATATTTATAATCCATAATTCCATTTTTTTTGTATAAAGAGATTTCATTCATCAAAATCAAGCAAGGGAAGCCAGAGATTTTGGAAAATCCACCCAAATGACCCCAGAAGTGGTTTCTTTTGCTAAATCTCTCTAAAAAGGCCAAATGTCACTTGTTTTGCATCAATCTTGATACAGGGTACTTATTATATGTTGTACTTTGGATTCCTAAAGCTTTTAGTGTACTAACCCATCATCCAAGGGTAGTTTTCACTATAAGTAAAAAATGAATTTTTGGACGGACACTATAATTTACAGTTTTTTACTATGTAAAATATGAATTTTCTTTAAATTAAAAAACATCTATATTGATTCTGACTTTTCTACATCCAACTCACAGGTTTATCATTACTTTGAGAAAAAAGATTATTAATTTAACCCTTTTAGAAGGGAAGATATGGTCATTTGTTCTGGGAATGTCATTTTCGAGCCTGAGACCTGAAAAACAGGCTCAGGGCTTAACAGGTTAAAGATCAATAACAGTCAGAAAAATGTGAAGAACATTTTTAATTTCATGACATTTTGTGCTCATCATTTATCATCATAAATGTAAATGAAATGGAGAAAATGTCACATGAATGTATAAATATAAATTTGGAAAAAAGACAATGCTTTCTCTGTAAAGCGGCCTTGGGTCCCCTCAAAGGCGCTATATAAATTGAAGTTATTATTATTAAAGGGCTTTCAATGATTAAAATATGTAATTACATAGCCAATAAAATATTGGCAAATATTTGATCCGTTCTAAATATTTTAAAGGGATATCTTTCAGGTTCAGAAAACGTGCACGCGTTAAAAAAGTGAAAGTTGTTTTATTAACACATTGACTTTGACCGTCCTAATATTTATTTATAAATAATTATGAATTAAACAATTATTTTGAACGTGTTCCCAGAGGCTCATGGGAGTTGTAGTTAATGATGGGGTCCATGTTGCTGAATCTGAGCTCTTCCTGTTTCAGCTGCTGGAGTTCGGTCCGGTCCGACTGAGAGAGAAACTGAAGTTCTGCAAAGGAGAAATACTCAAACACAGGTCCAGTTTGGAGACAGGCTTCTACCCTCAGGTCCAGTTTGATGACTTCCTGTTAGCCGAGGCGACTGTTCGCAGACCTTGGCCTGAAGACCCCTCCCCACTGGACAGAGAAGAAGACCCCTCCCCACTGGAGAGATGAAGACCCCTCCGCACTGCAGAGAGATGAAGACCACTCCCCACTGCAGAGAGATGAAGACCCCTCCCCACTGGAGAGAGATGAAGACCCTCCCCACTGCAGAGAGATGAAGACCCCTCCCCACTGCAGAGAGATGAAGACCCCTCCCCACTGGAGAGAGATGAAGACCCCTCCCCACTGGACAGAGAAGAGAAGAAGAGATGAAGACCCTCCCCACTGGAGAGAGATGAAGACCCCTCCCCACTGGACAGAGATGAAGACCCCTCCCCACTGCAGAGAGATGAAGACCCCTCCCCACTGGAGAGAGATGAAGACCCCTCCCCACTGGAGAGAGATGAAGACCCCTCCCCACTGCAGAGAGATGAAGACCCCTCCCCACTGCAGAGAGATGAAGACCCCTCCCCACTGCAGAGAGATGAAGAGCAGGACATTAATAAAGCAGAATAGATCAGAATCAGAGTTTAGATAAGCACATCCTGCCTTCACTGAACTAACATTACATTCAGAGTTGGAGCTAAATATTGGTTTATCTTATTTTACAAGTAAACATGTATTTTCTAGACGTTTTTGTTTTAGTGAATGAAATTATTAATTATCGTAACAATTTTTGTTGCAGTAGTTCTCTTTGCTTTTATTGAAATACTACAATAAACGGATGAAAGGATGTTCTGCCTGGACATTGGACTTTATTCCCTGTATTAATACTCTGTTACAGTGAAAGTACTAACACTACACTGTATTAATACTCTGTTACAGTGAAAGTACTAACACTGCATGACTGTATTAATACTCTGTTACAGTGAAAGTACTAACACTACACTGTATGTATAAAAGTATACACACTACTGTTACAGTAAAAGTACTAACACTACACTGTATTAATACTCTGTTACAGTAAAAGTACTAACACTACACTGTATTAATACTCTGTTACAGTAAAAGTACTAACACTACACTGTATTAATACTCTGTTACAGTAAAAGTACTAACACTACACTGTATTAATACTCTGTTACAGTAAAAGTACTAACACTACACTGTATTAATACTCTGTTACAGTAAAAGTACTAACACTACACTGTATTAATACTCTGTTACAGTAAAGTACTAACACTACACTGTATTAATACTCTGTTACAGTAAAGTACTAACACTACACTGTATTAATACTCTGTTACAGTAAAAGTACTAACACTACACTGTATTAATACTCTGTTACAGTAAAAGTACTAACACTACACTGTATTAATACTCTGTTACAGTAAAAGTACTAACCACTACACTGTATTAATACTCTGTTACAGTGAAAGTACTAACACTACACTGTATTAATACTCTGTTACAGTAAAGTACTACACTACACTGTATTAATACTCTGTTACAGTAAAAGTACTAACACTACACTGTATTAATACTCTGTTACAGTGAAAGTACTAACACTACACTGTATTAATACTCTGTTACAGTAAAAGTACTAACACTACACTGTATTAATACTCTGTTACAGTGAAAGTACTAACACTACACTGTATTAATACTCTGTTACAGTGAAAGTACTAACACTACACTGTATTAATACTCTGTTACAGTAAAAGTACTACACTACACTGTATTAATACTCTGTTACAGTAAAAGTACTAACACTACACTGTATTAATACTCTGTTACAGTAAAAGTACTAACACTACACTGTATTAATACTCTGTTACAGTGAAAGTACTAACACTACACTGTATTAATACTCTGTTACAGTAAAAGTACTACACTACACTGTATTAATACTCTGTTACAGTAAAAGTACTAACACTACACTGTATTAATACTCTGTTACAGTAAAGTACTAACACTACACTGTATTAATACTCTGTTACAGTACTATTTACTCTGTTACAAAGTACTAACACTACACTGTATTAATACTCTGTTACAGTAAAAGTACTAACACTACACTGTATTAATACTCTGTTACAGTAAAAGTACTAACACTACACTGTATTAATACTCTGTTACAGTAAAGTACTAACACTACACTGTATTAATACTCTGTTACAGTGAAAGTACTAACACTACACTGTATTAATACTCTGTTACAGTAAAAGTACTAACACTACACTGTATTAATACTCTGTTACAGTGAAAAGTACTAACACTACACTGTATTAATACTCTGTTACAGTGAAAGTACTAACACTACACTGTATTAATACTCTGTTTCAGTGAAAGTACTAACACTGCACTGTATTAATACTCAGTTACAGTGAAAGTACTAACACTACACTGTATTAATACTCTGTTCCAGTAAAAGTACTAACACTACACTGTATTAATACTCTGTTACAGTGAAAGTACTAACACTACACTGTATTAATACTCTGTTACAGTGAAAGTACTAACACTACACTGTATAATACTCTGTTACAGTGAAAGTACTAACACTACACTGTATTAATACTCTGTTTCAGTGAAAGTACTAACACTGCACTGTATTAATACTCAGTTTACAGTGAAAGTACTAACACTACACTGTATTAATACTCTGTTCCAGTAAAGTACTAACACTACACTGTATTAATACTCTGTTACAGTGAAAGTACTAACACTACACTGTATTAATACTCTGTTACAGTGAAAGTACTAACACTACACTGTATTAATACTCTGTAACAGTGAAAGTACTAACACTACACTGTATTAATACTCTGTTACAGTGAAAGTACTAACACTACACTGTATTAATACTCTGTTACAGTAAAAGTACTAACACTACACTGTATTAATACTCTGTTCCAGTGAAAGTACTAACACTACACTGTATTAATACTCTGTTACAGTGAAAGTACTAACACTACACTGTATTAATACTCTGTTCAGTGAAAGTACTAACACTCACTGTATTAATACTCAGTTACAGTGAAAGTACTAACACTACACTGTATTAATACTCTGTTCCAGTAAAAGTACTAACACTACACTGTATTAATACTCTGTTCCAGTGAAAGTACTAACACTACACTGTATTAATACTCTGTTACAGTGAAAGTACTAACACTACACTGTATTAATACTCTGTTACAGTGAAAGTACTAACACTACACTGTATTAATACTCTGTTACAGTGAAAGTACTAACACACTGTATAATCTGTTACAGTGAAAGTACTAACACTGCACTGTATTAATACTCAGTTACAGTGAAAGTACTAACACTACACTGTATTAATACTCTGTTCCAGTAAAAGTAGTACAACACTACACTGTATTAATACTCTGTTACAGTGAAAGTACTAACACTACACTGTATTAATACTCTTTCAGTGAAAGTACTAACACTGCACTGTATTAATACTCAGTTACAGTAAAAGTACTAACACTACACTGTATTAATACTCTGTTCCAGTAAAAGTACTAACACTACACTGTATTAATACTCTGTTACAGTGAAAGTACTAACACTACACTGTATTAATACTCTGTTACAGTGAAAGTACTAACACTACACTGTATTAATACTCTGTTACAGTGAAAGTACTAACACTACACTGTATTAATACTCTGTTACAGTAAAAGTAACCACTACACTGTATTAATACTCTGTTACAGTAAAAGTACTAACACTACACTGTATTAATACTCTGTTACAGTAAAAGTACTAACACTACACTGTATTAATACTCTGTTACAGTGAAAGTACTAACACTACACTGTATTAATACTCTGTTACAGTAAAAGTACTAACACTACACTGTATTAATACTCTGTTACAGTAAAAGTACTAACACTACACTGTATTAATACTCTGTTACAGTAAAAGTACTAACACTACACTGTATTAATACTCTGTTACAGTGAAAGTACTAACACTGCACTGTATTAATACTCTGTTACAGTGAAAGTACTAACACTACACTGTATTAATACTCTGTTACAGTGAAAGTACTAACACTACACTGTATTAATACTCTGTTCCAGTAAAAGTACTAACACTACACTGTATTAATACTCTGTTACAGTGAAAGTACTAACACTACACTGTATTAATACTCTGTTACAGTAAAAGTACTAACACTACACTGTATTAATACTCTGTTACAGTGAAAGTACTAACACTACACTGTATTAATACTCTGTTACAGTGAAAGTACTAACACTACACTGTATTAATACTCTGTTCAGTGAAAGTACTAACACTGCACTGTATTAATACTCAGTTACAGTGAAAGTACTAACACTACACTGTATTAATACTCTGTTCCAGTAAAAGTACTAACACTACACTGTATTAATACTCTTTACAGTGAAAGTACTAACACTACACTGTATTAATACTCTGTTACAGTGAAAGTACTAACACTACACTGTATTAATACTCTGTTACAGTGAAAGTACTAACACTACACTGTATTAATACTCTGTTCAGTGAAAGTACTAACACTGCACTGTATTAATACTCAGTTACAGTGAAAGTACTAACACTACACTGTATTAATACTCTGTTACAGTAAAAGTACTAACACTACACTGTATTAATACTCTGTTACAGTGAAAGTACTAACACTACACTGTATTAATACTCTGTTACAGTGAAAGTACTAACACTACACTGTATTAATACTCTGTTAACAGTGAAAGTACTAACACTACACTGTATTAATACTCTGTTACAGTGAAAGTACTAACACTACACTGTATTAATACTCTGTTACAGTAAAAGTACTAACACTACACTGTATTAATACTCTGTTACAGTGAAAGTACTAACACTACACTGTATTAATACTCTGTTACAGTGAAAGTACTAACACTACACTGTATTAATACTCTGTTTCAGTGAAAGTACTAACACTGCACTGTATTAATACTCAGTTACAGTGAAAGTACTAACACTACACTGTATTAATACTCTGTTCCAGTAAAGTACTAACACTACACTGTATTAATACTCTGTTCCAGTGAAAGTACTAACACTACACTGTATTAATACTCTGTTACAGTGAAAGTACTAACACTACACTGTATTAATACTCTGTTACAGTGAAAGTACTAACACTACACTGTATTAATACTCTGTTACAGTGAAAGTACTAACACTCACTGTATTAATACTCTGTTACAGTGAAAGTACTAACACTGCACTGTATTAATACTCAGTTACAGTGAAAGTACTAACACTACACTGTATTAATACTCTGTTCCAGTAAAAGTACTAACACTACACTGTATTAATACTCTGTTACAGTGAAAGTACTAACACTGCACTGTATTAATACTCTGTTTCAGTGAAAGTACTAACATTGCACTGTATTAATACTCAGTTACAGTGAAAGTACTAACACTACACTGTATTAATACTCTGTTCCAGTAAAAGTACTAACACTACACTGTATTAATACTCTGTTACAGTGAAAGTACTAACACTACACTGTATTAATACTCTGTTACAGTGAAAGTACTAACACTACACTGTATTAATACTCTGTAACAGTGAAAGTACTAACACTACACTGTATTAATACTCTGTTACAGTGAAAGTACTAACACTACACTGTATTAATACTCTGTTACAGTGAAAGTACTAACACTACACTGTATTAATACTCTGTTACAGTGAAAGTACTAACACTACACTGTATTAATACTCAGTTACAGTGAAAGTACTAACACTACACTGTATTAATACTCTGTTCCAGTGAAAGTACTAACACTACACTGTATTAATACTCTGTTACAGTGAAAGTACTAACATTCGTGCCGGGAATTTATTTAAACAGATGGACAAAGAATCAAACCATTCAGCTGTCTTTGTCGTAATTAATTTATTGCAAGAATGTTCAGTGAGTCACTCAGAGAGCATACTGTCTGCAGAGTGGAAGAGCAAGAGTAGAGTTTTGGTTGAATACTTAGACACAGAGAGAGGAGAAGGGGGGGGGGTGAAGTGTGTGTTTGATGTATTTAGTTAGAACGCTTTGGATTAATTTCTCTAACTGGTGGAGGGTTTGGTTCAGGCACTGAAACAGGAAGTGAAGAATCTGGCAAAATGTGTGAGGCCTGTTCCCCTTCTCCATCTCATGATGATGCACATCATTTGTATTTCCCAACAGGGCGTGTTGGTAGGTGGGGTTTATCTTCAGTCTCTAGCTGTACTCTGTCTGCTGTAATAGATCGTCCTCAGAGGAGAGCCAGGTCATCATGGAGACTAGAACGAACAGGAGGGGAAGTTACGTTCCCTTTGTAAGGAAGGAGCATCTGAAGCTGGATGATTTGAGAAAGAGAAAGGGCTCAGGAAACAATTACCTCTTTAAAAATGAATAATCCCAGAATACCCACGACCAGAGATCCATGTGAGCCATCTGAAGCACGACACCAACAGAAAGGGTTTGATCGGCATCAAGGAGTCCAAGGGCTTCAAGAACCCGTTTGTGGAACAAGAATTTGGAAAAGACCTGGTGTGGTGGGGTCTGTCGGTGGGGAGGGAGGAACTCAGATCAGCTGAGCAGCGCCTCCTCCAGGAAACATACCCGGACCGAACAGAGCAGCAGGTCCAGGATCAGCAGAGCTTCCTGGGGAAGTTTGCCTCCTCACCGGCCTTCAAGAAGAGCTCCAGGCTGGGATCGTACCGCTTCACCTTTCCCCTTCAGGAGCTGCTGGAGGCCTACAGTCTGCAGGTACTGAGGTCAGGGTTTAGGGCTCATAATGCTGACTCATGTCAGGGTTTAGGACCAGGGTTCGAGTTATAAACTGAGCTCTATGGGGGTCTTTAAAATATATATTATAAAGGAGTGCCTTGGAAATATTTGTTTACATAAATTGCATTTATCTCTCTCTCTCTCTCGATCCCACGCTCGCACTTTGCCTGTGAGCTGCGGACGCCTGATAAGCCAACACCCCCACTTTCATCACTTACAGCGCCCATCGTACAGGGCAAATGAAAAGTGTAACCGGGGTGAAAAGGGTGTTACCTTGACTTAATTATGAATGTTGTTACATCAAGGCCGAAAATTAGGATGAGCGCAAACAGTCAAAAATGTGTTTTTCCCTCCCAGAGCTGCCAGCGCAGCGCCCCCCAGATCTGGCGCACTAGGCGACCGCCTATGTCGCCTATGCCAAAAACCGGCCCTGTAGACCATGCTAAATGTATGTCTGCATAAAGCTGAGTTATGATCGGTCATAATAACACAGAATTTGGTGATGATGAAATAGTTTACAGTGAGATTTACTCCCATACTTTTGGCCATACTCACGCAGCCCTACAAAGGAATTGAGATTTCCACACAAATGTTCTTTAGCAAGTGTGCAGAGCAGTGTTGATTTAAAAAAGCTATTTGAAGGTTGGATATTTGTAAACCTTTTTTTGTGTATATATATTAATAATTTAAGATGTAAATGAATTCCAGTGTATTTGTAGTACTTTCTATTTTTATTGTGACATTTGGTGCCCCCCCACATATCAAATCCCAACTTAACCCCTGCACACACACACACACACACACACACACACCACACACACACACACACACACACACACACACACACACACACACACAAACACACACACACACACACACACACACACACACACACACACACACACACACAACACACACACACACACACAACACAGCAGCAGCCCTCTAATTGCTACAAACTTAAATAAAATTGTTCTTTTGGAAAACATGTTTTTCTTTTAGCCTATTTACCTTGTTGACGTAAATAATACTCATTACATTGACACTTGCATTATTTGTGATTAAAATAATGGTTGTTGGTAATGTATTAGCGACCCCCGCAGATGTATGATTTCACTGCGTCCATGGGAGCTCAGGCCCCGGCTCCACGAGGACGAAAACTGGTTGAATCCGCATATTTCTCATGCGTATAGCCCTCTAAGCTCCACGACGCCGTAAGGGGAAACGTAGAAACAGACCCCGCAAACGACAACGGGTCCAAAGGTGGATAGATCTGGGAACAGAGCGCTCTGGGGGGTCCAACGGGGCCGTGGAGTCGCCTATACGGTCATTCGTTTTCATAGCCCCGCCTCTCCCCCGCAGGGTTGCTATCGTGCTCCAGTCGCTACTGACCATGCTACAGTTCTTTGTGCAACATCTACAGGAGCTCCTCCTTGAATTCAGATTATTTATCTTTATCTCGATATGGACATAAACGCGAGTGAAGTCTAATCTGACAGGACGGAGACACGCAGCTCCTGCCGCTGTGATGCAGCGGGAGCAAAACACACACTTCAAGTCAGATCATCACCCTTAGCTATTTTAATTACCTCTCAAACTACCTAAACTAGTTAAAAATATGTTCATTTTTACTGTCGGGTCACTCATTACAGGATCAGCTGCTGCATGAGACAGACACTGACGCTGTGAGAAGAGAGGAAAAAGAGACAGGCTCTGTGTATTTGATGATTATATATCATTATATCGTCGTTATTCATTTGTTTTAAAGCTCAATAAATAACAATGAAGACCTTTGACCGGCACTTTTATAATTTTGTCCGGAAGATTTAAACTTTAATATACGTTGACCGGCGAAAAACTCTGCGCAGATCCCTCGGCCCCCACCCATGGAATAAACAGAAGGGCAGCCATGACAACCATTCTTCTTCGCTGCTTTTGTGGAGGAAGTTGCTGCTTTTGTGGAGGAAGTTACAGCACCACGTACAGGTTCGGCATATGTACTGCAGCTTTTCCAGCATTTGGATGTAAACGGAGCCGTCTCGTGGAGCTTGACACAATCCGGTGTATATTGCGTGGGGACGGAAGGTTTTTTGCGGTTGCATTTGTGTTACTCCGATGCGTTTTGCCGTATTTGTCCTCGTGGAGCCGGGGCCTCAGACCCCTCCTTATGGAGCTCAGCTCCCATTGGCTCCCACATAACTCGAACCCTGTTTAGGACTCATAATGCTGACTCATGTCAGGGTTCAGGACTCATAATGCTGACTCATGTCAGGGTTCAGGACTCATAATGCTGACTCATGTCAGGGTTCAGGACTCATAATGCTGACTCATGTCAGGGTTTAGGACTCATAATGCTGACTCATGTCAGGGTTTAGGACTCATAATGCTGACTCATGTCAGGGTTTAGGACTCATAATGCTGACTCATGTCAGGGTTCAGGACTCATAATGCTGACTCATGTCAGGGTTTAGGACTCATAATGCTATTCCATTAAATGGGGTGAAGCCTGCGAGCTAGTTCAGGCAGTCAGCTGATACTAGGGAGTCTATTCCCCTCAAAGCCGCGGTGCTTAGGAGGAATGGCAGCTTCGCCAGGCCCTCTACTTTTCAGACTAACATCACCAGAGTCAGGCGGTCACGCAGTGTTGGGGGATAGGTATCTAATCTTCACTCAATGTTCTGTGTAAATCTGTGGAGTGATGAGGCCCGAGCCTAGACTATTCAAACTATATGCTGCTTCTAATCAACATATCAAGAACACGAGAGTTGTCTGACTGAATATAAGTTTATAACTTTGTTGACTTTTCCACATGATTCTGTGTAAAAGCTCTTCTTCTCTCTCCAGTTTTGCGGCGGTCAGCAGCCCGTCATGAAGGTGTATGAGACCCACCTGTACCCACAGGAAGTGATGTACGTGGTGCTGGTCCACAGTCCGGCCAATCAGAGCAGTTCTCAGAATATCCTCTTCTGAGCGACGACCCAAACGCTGTCTGCTGCTACAGAGATGGCCGCTTCGTCTGGAGGCCTGAAGCCATGTGTGCAACTCACAGGTGAGAAAACAACAATGACAGGTAACCTGGGAGGTTCAGACAGGAAATTAGTTATGGATTGACTTCCTGTCTCTCTGTCAGCTACGAGTTGTTCCGGAACGATGAGACTCAGCAGATGGAGGCTCTGCCCTACACGCCCTACAGGCCCAAGTTCAGGCCCCGTACTACGTCTGGGATAATGTGGGCATCGCTCTGCATGTGGAGAAGGACAAGGTGATCACTTCCTCTTTTTTCTTGTCTACATCTCAGCGTCAGACTTTTCTCTACATTTCATATAATTATATGGAGTGGATCTGGTCCGTCTTCTTTAAGGACTCATTTCAGAGTTTGATATCAGCTCCTTTTTTTCCTCAGAAGAAGCACCACGGCCCTTGTTATGAAGGGAATACAAAAATATATATAAAAAGTCCCAAATGTGAAACATGTCTAGAAGAAAATGTGTAAAAAGAAAGAAGAAATCCCCCAAAATATCTTATATCCAAAGAATACTTGAAAAACATCTGAAAAACTAATTTTAAAGATAAATAAAAGTTAGAGAAATTTGAAGAACATTTGAATTCTTTTTTTGTGATCAAATTTTATGATGTTAATACACAACATGTACAACCACAACATTTTTTTTTAAATGAAATAACTGAAAGTACACAAGAGAAACAAAATGAGATAAAGGTAATTACTTACAAAAAAATACAAAATGCAGAAAACGCATGTAAGCTAAAAATAATAACACAGACAATGAAAATAAAATAAAACAAACCCACACACACACACACACACACACACACACACACACACACACACACACACACACACAACACACACACACACACACACACACACACACACACAACACACACACACACACACACCCACACACACACACACAAACACACACACACACACACACACACAACACACACACACACACACACACACACACACACACACACACACACACACACACACACACACACACACACACACACACACACACACCACACACACACACACACACACAGTTCACTGTTGGGTGCCAGCACTCCATCAGCGCTATCAGACAGGAGTGTATACCATCACTAACACATACACACAGGGAAACGCAAAGGTCGCAATTGAAAAGGCTGTGGATTAAGGAAAGGGAGAAATCATTCTAAAAGATCTTTGAAGGAATCGACTACAGAGCGCCAATTGTTTACATTAGTGTCATTTGTCCTATTTATTCGGGCAGTTGACAACTCTAGATAAACAACATCCAGAGATGCAAGTACCCAGTGTCTGAAAGTGAGGGAATTAGGAGGCTTCCATCAAACCGCAACCATCTTTTTTGCAGCTGTTAGGCCAGCTAGTAAGATGCGCATCTTAAGCTTGGTGATATGAGCTTTGACAGGTCATTCAATAGAAGGGCGGGTACAGTCAACGGCACTGTCACTGAAAGCACACGTGACATGCCAGAAGCCACTTTAGTCCAGAATAGTGTGACTGGGGGACAGTCCTACATCATGTGCATAAACGTGCCAGGGGCCTTCATAGTGCATAGACTACATGAGGGATCGTCTATCATTTTCATGCAGTGAAGTTTACGCGGGGTAAGATATGTTCTGTGGACATAGTTAAAGTGGATCTGTTGGTGATCCGAGAAGCTTCTTTTATGCTTGACCAAACACCCTCCCAACTGAAATCAGTGTCTAAAACTGGGCAGTCACGTCTCCATACTCTGTCCAGCTGTAGGTTATCGTAGGAAGCCTCCAAAAGAAATTATACAGTGTAGACACCATGCCTCTGTTTTTCCCTTGTACAGTAAACAACTTATAAAGAGGATGAACGGGTATAGGTTGTTGCCATGGGACACCATGTGCCTTGAGCAGATCTGAGCTGCAAATAGAAGAAAATGAGCTACCTGGCAGATTGAACGCACTCTTAATTTCTTGAAAGGAGCACAAGCCCCTGTTATCATAAATGTCACTCAAGTGGTGAATACTGCTGTTGCTCCAATGAGAGGATGAGACAGGTCTCCCACCAATTAGCAGACCTTTATTATCAAATATAGGAGAAAGTGTGTGCCACTTGCAGGAAATCTTACATTGTGATTCAGCTGTGCGCCATATCTTGATGAGATGTGAAACTATAGGGCCAAAGCGTAGTTGACATTGCCTATTTGTTAAATTGGCAAAAAGGATATCATGCAGGTTCCAAGGTTGTACGATATTTTCCTCTATATTACGCCAGAAACGGAAGCATTAGGGTTAAACCACACCAGTAACGGACGAAGCACAAATGACCAAAAAATACAATTTAAAATTAGGCACCGCCAGACCACCACCCTCCCTCCTCCGCTGTATAATGGATAATTTCAGCCGCGGACGCTTTGAATTCCAGATAAAGCGCGAAATAAAAGAGTGGATTTTTTTCCAATAGTCAACCGGGGTGAGAGGGGGATCATTGAGCTGACAAAATTAATTCTGGGTAAAATGTTCATTTTGACTATAGATATTCGGGCCCGAAGAGAGTTCGGAAGGCTAGTCCATCTTTCCAAATCCACCTTAATCCTGTTCCATGCTTCTGAGTAATTATATGTTACAATGCGATTTAAAGATGGGAAAATTTCTATCCCAAGATATTTAAAGTGCTGGACAACTGGGACATTGGGTGGAAATTGAAGCATTTTAGCTGGCTCATTAAGGGGTAAGAGGGCGGATTTAGACCAATTAATCCTAAAGCCAGAGAGACAACCAAACTACTCACAAATAGATAACAATACAGGCATAGATTGAGTCGGTTTCTCCATGAATACCAGAATATCATCTGCGTATAGCGCCACCTGATGGTGAGTGTCACGAACAGAAATTGGATGTATACTAGGGGATTGGCGTATCATTTGGGCTAGAGGTTCAAGGGAGAGTGCAAAAAGTGCTGGGCTCAGTGGACATCCCTGACGGGAAGATCTAGAAACAGGGAATAACGCGGAGGATAATTGCCCAGTGAGCACCAGAGCTGAGGGATTAGAGTACAGCACCTTAACCATATGTATAAAGCCATTACCAAACCCCATTTTCTCCAGCACAGACCACAGAAAGGACCACTCTAGTCTGTCAAAGGCTTTCATTGCATCAAGAGACAGCACCGCTGCCGGTCTTTTTTGTCAACTGAAGCATCTATTATATGGAGAAGACGTCTAACATTATCAGCAGCTAGCCTTGACTTTATAAACCCTGTCTGATCACAGTTAATTAAGGTTGGCATATAATCCTGAATGCGTCTGGCAAGCACTTTTGCAAATATTTTAAGATCCGAATTCAATAAACTTAGTGGCCTGTAACTAGCACAATCTGTCGGGTCCTTATCCTTCTTTAAGAGCAAGGAAATCAGGGCTATGTTCACGTCCCTCGAAAAACTGCCTTTATCTATCGAATACATTATCATATCCAAAAGTAGTGGACCCAGTTTATCCCAAAATGCTACATAAAATTCGGGAGGTATCCCATCTAAACCTGGTGACTTGTTTCTTGCATGTTGCATACTGCATCTTTTAATTCCTCTAAGGAAATGGGATCATCAAGATGGGTGGAATCAGTGACTGCAAGCTGTGGTAAGTCTAGCTGACCGAGAAAAGCGTCACATCTATTCTTGTCCAACTGAACCTCTGACTTATATAAATTGGAATAAAAGGTTTGAAAAGTCTAATTTATTTGCTTTGGCTCAGTTGTGACATTACCATTCAAAGATTTTATGGAGGGAATATCTGCAAAGTGCTCACTAGACCTGATTTTTGAAGCCAAGAGGTGACTGGGCCGAGACCCGTGGAAGTAATAGCGCTGCCTAACCCTATGTATTAGAAATTCTGATCGTTGTTTCAAGATATCATTTATTTCCTTTTTGACAAGTTTACGTTTAGATGCCGTTTGTTTAGAGTAATTATTCTGCAAAATGGAGTCAAGACTAGCAAATTCTGCTTCCAAAGCCTGTAATCTGGCGGATCTTTCCTTACATACATTTGAAGAGAACAATATGGTGTTGCTTCTTATAAAGCCTTTGACTGCATTCCATAATATTCTTGGGTCCTCAACTGAACCTATATTTAAGTCAAGAAATTCTTCCAATTGTGTCAGGAATTGTTCTTTATATTTTCCATTTCCTAAAGTGGAATTGAGGCGCCATCTAGTGGCGCGCTTGGATAAATTGCCCAGAGTCGCACAACAGAGTACTCCCTTGTGGTCTGAGAGGGCAATAGGAAGCAACATTACATTATCAACTTTCTGGAAAAGTTGTGGAGAGGTAAAAAGATAATCTATCCTAGAAAAAGATTTGTGTCTGGCTGAGAAAAAAGAATAATCTTTAACCTGTGGGTTAAAAGCTCGCCATATGTCCACTAGTCCCAAACTCCCAGCCCAAGACTGCATCGCGGCAGTAGCCGACTCCTGATCTCTAGAGGCTGTTAAACTTGACCGTTCATTTGAGTCCCATACTGCGTTCATGTCCGCTCCCACCATGATAGCATACTCGGTTAATTCTAGCATTTTTTTTAGTTAAGGTATCATCAAAATCCTTATCAAATGTATTTGGGGCATAGGCAGAAATAAGAGCCACCTTTCTCCCATAAACTTCCACCCTGGCAATCGTTATCCTCCCTGCAGTGTCTGCCCACATGTCCAGCACCTTAACGTTCAAATTACGTCTAGATACAATGGCTACTCCTTTGGTTTGGAGTTAGCTGAAGAGGATGCAATAGTGTGATAGAATTTATTAGCAATACGGCCGGAATCTTTACTCAGAAGGTGCGTCTCTTGTAGGAAAGCCAGATTAATTTGACGGCGATGTAACATAGTCAAAACACTAGCTCGCTTGTGAGGTGCATTCAACCCATCACAGTTCCACACAAGAATAGATACATCACCCATTGGGCTGCACTGCTCTGGAAGATGTCAACAATAAGCTGAGTAGAATGTCAGATGAATAACAACCATATTTACTAAACCTGTAAACGAGACCAAAATACCCCCATACATTCCCCCAGTAACAAAACAAGATGATAAGAAAAAAAAATATTAAAGACGATACTTAAAATAACTAAACAGTACATTAAACGGATATTCCTAAATTGATCCGTGACCTGATTGGATATGGGGCTGCAAAAGGATTATACCTACCCTTCAACCCAGTACTTACAGCTTACTAAACCGTTGTTAACAGACTAAATGAAATAACCTAAGGCAACAATGAGCTTAGGTATTAGAAGAAATGAGAGCAAAAAAACGTAAATAGGTAACAACATACTGTTCCGATAACCAATGCACATCTTACCGGCCATTGTCCATTCACCTCCGACATGCACAGCGGATCCGCCGTGATATAGATCAAAACAAAAAGCAAAGAACCCGGCTGTGTTTGTATTAAAGTCCAGAGTCTATTACGTGGTGTGGGATCCAAAAATCAAGCAGTAGGCTCGCAAGTTAGTCTGATCAGCCAAACAATGATAAACAACTATCTGTCCCCAGATGAGTCCAGCGTCAGACAAAAACAAATAAAGAAGCCTGCAGAGATAATCCAAAACTCTGTAAGAGATCCCAGTCCACGCAAAGCAGTGTGCATTTAGTCCAAAACAGCGACGCTATATAGCCCAACAAGTTCCAAAAGACCGCTATTCGCGTCAGACGATCGCCCAGGTCTCGGGTCCCCGTCCCCGCCGGTTGGTGCATCCTGCACTCCTGGTAGGGAGACGATGAAGTCTTCGGCATGTCCCGGGGAATGAAATGTCTTAACTTGACCAGCTCCCTTGACTTTCAGTGTAGCGGGGTAAAGGAGGAAAAATTCCACCCCTTTTGCACGGGCGGTATCCATTGCCCGGGAGAAAGCCTGACGACGTTTAACAGTGTAACTGCTGTAGTCAGGGGAGAAGCGAATCTTCCGTCCATCAATTGTGAGCGGGGCTTTCTTTGCGGCACGGAGTATGTCTTGGCGGGTGGTATAACGGAGAACGTTGAAAATCAGAGTGCGGGTGGCGCCCACCTGCTTCTTCCTGTCGTCGCTGTAGATACGATGAGCTCGCATTAACTCACCCTTTAGATTACTTAAGGAGGGGAACCACTTTGGAAGCGAGTGTGTCAGAAATTGTATGGCGTTAGACCCTTCAACTCCTTCTGCTAGCCCAGTTATACGGACGTTGCATCTTCTGCTCCGGTCCTCCATGTCCGCTAGCTTGAGTTGCATCATGTCCAGCGTAGCCTCGTGGTGGCTAGCATACCCGAATTTTTCACCACATCTAACCGTATCTTGCCCATCTCTGCCTTAACGGTGCCGATGCTTTCACTCAGTACCACCAAGTCCGTTTGGATAGAAGTCAATTTCTCCTCCGTCTCCTTCCCCATCTGTTGGAGTTGGTCGAAGCGCGAATCCAGATAGCCTCGTTGCTTCTCAAGCACTGTGTCAGCTAACGCCTCCATGTCAGACTTCGCCCTCGTCTCGGGACCCTTTTTAGGTGGCGACTTTTTGCTCGATTTTGACATTGCTTTCGATCAAACACTCATAAAGGCTAAAATATATATTTTTTAAAATGGTCTCAACGGTATAAATTTACAGAATTAGCATCACTGGGTTGAGCGAGTTTAACCTATGCTGCGATCTTGTCCAGCTGATCACGTGACTCCAGAACATTTGAATTTTAAGAGATTTTGTGATAAATGTGAAAAAAATTTAAACGAAATGGAGAAAATTCCACATAAATGTATAAATAGAAATATAGAAATTTGGAAAAACGATATATATCTTTATGTATATATGTGACAATGTAAAGGGCTGTCAATTGATTAAATATGTAATTGATATTTATTCATTGGGATTTCCGTTTTTTCTAAATGTTTTTAAAGGGATATCTTTCAGGTTTTTAATTCTCAGGTTCAGAAAAAGTGCACGCGTTAAAAAAGTGAAAGTTGTGTTTTTAACACATTGACTTTTATCGTCCTAATATTTATTTATTCATAAATAATATGATTAAATAGAAATGTGGAAAAACTATATATATATAAAACTATGTAAAGGGCTGTGAATCGATTATAATATGTAATTGCAATTTATTCATTGGGATTTTTCACGTGTTAAAAAAGTGAATACCATTAAAAGAAAGTTGTGTTATTAACACATTGACTTTGACCGTCCTAATATTTATTCATAAATAACATGATTTAAAAAGGATTGTTAAGTGACGTGTTCCCAGAGGCTCATGGGAGTTGTAGTTAATGATGGGGTCCATGTTGCTGAATCTGAGCTCTTCCTGTTTCAGCTGCTGGAGTTCGGTCCGGTCCGACTGAGAGAGAAACTGAAGTTCTGCGAAGGAGAAAAACTTCGCCACGCTCCGGTCGAGTTTGATGGCTTCCCGTCTGCCGAGGCGACTGTGCAGGATTTATGGCCTGATGAAGAGATGAAGACCCCTCCCCACTGGAGAGAGATGCAGAGCAGGACATTAATGAAGCAGAATAGATGAATCAGAGTTTAGATAAGCACATCCTGCCTTCACTGAACTAACATTACAATCAGAGTTGGAGCTATATATTGGTTTATCTTATTTTATAAGTAAACATGTATTTTCTGGCCCTTTTAGTTTTAGTGAATGAATCATTAATTATCGTAATAATTGTAGTTGCAGTAGTTCTCTATGCTTTGATTGGAATACTACAATAAACGGATGAAAGGATGTTCTGCCTGGACATTGGACTTTATTCCCTGCGTAACATTTGCTTTCTGGGCCCAGCGGCAGTTTGAGTTCAAGTTAGATTATTATTGTATTTCTTTAGTTAGCCGTAGCATTCAGGATGATCAGGAAACACCAAACCAAGGGTCTGGTGTTGACATCATGCGGTACCCGGAAGAATCAAATGGGCAGTGACGTATCTCCAACGAGGCGTTTTTGGGGAGGTATTTTCTGTGTTAGAGTTTTACTCGCTACAGGGTGTACTTTGAGGGTTTTGACTCTGCAGACCGTTTACATGCATAAAAACCTTCATAACACACAAGGGGACGGGTAATAACCGGAAAAGCATGACATGGGACCTTTAAATAATGTTTGTGTTTTCCTGTTAGTAGCTTGACCCTGGAAAACCGTTTGGCTTTATTTCTAAAACAAGTCTTCTGGGTTGTGGTGATATCTTAGTGCAGGATGCTACAGTGGTTTATGTGGAAGTGAGTAGATGGTTTAGCTTTAGCAAGCTTTGTCTAGCTGCAGGTCATTTGTCGGACACTGGTGAATGTTTATCTGTTTTTGGACTTCCTGTTAATGCTCTTCCATGCATGGCCCATCATCCACCCCCCTTATCTTCAGTGTGTGTTCTCTCTGATCTCCATCTTTCCTGTAAACTCTTAGAAAGCTGCTATTGGACAGCGCCCGGGGAGAAATGGTGAGTGGGGGGATGGGTGTCCGGTGCCTTGCTCAAGGGCACCACGGCATGGCCCAGAAGGTGAACTGGGACCTCTCCAAGTAGCAGTCCACACTCCATACTTAGATCTGTTTGAGCCACTGCCGGACCAGGAACAACCTCCTATAACGACTAACAAATGTACAGTGGGGGGCCCACCCACCCAAGCACACTGCGTACATTGGCACTAGCTCTGTGCTTCTCCACTGCTGAATATGCATGTCCAGTATGGAGAAGATCTAGTCATGCACGTAAACTAGACCCTATCCTCAACGAGACATGCAGGATTGTGACAGGGTGTATTAAAACAACCCCCGTAAACTGCCTGTATGTCCTCTCTGGCATCGCCCCCCTGACACCCGCAGAGCAATCATCACCAAAGCAGAGCGCACAGAGCAGGCCAATCACAACTGGCCCCAACTTCACGAGCACCCTGCTGCCCGCCTTAACTCCAGGAGCAGTTTTCTGGACACCACTGAAGTACTGGAGACCCCCCCCCCCCAACTGGTGCCAGGACTACTGAATGGCAGAACTGGTGGAACAGCTTTGGCAGCCAAACATCCCATTGGACGGAGAGGCGTCACCTCAGACCAGTGTCTCGCTACTGGCTGCGACCCACCTTGGGCTGTCTGGAAAACAATAAAGCGCCTGCGAGTCGGCGAAGGACGTTGCAAGGCGTCCATGAAGAAATGGAAAACAACAACTTCCGCTGCATGTGTAGTGATGGGTACCGAGCCCCGGTATTAAACGGGCCCCGGGGCTGAATTATTAAAGACCGTGGTACCGTTAAGCTCCGACGTTATCGGTCTTTTTATCGGTACTGGAGACATCTAAAAATATGTCATGTGTATTATTGCTCCACAAACATTATATTGCAGTTTTAGTGTCGCCAACTCCGTTTCTAATACGCAAAAAGACTGCAAAATGCGTCATTTTTAGTATTTTCGATCTCTCCAATCCAGACGAGAGATCTCTCTCTGCGAGGGGCAGTTTACACACACGCAGCTGCTACATGCAGCAACACACACACACACACGGAGGAGATGGCGGAGAGAACGCGCTCCGAGGTGTGGTTAAACTTTACCCGTCTCGCTCGTTGTCTAAAGTGCAATAAGAGTTTAGCATGTCAGGGCGGTAACACGAGCAATTTGTCTAAACATCTTGTAAAAGTGCACCACCTTCAGACGGAGGAATGCACCGGGTTCGACTGTCTCTCTAGTAGCTCTGTAGCCCCATCCACGAGTCACGTTTCCACGTCAGGTATATTATGTATGCTAGCAGCAACAGACGGAGCTAACTCAATGATTCAAACATGGGTTGATGATTAGAGGAACTGAGTTATTTAGTTTGTTAAAGTTTCAGCTATTCTGTTCACAGTTCTGTCTTCAGATTATTTAATATGATTTGTTAAAACGTTGTTGTTTCTGTTGATGTGAAATATTATGTATTTCATTTAAATAAAAAGCAATGTTAGTTTTGTTCACATTTGTTAATTTTCATTTAATTGTTTATTTGAATAGGGACAATGCACATTAATGAACACTTTAGACAAATAATGCTTCAAGTGTAAATATGCCGGATTTTAGCTTTGAGCTAATTTCCATCCGTAGTCCCTGACATACAACATATAGTTAGTTTTACCTCATTTTTCTCTCCAAAAGAACCGATAAGAGTACCGTTAAAAGACCGGACCGATAAGCGGTATCGATAAAAGTAGTAGTACCGTTAAAACCTTAACGATACCCATCCCTATGCATGTGTGTGTGGCCATGCATGTGTGTTGGCCATGCATGTGTGTGTGGAGATGCATGTGTGTGTGGTAGGGATGTTAAGATTCACCGATTCGCATCGGTGCACCGGCATAAACGTTCAAGATGCGAGTGCACATCGGCTACAGTCTGGGTTGAACTCGCGATGCATCGATTGTAGCGTCTTTGCATCGGTAAAAAAACGATTCATTCATATAATATCCTCTCATCCTGTCAGCACTCAGCAGAGACGATCTTTGATCTTTGCTTCGCACTACGGAGGCCGAGAGTCTCAGTTATCAACACACATGGAAGTCGAGGAGAAAGAGAAACACAGCGCACCGAAAAATACCTACAAATCAAACGTTTGGCAACACTTCGAATTTTTCAAGAAAGACGGTCAACTTGAAAAATCGCTCGCAAATTGTAAACGATGCCGTGCGGCTTTAAAGTACACACGTAGTACGAGGAACTTAGCGACGCACATAAAGGCGACATGGGGTCTGCGGCTGAAAAGAGAAACCTGAAAGTTAGACATATAAGTTCAATCACTCAGTGAGGTGTTCTGTCAGTGAGAGTGGTGTTTAGTTTACAACAGCCTGTGACTGCCAATAATAGTTTAAATGTCTTCCTTACTGTAAGCAGTTATGAAATACCTGTTTGTGAAAGGTTATTTGTATTATTTACTGTTCCTATAGAAACCACTGCTTTCTGCTCACTGGTGAGTTAGCCTATGAATGAGTGTTAAGCACATCAGGCTGGCAGCTGTATGGGCATTGCACTATGGTAGTTGTTATTTGCACATTGTTAATCATGGGCAATGCATCCTTACATTGTTTAACTGTGAGGTGTTATAACATTGTACTTTACTCTGGAGAGTTTTTTAAGGTAACAAAGAAACAGCATGATGGGATGTGCAGTACTAGTAGAGAGAACCAAATATGTAAAGCACTTTTTTGTTAATTTATGATTTGCTGCATATAAGGATTAAAACAAAAATCCTCTGTCGTACCATATTGAAGTATCATTATTTTGCATCGTGTTGAATCGCATCGTATCGCCCCGTATCGCATAATGTTGAATCAAATCGTATTGAACTATATCGCAACAGGGGTGAATCGTATCGCCCGGTGTTTCAAATGTATCGTTAATGTATCGTATCGTTGGCAACGTATCGAGATGCGCATCGCATCGGCCTCAGTGATGGAGATGCACATCCCTAGTGTGTGGAGATGCATGTGTGCGTGGCCATGCATGTGTGTGTGGAGATGCATGTGTGCGTGGCCATGCATGTGTGTGTGGAGATGCATGTGTGTGTGGCCATGCATGTGTGTGTGGAGATGTATGTGTGTGTGGCCATGCATGTGTGTGTGGAGATGTATGTGTGCGTGGAGATGCATGTGTGTGGCCATGCATGTGTGTGTGGAGATGCATGTGTGTGTGGCCATGCATGTGTGTGTGGAGATGTATGTGTGCGTGGAGATGCATGTGTGTGGCCATGCATGTGTGTGTGTGGCCATGCATGTGTGTGTGGAGATGCATGTGTGTGTGGAGATGCATGTGTGTGTGGCCATGCATGTGTGTGTGGAGATGCATGTGTGTGTGGAGATGCATGTGTGTGTGGAGATGCATGTGTGTGTGGCCATGCATGTGTGTGTGGAGATGCATGTGTGTGTGGAGATGCATGTGTGTGTGGCCATGCATGTGTGTGTGGAGATGCATGTGTGTGTGGAGATGCATGTGTGTGTGGCCATGCATGTGTGTGTGGAGATGCATGTGTGTGTGGCCATGCATGTGTGTGTGGAGATGCATGTGTGTGTGGAGATGCATGTGTGTGTGGAGATGCATGTGTGTGTGGAGATGCATGTGTGTGTGGAGATGCATGTGTGTGTGGAGATGCATGTGTGTGTGGAGATGCATGTGTGTTTGGAGATGCATGTGTGTGTGGAGATGCATGTGTGTGTGGAGATGTATTTGGACGGTTTGGTTCAGGCGACTGTTTGTAGAGACAAGTGTGTTGAGTTTTGTGGGAATGAGACATTTCTTGGCAGTAAAAAAATAAAAACCGGATTGACTGAAAGATAAGGGAGGGAAACAAGTGAAGAATCTGTTGAAACATGTTTACGGTTCCTCCATCTCATGATGACGCACATTATTTGCATTTCCCAACAGGGCCTCTCGACTACATAAAGACAGGTGTTGGTAGGTGGGGTTTATCTTCAGTCTCTAGCTGTACTCTGTACAGCTGTAATAGATCGTCCTGAGAGGAGAGCCAGCTGATCATGGAGTCTGGAACGAACAGGATAGGACGTAAGTTTCACTTTGTAAAGAAGGAGCATCTGAAGCTGGATGATCTGAGAAAGAGAAAGCGCTCAGGAAACGATTACCTCTTTATAAATGACAGAATCCCTAAATACCCGCGACCAGAGATCCTTGTGAGCCATCTGAAGCACAACACCGACAGACAGGGTTTGGAAGGCATCAAGGAGTCCGGAGGCTTCAAGGGAAAACAAGACCTGGTGTGGTGGGGTCTGTCGGTGGGGGGGAGGAACTCAGATCAGCTGAGCAGCGCCTCCTCCAGGAAACATACCCGGACCGAACAGAGCAGCAGGTCCAGGATCAGCAGAGCTTCCTGGGGGAGTTTGCCTCCTCACCGGCCTTCAAGAAGAGCTCCAGGCTGGGATCATACCGCTTCACCTTCCCCCTTCAGGAGCTGCTGGAGGCCTACAGTCTGCAGGTACTGAGGTGTAGGACTCATAATGCTGACTCATGTCAGGGTGTAGGACTCATAATGCTGACTCATGTCAGGGTTGAGGACTCATAGTTTATAACTCTGTTGAACGACTTTTCCACATGATTCTGTGATTCTGTGTAAAAGCTCTTCTTCTCTCTCCAGTTTTGCGGCGGTGAGCAGCCCCTCATGCGGGTGTATGAGACCCAACTGTACAGACAGGAAGTGATGTACGCGGTGCTGGTCCACAGTCCGGCCAATCAGGAGCAGTTCTCTGAATATCCTCTTCTGACCGACGACCCAAACGCTGTCTGCTGCTACAGAGATGGCCGCTTCATCTGGAGGCCTGAGGCCATGTGTGAAACTCACAGGTGAGAAAACAACAATGACAGGTAACCTGGGAGGTTCAGACAGGAAATGCGTTATGGATTGACGTCCTGTCTCTCTGTCAGACTCAAGTTGTTCCGGAACGATGAGACTCGGCAGATGGAGGTTCTGCCCTGCTGCCCTAAAGAGTTCTATGTCTGGGATAATGTGGGCATCGCTCTGCATGTGAAGGAGGACAAGGTGATCACTTCCTCTTTGCCTTCTTGTCCACAGCTCAGCGTCAGGCTTTTCTCTACATTTCATATAATTATATATTTCCAGGATAACTTTGTAGTTACTTTCTTCAAGGACTGGTTTCAGAGTTTGATATCAGCTCCTTTTCTCAGAAGCACCACGGCCCTTGTTATTAAGGAAATACAAAATATATTCAAAAAGTGAAACATGTCGAGAAGAAAATGTGTAAAAGGAAAGAAAAAAACCCAAAATATCTTATAACGAAAGAATACTTGAAAAACCTTGAAAAACATCTGAAAAACAATTTTTGAAGATAAAAGTCATAAAAATGTGAATAACATTTTTATTTCATGAGCTTTTGTGAAATAAATGTGAAACATTTATTTCTGAATGATAAAAAAAAAAAATATATATATATATCAGACAATGTAAAGGGCTGTCAATCGATTAAAATATTTAATTGAAATGTATTCATTGGGATTTCCATAGTTTCTAAATGTTTTTAAAGGGAAATCTTTCAGGTTTTTAATTCTCTCATCAGGTTCAGAAAACGTGCACGCGTTAAAAAGTGAAAGTTGTTTTATTAACACATTGACTTTGACCGTTCTAATATTTATTTATAAATAATATGAATTATAAAATGATTTTGAACGTGTTCCCAGAGGCTCATGGGAGTTGTAGTTAATGATGGGGTCAGAACCATGTTGCTGAATCTGAACTCTTCCTGTTTCAGCTGCTGGAGTTCGGTCCGGTCCGACTGAGAGAGAAACTGAAGTTCTGCGAAGGAGAAATACTCAAAACACAGGTCCAGTTTGGAGACAGGCTTCTCTACCCTCAGGTCCAGTTTGATGAATTCCTGTTAGCCGAGGCGACTGTTCGGAGTCTTTGGCCTGAAGACCCCTCCCCACTGGAGAGAGATGAAGACCCCTCCCCACTGGAGAGAGATGAAGAGCAGGACATTAATAAAGCAGAATAGATGAATCAGAGTTTAGATAAGCACATCCTGCCTTCACTGAACTAACATTACATTCAGAGTTGGAGCTATATATTGGTTTATGTTATTATTATTATTTTTTTAATTGTAGTTGCAGTAGTTCTCTATGCTTTGATTGGAATACTACAATAAACGGATGAAAGGATCTTCTGCCTGGACATTGGACTTTATTCCCTGCGTAACATTTGCTTTCTGGGCCCAGCGGCAGTTTGAGTTCAAGTTAAGTTTATTATTGCATTTCTTTAGTTAGCCGTAGCATTCAGGAAGATCAGGAAACACCAAACCAAGGGTCCAAATCTGGCCAGGACACTTTGGGGACATATCTAACAGGAACATTTTGATTTCATTAGATCACATTATTCACACTTATATCAATAATCAGAAAAGAAAAACAAGGAACTACTTAACACCAAACCGGCGAGCACGAGACGGATCAGGACCAAAATACTTCAGGGACAAACATGAAGGGGACGAGAAAGACGACGAACTGACAGGAAACACAAAGGAAAGCAAGACTAAATACACAAAGGTAATCACAAGACAAGACACAGCTGGACAGGGGAGGTGAGACACAGCTGGAGAGGGGAGGTGAGTCACAGCTGGAGAGGGGAGGTGAGACACAGGTGGAGAGGGGAGGTGAGACACAGGTGGAGATGGGAGGAGAGACACAGGTGGAGAGGGGAGGTGAGACACAGGTGGAGAGGGGAGGTGAGACACAGGTGGAGAGGGGAGGCACAAACAGACGATCAGACAGGAGGGTAAACACAGGGAGAACATAATTAAAAAACAGGAAACAATACACACAAAACTAAAATCATGACATAACCCCCCCTCAAGGGACGGATTCCAGACGTCCCTTGAAACAAAGTCAGAGATGTCCAGCAGGGACGGAACAGGTGTTGGCGGAACCCCCGACCGAACAGGACATGGAGTTGGCAGGACCCCCAACGGAGGAGTACATTGAGTTGGCAGGACCCCCGACGGAACGGGACACGGAGTTGGCAGGACCCCCGAGAGAACAGGACATGGAGTTGGCGGGACCCCCAACGAAACAGGAAAAGGAGTTGGCAGGACCCCAACGAAACAGGAAAAGTAGTTGGCAGGACCCCAACGAAACAGGAAAAGTAGTTGGCAGGACCCCCAACGAAACAGGAAAAGGAGTTGGAAAGACCCCCAACGAAACAAGAAAAGGAGTTGGCAGGACCCCCAACGGAACAGGAAATGGAGTTGGCGGGACCGCCTACAGGACGCTGGGGGCTGGAGTGGGCCGGACCAACAACAAGAATTGAATTTGTGCTGTGATCCTGCCTTGGCCTGCTTTCACGTCACTTCCGGTTACGCGCACCCGGAAGATTCGGATGCAAGTTTTCAGCGCTTGTCCGTGCATCCATATGCTCGTTACTTTAAAACGTTTTGATGTGATTTAGGTGCCTTTTTCTATACAGTAGTATTTGCCACGACGTTGTCTTTAGACTTTCTCGACGATGTTCGTCGCATGAATAAGCGGCAGCATTAGGGCAATATCTGTGAATTACTCTCACACCCTACACACTACTGAAACCACAATCAGGTCATCTACGATCTACGGAGGCCTGCTCCCACCTGTAGAGTGGCTCCACGCTTCGGGCTGGGGCCTGCTTTCACCGGGCGTGTGCTGCTGTGCGGAGGAGGATTTGCCGCGGCTGGGGCCTGCTCTCCACCTGTCCTGGTTCTGCTGTTACGGAGGCCTGCTCCCACCTGTCGTGTGTTCCAGTGTCGTGTGCTGCTTGCTGAGGAGACCTCTTACCCCGGGGATACCACGGAGAGACCGGTGCGCTTCCTCGCTGCTGCTTTCGCCTGTCCTTTGCTGCTGTGAGGAGGAGGATTTTTGCCCCGGGAACATCGCGGATATTGTGTGCTGGTCTGGGAGGATGGCCCATATCGTGATTCTGCTGTGCCTGTTAACTGTTCTGGACTATGAGAAGATCTCTAGTCATCCTGAGAAGCCTACTGGATTCAGGTCTGTTCTGCCACCCGCAGTAGGCATCCCCTGCAAAGGGTCGGATGTGTTACACAAACAGTTACCGGTCACCTTGTCGCAGACAATCTGCTCGACAAAATATGTTTGTCTTTTTTGTTTGCCTGCGATGATGGTACTTCAGGACTGCTTCTTAAGCTCAAATCACACTCTCGCAGACTTTTCCGGTGATTCTAAAGTAGATGACAATGTGTGTGTGTCGATTAAGAGGAAAAGATGCCTGGTTTTTTTGTTGTTATTACTGTCAGGAAATGTTCAACCTAACCCTGGTCCGCCCAGTAGTAGTAGTCAGATCGCTACTCCTGCTGATTTTAAAGCTAGATCTGGGTTGGGTTTCATCCACTTGAATGTGCGCAGTCTGTTAGGTAAACTAGATTTTGTCCGCATTTGGGCAAGCTCGACTGACGCTGACGTCATTGTGTTATCAGAAACATGGCTAAATAAAACTATTTTGGCCTCTGACATATCCTTAAATGGCTATAATGTGTATCGTACCGACCGGCCTAATAAAGGTGGTGGAGTTGCCATTTATGTTAAGAATAAGTTCAGTGTAACCACATTGATCTCCAAATCTGTCAGTAAGCAATTCGAATTTTTAGCCTTAAATATAGAAGTGGCAAAGGGGCAACAAGTCATGGTGGTGGGGTGTTACAGACCCCCCTCAGCTGTCAAGGACTCCTTGTCTTCACTAGCAAAACTTTTATCACAACTAGACTACAAGGAAATAGTGCTACTTGGAGATTTTAACTGGGACTGGTTAACTGCAGTATCAGAGGATTTTAAAAACCTTTGTATCTCTCTGAATGTTACTCAGATTGTTGACAGTCCTACTCGCCCTAACGTTAAGTCCCCTAATAAATCATCCCTAATTGATCTCATTCTAACTAATGTTCCCTATAAATACCCATCTGTGGGAGTATTTGCAAATGATGTGAGTGACCACTGTGTTGTAGCCACAATTAGGGACACTAAGGTCCAAAAGGTTAAACCCCGTATTATTATTAAGAGACACATAAAACATTTTGTGGAGCAGGGTTTTGTTCATGATCTGTTTGGGTTTGATTGGGGAAAAATAATCTGTGTGCTGATGTTGAAACTGCATGGTCTTATTTTTATCTTGGTTTTATGGAAATTATAGATAGACATGCACCCCTACGTACTTTTAGAGTAAAGGGACGAGACAATCCTTGGTTTTCTGCTGAACTGTCCAGTCTCCTACATGAGAGAAACAAGGCCTGGGCAAAGGCTAGGAAATCAGGCTCAGAGGTAGAATGGCTGCGTTTTAGGCAACTAAGAAATAGCTTCACTTCACAGGTCAAAAGTGCTAAGTCGAAGTACTATTTGTCAGTTACTACAGAAAACCTAAATAATCCTAGGAAATGTTGGAAAGCCATAAAATCGCTATCCACCGGTGAGATCCGAAATGAGCTACCTCCGTGCATTACCACAACATCTGGCTCTATATCGGACAGGGCTACTATGTTAAATTGTTTTAATGAGCATTTTGTGTCCTGCGGTTCTATGTTTGATTCTGTGACTAACTCTGCCAACCCGGTATCACGGCAAGACGTGAACATGTGACGATCTACCATGCTGGGAGACGTGAATATGTCACGGTTTCGTCCCTTCAAACGTGACAGTTACACGGTATTGTTAACATGGCCCAACCAGTGGAGAAATACCCGGAAGTGCCTAGCAAATGGTCCGCGCCTATTGGTCGGTTTTTATTGTCAAAATTAGATGTTTTTAATTTATTTTGTAATCGTCACACTCATTTCGCCAATGTTCTTGTTGCCCTAGCTGGTCGACACCTCTTTTAGCAGAAACAAAGGCTACATTAATGTATTAAATCGATGTTAATCCATGTGTGTGGAGGTGAGGATGTGGAATTAACGGACGTGACGTTGTGTGATTGCGTTGCCAGGCAACGCAATTTACAAACTCTTCAACTACAACTCGAATTATATTTTAAAACATTTTAAAATGCCTCACGAAGGCCTCACGAAATACTTTAATGTAAATTAAAATGTAAATGTGAAGGAATGTGTGTAATGTGGTGAATGACATTATTCACCCACGGATCTATGGATTGGGGGTATTGTTCCGCACGGACATTTTAGTTAACCGGACTCCTGTTCATGTGAAATCCGAAAACATTTAAAAAAAATAATAATACTTTATTCCGAGTTTGCTTGCTTTTCTCTTTGGAGGTCATCACATAACGGCATTGTAATACACGGTTCGGCTGCATTAAATATGACATATCTGCCGTAGTTCTGTATTTATAGAGCCCTGATGAGAAGACTTCTGGACAAACAGGAAGCACTGCCGCCAAAACTGAAAACGTGACGTGGATCATAAATATATCAGCAACTAAACAACATCTTACATTTCTTTTCACGCAATACGTCTCCTTGCAGTATCAATACTAATTCGGTGACTTTTATATTTGATCCAATTGGTAGATAGGTTATATTTACACCATAACGGTGCACAGCTGATAGAAAGGGACACCTACTGGTTAAAGCACGTTATTGCATTTTATTATTATTTTTCACAAAAATGAAACCATCAATAGCAAAAACAGAATTAACTGTCATTAGTAAACCACTCAAATAAAAAAATCATAAGTGGTTTTGTTTTACATATATTTTAAGGATAATAATAGCAATGTAACACTGTCTATGACACTTACTGTATAACACTGATTTGAAAAACATACAGAAAAAACTAATTCACACTGCCCTTAATAAAGTATTTAAATATACATTTCAGGTGTGCTGTTTTGTTTAGATCATTGACATCTGGAGCTCGTCCTTTTTGATTATTGTTACACCAGGTCTTGTCAAAACCTTTATTCCATATTCAATATCCATTACTAAACAAAACAGCAATTCTACTCCACTACAATTCAGAGGTTAACCTGGTATTTTTACTCCACTACATTTATTTTAGTTACTTTGCAGATTCTGATTAATGATGTGAAATATAAACAACCCTTAAATCAGGCTTTAGTTACACCTGAGTAAAATTCAGGGAAAGGTGATTGTCAAGTGCCAACAATAAGGAGAGATATTTGATAGTTGCTGCTTGAGAAGACTAAACATTTATCTGCAGATCCCTATAAGTATATTCATTACTCGTTATTCTCTACTAATAGTTAATTAAAGACTGTATATAATGGCTATTTTGCATATCCCTTTCAAGATTTCAAGATTTTCTAAGGTTCATTGACATATACACAACTAATTCAATAACGTGCTTTAACCACTAGGTGTTGCACACAAGGTACACACAGCCATAATAACTTTGTATTATGAGTGTAGGACACTTGTGTATGTATAACATCTGAAGATGTGTAGTTTTATTCATGTTTTCACATAATTGTACAGGATATTGCTATATTATTTCACATGTTTTACTTCTAATATCTGATTTGTAAAACATCACAGACAGAAAGGTATATCCGTCATTTAACAGTAAGCTATTGCAATTCTGAATCCATAGATGTGTCTCCCATCACCCAAATCCCCTGACTATTCTCTCAACTCAGTATTTACATTCTTATATTCAAAGAAAATCAGTAATATCTTTAAAAACGACAAGTCCTTTTATATCAGCTGTCCACCGTTATGGTGTAAATATAACCTATCTACCAATTGGATCAAATATAAAAGTCAACCGAATTAGTATTGATACTGCAAGGAGACGTATTGTGTGAAAAGAAATGTAAGATGTTTAATTGCTGATATATTTATGATCCACGTCACGTTTTCAGTTTTGGCGGCAGTGCTTCCTGTTTGTCCAGAAGTCTTCTCATCAGGGCTCTATAAATACAGAACTACGGCAGATATGTCATATTTAATGCAGCCAAACCGTGTATTACAATGCCGTTATGTGATGACCTCCAAAGAGAAAAGCAAGCAAACTCGGAATAAAGTATTTTTTTTTTTTTAAATGTTTTCGGATTTCACATGAACAGGAGTCCGGTTAACTAAAATGTCCGTGCGCAACAATACCCCCAACCCATAGATCCGTGGGTGAATAATGTCATTCACCACATTACACACATTCCTTCACATTTACATTTTAATTTACATTAAAGTATTTCGTGAGGCCTTCGTGAGGCATTTTAAAATGTTTTAAAATATAATTCGGGTTGTAGTTGAAGAGTTTGTAAATTGCGTTGCCTGGCAACGCAATCACACAACGTCACGTCCGTTAATTCCACATCCTCACCTCCACACACATGGATTAACATCGATTTAATACATTAATGTAGCCTTTGTTTCTGCTAAAAGAGGTGTCGACCAGCTAGGGCAACAAGAACATTGGCGAAATCGAGTGTGACGATTACAAAATAAATTAAAAACATCTAATTTTGACAATAAAAACCGACCAATAGGCGCGGCCCATTTGCTAGGCACTTCCGGGTATTTCTCCACTGGTTGGGCCATGTTAACAATACCGTGTAACTGTCACGTTTGAAGGGACGAAACCGTGACATATTCACGTCTCCCAGCATGGTAGATCGTCACATGTTCACGTCTTGCCGTGATACCGGGTTGGTATTAGCATGGGAGTTCCCACTCTCCTGGTCCTCGGGCTATAATTCAATGCACCTCTGCACGGGTGGGCAGATGAACTGTGCAGAGTGCTGGCAGACACATGGGTGGCTGGGATGTTTGATTTCCAGCCACTGACAGGACGCTGATGATCCTGAGCTAAACCATGGCTGACGGGGAGCATCAGGACCTCAATGGCAAACTCAGTGGAGGGAAGACTCTGACACAAAATGGCCACCAACCACAGAAGAAAAACACTGTTTCACACAGTTATATCTTGACACACACAGGAGCAAGAAACAGTAAAAACAATGTATGTATGTGCCAGATATATTCATAAATATCTATAAAGAAATTAGGCAAAAAGCTGCCTCTTTGTTGGGGGGAGATACAAGTATGTCATGGCTAGCAGCTACATTTCATTATTAATATCAGTAGTTAATGACACTGTTTCTCTGGTTTACTTAGCTTACTTAAGAGTGGAGAGAGACTGAACATCCTTGAATGAATTAACTTTAACAGTCAGCTGCTCAAAATACTTTCCACAAAGATCACTCCACCTCCTCCATTGTGAAAGCTTTAGTGCAGAGGTGAGTCAGGCTGAAGTTTATTGCACTGATGGAGCCTACAGTGTGTTTGGTCTCAGAGAATGTAAGCCTGCACACACATCACAATTACTGTAAAGGCCTCTCATTGACAAAAAGCATTCCCTACCCTGAACTCTAATTACGTTCCAACAAACTACAGTGAGGACACAAGGTCAAAGGTGGACAGACGGTCAGGATGTCATAGGAAGTTTAATACAAGAGATTAACGTTTCAAATGAATGTATGTATTTATTTGGGATCAAAGACCATGCATACAAATACACTAATCTCAGAAAATAAAGTAAGGTCTTCTCATAGAGATGCAATGCAGTTACGATCCGAATCGGTGAACATACTGACCTCTTGTGGATTTTCTGCAGAATTACTATCTGAAGATGATAAAAATTACGTTATCTCTCTCGTATTTTGAAATCTAGATATTTGCACTAAACCAGTATCTATTTGTATCTAATATTTTCATTAGAAAGAGCTTTTCAATCAATATTCTATCATATACATTATTTAGTGTGCATTGAGACTTAACATATAATGCTTGACGAAGTTCCCAAATAATCCCAAAGGTTTGTATGTGAGATTTAATTAGTTAACAGATCAAATAATGACAAATATTTCCCTGAACGTGAATAGGAAGATTGTTAAAATGAGTGTAAAATGTGCACTTCACAAATCACCCAGCAGGCTGCAGCCTTTTAAAGGAATTTGCAGTAAGATTCAAATAGAAGTGCTGCAGGTCACCTTTGATATGCTTCTGCTTACTCAAGTAAACATCCTTTTGAGATAGCAGTTAATCACAGAGATTTGCTACAGAAATTAAAACCAGAAGCAACATTTGAATGACATATACTTACTGACACTTTGCTTCAGATTCCTTTAAAGTTTATTCTGTGATTGACTCTAAACATTCATTTGTTTTCCGTGAGATAAACACTTTACGGCAAATTAACCACATCCTGTTTGAAATCTGTGTATTTCCCCCCCGGCCTTTTTCCAAACCTCACTGTGTGATGTCACACACATCTTCCCCCAAACATGGCGTGTCGTTCTGACCTGGTGCAAGACTGGAATGAATTGTAGTAAAAAAATCTTGAGTAAGTGATGAAAGAGGAAGTGTCCAATGATATCAGGGGTGAAAAATGAGAACTGTGCTGTACACTCAGCGTATACAGTTACTTCCTTTCTCAACTAACTTTCTGTTTCAAAAACTTCAAACCTTATTGAGTAACAGGGTCGGCTCTAGAACAAATCGAATGGGGGGGGGGGGGGGGGCACACACTGCCAGGGCCGTCCCTGGCCAACTGGAGGCCCCACGCAAAGTTATATGATGAGGCCCTCTGTTTCGCGAGCGTCGATGGGGGGGGCGGTGCTAGTGGAGCCTCGCAGCGGCGATACCACACTAATTGCGGCAAATAAATGAGGCAATAAATATGTATACATGTACATTTAAATACACATTTATTTATTTCAAGAGACTTTTATTTCATAATGACACATTTATTTATTTCAAGAGACTTGTATTTCATAATGACACATTTATTTATTTCAGGGGACTTGTATTTCATAATGACACATTTATTTATTTCAGGGGACTTGTATTTCATAATGACACATTTCCATTTCTTATATGCAAATGACGGGGCGTGGTTAGCTCACAGATCCAGACCAAAGCAACAGCACCGCAACACTGACTCAATAGCTCTTGTTTCACACTCAGCCTGATTTAGCTCTGGTTCTTCCTGTTTCAGCCACAGCGGAGCCGGCTCTAAACACCGAACACCGGTTCTTAGCTGACCCCACTTGGCTGCCCGGCAAGAACCAAGAACCACGCTCACGTCGGAAGGGGGCGAGATTAACCTGAGCCATAATAACAGTTTATGGCGAGTACGGAAAATGAAAGTTGTAACAAGCAGTAGCCTGAGCAAAGTGACTAGAACGCAACCACACACTTATAAACAAACACACTTTATAAAGTCAGGCAACACTAACCAGGCTTCGTGTGATTCTGTTTATTTGTATCTTACTTTGAAATGTAAGTGTAACTCCTTCTGATTCGAGTAGTATGAAGCTGCAGCCTCGGAGGATGCACTCTCAGGACCGCACACTCTCAGGACCGCACACTCTCAGGACCGCACACCCGCACACTCTCAGGACCGCACACTCTCAGGACCGCACACTCTCAGGACCGCACACTCTCAGGACCGCACACCCGCACACTCTCAGACCGCACACTCTCAGGACCCTAGTTGTTTGCAACATCGCCACCTAGTGAGCAGGAGACATGAATATGAACGACAACGCAGAGAGTGTGAGTAGTGTGAAGTGCTTTTAAAGGTTTATTTGTTTAACATTAATAACAATTCCGGTGTCTTGAAATGAAGTGTGATTAGCTAACATTAACTATGATAGTCTTAAGGCACTACAAACAAACATCTGTTAGCTTATGATAGCTTCTAACAGTATTAAAGGCACTAAAAACAATTATTTGTTAGCTACAGCTTTCGGCCATTAGCTTCATTAGCATATTTGATTATTTGTTTAATGAAACTGTAGCGTGATTTTGGCAAGCCCAACTAGGTGTCCTACATTAATTGTTGATTTAATCACTAATTACAGTAAGAGTGTGAGTAATGTGAATCATGTTGTTTGTTTAAAGTTAACAACTATTCTGGTGTATTCAATTGGACAGCAATACAAGCAACACGTGCTAAATGTCATCTGTTAGCCTATGATGACTCGCTGCAAAACCAACTGTTAGCCTTTTTGTTTATTTGTTTAATGAAACCGTATGTTATGGTTATCTTATTTAGCAGAGGCTATTTATCCAAAGTGACTCACAAAAAACATAAAAGAACCATAATTAACATTAGATGATCAATACAAATAGTTACATAGTCAGTTACATTACGTATTACATTTTTAACAGGGTAATTAGTCATCTGTAACCTACATTTAAAAAAAGTAAACTTCCCAACCCTGATCATTAATTATAGTCAGCTAATTAATTAAACTTCAGAGGATGACAAAAGCATGTCAATATGATCTGTCTGTCCGCTACATTAAATCAGCAGTAGCCTAAGTTCTGTCTTCAGTGTAAATGCTTCTTTAATAGTCATTGTATTACTATTTTAATTCATTGTAAATAATCTTAACTGTGCTGACTGCCTGTTTACTGTTTATCAGACAGTCTCATCATTTTGACATGTTTTGTAATATTGCATGAGGTGTTTTAGTCAGTTATTATGTCGGCCTATTCTGTAGGTTAGAATCTGTCGTGTCAGAATCTAACAATTAGGCCTAATTGATGTCTGTCTGTGAAAGTATTTCAAAATGTTCAGTTTGACCAATTAGGCTCTCTCTTTTTCAAGATGCATATTTCAATCCAAGAGGGGAGATCCTTGCCCGATTTACAACGATGCACTACATGTTGCAAAGTCTTTCACTGCCCGTTCTGTGCCTCAAATGAGTTCCACCCAGCCAAACTGAGCAAGGTCCAAACCCATTTAGAGAGCCACTTCAACCGTGCAGTTCTCCATGAAGGTAACGTTTGCAAACATTCTCTTGTGAAATGCAAATGGAGTTGCAATGTGTCTGCATTAAAAGCAGCCTGAATGTTATGATCAGTTCCATTTGAGCAATAAATCAAAACAAGTCCTTCTATGATTTGTTTGTGGTGACCAGTGGCGTTTTTCTATGTACAAAAGTGGTGGGGCACAAAAAACGTAGATGTCTATATATAAGCTTCTGCAGTGACGTGCAGTGAGGTTCATGGCTGGTGAGGCTGTCATTAATAACCCCTTATAAGTAACAATTTTCTTTCCTTTCTTCTCTTTTCTCTTCTCTTGACTGAATTAAAAAGTTAAGTCTTTAAGTAATATTTGAAGTCCTTTTCCTGCACCTTTTTAAGGCTATGTTTGCAATATGTATTCAAAGGTCACTTATTTAAATAAATCAATATCTGAGGTTAGCAAACAGATACTGCCTTTATCTAGAGAGCCAATGACACCATGAAGAATTGCAAATCTTTTCATCTGCTGTATTAATAAAATTGCCATTTGTTTTCAAATTGAAAATAAGGCACTGTCAGCCCAGAACATTATACAAAATATATATATTTTAAAAGGAACCCATAAGGCTTCTTTTTTAATGTTTTGCATTTGTACTATTTTGTAGTCAATTTGGACAAATATCTTTCGAACTAAAAATATCCTATGATTGCATATGGTGTGAATATGTATACCCTGCCCACTCAGTATTATTTTAGGTACAATTTATATTTTAAATGTAATGAAAAAGCCAACTCAATAGTGTGTTAAAAATAGACTTTAGGATATTGTAAAACAAAAAACTGCTGTATAATGTATTCTTAACCCTCCTTTATCTTCACATTTGCTTTACCCTCTATCCTTGGTGGTCATTTTGACCCCAGGAGTTTAAAGCTCAAGAAAATGATCATACTCAAAATTGTTACCAAAATGTACGTTTCAAGTACTTTATGTTTCTTAGTTGACTATCTAAATATCCATTTAAATAAAACACTACTAGCCATTTTCATTACATTAGCAGCACTAAACGTACCCTGTTTTTCACGTGGGGAGCGGGACCAAGAAAACTTTAAATTTTTGGAAAGTAATGTTTCTGCTTGTGTTTGACAGACAACAGGAGCATCTGCATGGGGTATTTAGGGTGGACAATTTGACAGAGGATTTATCTGAAAGTACAAATAAAAGTATTTTATAGTCTTTGCGCTAGTAGTCACTACTGAGTCCAAAATGATCAGTCTTCGAACTTAAAAGTATTTGTATTGCTCGTCACATATAGCAGCAAGACAGGCATTGTTGTACCATGGAGGGGACTTTGACAGGAGAGTATCAAGAAGTACACAGTAAAAGTATTTCATAGTATTTGGGATAGTTGTAACTACAACTGATTCCAACTTCATCAGTCTTATGAAAAACGTATGGCCAAAAATAATGTTATCGCTTGTCATTTTTGCACTGTGTAAAGGCAAAGAGTTAGAACCTTTATTTTGAAGAGTACAGCGCAAGCATAGGGCAAACTAGCCAATCAGAAGCAAGGAGGCACTGGAGACACACCCACCTATGGAAACGAAACATTGAGTGGTATACTTGTTTTAACAGTAAGAACAGAAAAACGAGCTGAATTGCCGTTTTTCCGTTTTGGGGCAAAATTGAAAAACAAAAAAACGATCCGTTTCTGTTTTTTTTTTTTTTCAATTAGAACTAAAAAACAAACGGTTAAAACGTACCTTCGTCGTTGAGCTTATGAAACATCTAACACTGATCTAAAATGTAAAGTACAATCAGCCTGAGATGAAGTCCATGTCTTCATATGAATTTACAGATCTGAATGCTTCCAGTGTCTGATATAAAACGTGTTTAACTCTATAAATATATAAAAGCTTACGTGCTGTGATTTCATTGCAATCATTTTGTAAAATAACTAGATTTTGTTTATATTTTCCTCTGAGTGAACCATACTGTGGCAACTGAACACAATATGGACCTGTGTTTTGTTAAGTAGAACATTAAAGAAAGATTTTGTCTCTTTCATGATTGTTTTTTTGACAAAAGTTTCAAGTGAAGATTTACACTAATTTTATCTCTGGGTGTATG
The DNA here is from genome assembly GCA_012861695.1 of Trematomus loennbergii. Classification (NCBI taxonomy): domain Eukaryota; kingdom Metazoa; phylum Chordata; class Actinopteri; order Perciformes; family Nototheniidae; genus Trematomus; species Trematomus loennbergii. The sequence continues at coordinate 243,710 of JAAOOA010000633.1, forward strand.
GCCTTCCTGAAGTGGGACGCAGGGGCGGATCTACCGGGGTGGCATGGGGTGGCAACTGCTACCCTAAAAAATAGCCTTGCCACCCCAGCTGCCACCCCAGTTGGCATCTTTGTTTTGAAAGAAAAGTTGTGGCTCATCAGACATTTATGAGAGAAAGTCTCTAATGTCCGAGTGCAAATGAATGCAGCACAAGACGCGAGCCTTGTAACCCCTCCCCCGGCCCTGGCGCAAGCTTGGAAATATGATAGGCGGCGATTTCATTTGAATGGGACGGCGCAAAACGAGAAGCATTCGGACCCAAGTAGACGGAAGGAATGAGGTATTTGCGGTCTACAATGACAGAGAAGAGACTGTCAAGTTTGGCTGTACTCAGCATTGAATCAAAATGCACTAAAGCTGTTGATCTTAAAAGTTTGTGAGCGTTTTGCTGAACAAAATGGTAATCACCGCATTCAGCTGTAATAGGCATGTAGAGGCGCGGGAAGGTATTTGAGTGGGGGTGGACTCCGCTGTATAGAAAACTGTAGTTTCCATAGTTTCCCCATAGCAGCAGACGCACAAATGACGTCTGCTGGTGCATCATAAACACGTCGGATATTGAAAGTGCAGTCGGATTCTCAAAGCACCGCAGTCTCTTCTCCTAAGTCCTTTTGAAATCTCCTATCCACTATCCCTTAACCCCGTGACGTTTCACACAGAGGTCAAGGAATAGACGATAAGGATAGACGATAGGAGCTGATTTTTGGACTATTCGACAGCAACCTATAACTGACTTTTCCTCCTGAAACAAAGCAGTGTTCATCATCACTCAGTCTGACCTCTCCCTCACTAAAACATATTTTTACGCATAGCTATATATCACAGGAGGGTTGCTTTAATACACATTTACTGTAGTTGTTTATACCTTTTCAACTTTTCTTTGAAATATTAAGCTTCATCACTATTTGTCCTACTCTTCCAGTTTAACATTTCGCTTTCAACAAAGTCAGTGCATTTGAGCTGTAACTATTTTGATTCAAATCATTTCACTTTTCTGCATTACTCCGCTAAGTTCAGCAGTTTGTAGCTAAAAGCAGCTACAGTCACCATTCAACTATTACAATATTTCATTTTCAGCTAAATTCAGCAACAAATGTGCACAGTTTACGGCATTTGCACGCATTTTAAGCAGGAAATGCATTTCCTAGTTGTATCTTGTGCCTCTACTGTGACTGTGACATGTTTCACAAGACACGTTACTTACAGATAAACAAATATAGCTGACAGCGTTAAAATATAACTAGAATGTCAGGAGTCCAATAGAGGCGTTTCAGGTTCGGCTCTGTGATTGGTCAACCACTTAGAGATATCCCGCCCCTTATCCTATCACGTACAAATGTGTTGGAGCGCTAGCCAATAGAAGTGCAAGTGTTACATAGTGTAAATATCTTACCCAGCCCTCAGACACCTCGCTGTAATCAAAGCGCTCAGACTTCATTGAAAAGAACAGAAGTCTTACCTTCCAGATTAAAAAGGAATCACTGATCGGGCGTTTCAATGTGCTAACTCTCTAAAGCTTGTTAGATTACAAGGACAGGCAGGCGTGAACATATTACGCCTGTACTCGCCTCTTTACATTGGCTACCAGTCAATTTTAGAATACATTTTAAAATGTTACTGTTTGCATACAAAGCCCTAAACGGTTTAGCCCCCCCACCGTACCTAGCAGATCTTTTAAAACCATACACACCCACACGGTCACTGAGGTCTGCTGACAGACTCCTTCTGGTCGTCCCTAAATGGGGTTAAAGCAGCGAGGAGACAGAGCCTTTGCTGTTGCAGCTCCAAAAGTATGGAACGAATTGCCCCTCCAGGTTAGACTTGCTCCAACTCTGCCTGTTTTTAAATCTCGTTTAAAAACCCACTTCTTTTCCCTGGCAATTACAGACCAGGTGACACTTGTGCTTTTACATTTGGGTTTTTATCTTACTAGTGTTTTGTACTGTTTTTACGTCATGTAGGAGAGTTTCTCAGTCTGTGGCTTCTGATCTGGTTTCATTGTCTCGTGTTTTACATTTGTTTCATGTCCTGTCTGTTTTTTATGTATGTATGCTATGTTTTTATACAGTTGTTGATGTACGGCACTTTGTTCAACTCTGTTGTTTTTAAATGTGCTATAGAAATAAAGTGGATTGGATTGGATAATGATCAACGACAATTTTAGGGAAATAGAAAATAAAACTGATGATATAACAAAATAACTTTATTAATCTGTGTTTGACGACCAATTGGCAAACAAGAGGATGTTAAAAAGTGGTAAAATGTTGAAAATAAAACCAATAAAAGTCATAATAAACAACATTTAAGTGAAAATACAGAGAATTAAAAATGAAGATTAAATAAATGATTAAATCTTAATAATAGAAATAGGTAGAATAAAGATTATGACCAATTATCACATTTAAACAATGATATAGCACCTTTTAGAGCTCCTCTAATACACTTCAAAGGGTTTGACAAGCAATTGATAAACATTTGAAAATAAAAAATAGATTATAACAATAAAAAAAGTCATTCAAAAAGACATTGAAATGGAAAATAAAGATGATGAAGTTATAAAGTACATAATAACCAGACCGCAATGATGTATTTTATTTAAAATCAGATTACGTTCAGACCCTCACAGATCCTCTGTCAGAAAGCAGCACGGCCAAAACACTTCACTTAGTCTCTTTGGATCACTTGCTGTCTCCTCTGGGTTCTGGTTCTGGGGTGTAGAACTGGAACGTGACGCAAACAGGAACCCCGGTCAGAGCGGTGCTTAGAGGGATCTTTATGGTGGGGGCTGCCGTGGAGAAAGGGTGAGGAAACTCTGGAGGGGGAGGCAGAGGTAGAGGCGTCCACATGTGGAAGGACGTTCAGGAGGTCAGCGCTCGGAGAAACGTCCACAAACAGAGCTATGTTTGCTGGGTCTTCAGGGAGGAGAGGGAGGGGGGGTCTGTGGAGGTCTGAGGGTCCTCTGAGAGGAGAGGAGGGAAGGAGATGAGGAGGGGGGGGGTGAGGAAGGGAGTGAGGGAGGAGGTTCAGTCTCCTGGATCACGTTAGGTAGGGGTGTCTCTGTGATGGGGTCCTGTGGGGGGGGGATCCTGGGAAGGGGACACAGCGGGGGACGTCTCCTCGGAGGAACTCACCTCGATGGACTCTAAGGAATCTGAGGTTTCTTCTTCTCCATTGAGACACATCTGTTGGAGGGTAAAAAGAAAAGATTTAAAAGAAGGTTTCAACCACAAATCATCATTTTGGTGTCAATTAAAGAGGACGTGTAGTTTTCAGGTTCATAGTTAGTGTGAATGCACAGAATAAGGAGTTTTTTCTATATAAAAGCCCCCCCCCCCCACACACAATACTACTACTACTAGTACTTACAGTAAAAAACGACTTACTGTACATCCAACTATTAAATCAATCAGCTATTTCAGGACATTGAGGCTATACATTTACAGCGGAGGAAACAAGTATTTAACCCCCTTCAGATTTTGTAAGTTTACCAACTTATTTTACAACTAAAAGCTCTTTTCAAATGAAGAGGAGGTTGTAACCGAGGCTCTGTGTAGGTCAGAGTCAGAGTTTGATAAGCCCTCCCTCTTCTTCCTGCTCTCAGACACAGCCAGCTCCACTCTGTGGGTGTTTCTCAATCGCGAGTACGCTTGCTTGGTAGCACATGTCTGCCGAGCATCTTGCTTCAGAAGCGAGTCAAGAATACTTCCTGCCATTCGGAAAACGAAGGGTGTTTCTCAATCGCGAGTACGCTTGCTTGGGAGCACATGTCTGCCGAGCATCTTGCTTCAGAAGCGAGTCAAGAATACTTCCTGACATTCGGAAAACAAAGAGAGGAACACGCTAGCAAGTGTGCAGGTGTGCGTCATATGAGAGGCCCCGCCTTACATCTTCCGCCACAGATTTGGGGAAATTGGTCCGTGCGCAAAGCATTGTGGGGATTTTAAGACCGCGAAGTCTACTCATGTGCACACTCGATATTTCTCCAAACGGAGTACGCCGGGCTCGGTAGATTTCCAAGTATACTGGAGATTGGAACAGTACTTCGGCGGCACTCGATGGCGTAGTATGCTTGAAATAGTGGCTCTGAAGCAGCTTTACTCGCGATTGAGAAACACCCTTCATTTCCTGGCTCCTCCCCTTCAGATCCACACTGAGGAGGAGGGGTGTAACCAACATGTGGGTAAAGCACAAGAGCTGATAGGCCACATTCACTGCACACACACCTGTTGTTCAGATAACCTGTCACACTAGTTTCAGCTCTCAGGAAGTGAAACTCACACACTCGCTGCCACTGAGAGGTGAAATGGCGCAGAAAGGAGTTCAGCTGGACCGGGAAATCTTATCTTGTTCGATCTGTCTGGATCTACTGAAGGATCCGGTGACCACTTCCTGTGGACACAGCTACTGCATGAAGTGTATTAAAGGCTTCTGGGACGGAGAGGATGAGAAGAAGATCCACAGCTGCCCTCAGTGTAGGCAGAGCTTCACACCGAGGCCTGTCCTGCTGAAAAACACCATGTTAGCAGCTTTAGTGGAGGAGCTGAAGAAGACTGGACCCCCACCTGCTCCTGCTGATCTCTGCTATGCTGGAGCTGAAGATGTGGCCTGTGATGTCTGCACTGGGAGAAAACTGAGAGCCTGTAAGTCCTGCCTCGTGTGTTTGGCCTCTTACTGTGACAAACACCTCCAGCCTCATTATGAATTGCCTGTCTTTAAAAAACACAAGCTGGTGGAGCCCTCCAAGAAGCTCCAGGAGAACATCTGCTCTCGTCACGACGAGGTGATGAAGCTGTTCTGCCGCACTGATCAGCAGTGTATCTGTTATCTCTGCTCTGTGGAGGAACATAAAGGCCACGACACGGTGTCAGCTGCAGCAGAGAGGACTGAGAGACAGAGAGAGCTGGAGGGGAGTCAACAAAACATCCAGCAGAGAATCCAGGACAGAGAGAAGGAGGTGAAGCTGCTTCAGCAGGAGGTGGAGGCCGTCAATGGCTCTGCTGATAAAGCAGTGGAGGACAGTGAGAAGATGTTCACTGAGCTGATACGTCTCATGGAGAAAAGAAGCTCTGATGTGAAGCAGCAGGTCAGATCCCAGCAGAAGAGAGAAGTGAGTCGAGTCAGAGAGCTTCAGGAGAAGCTGGAGCAGGAGATCTCTGAGCTGAAGAGGAGAGACGCTGAGCTGAAGCTGCTGTCTCACACAGAGGATCACAACCAGTTTCTGCACAGCTACCCCTCACTGTCAGCCCTCAGTGAACCTACACACTCATCCAGCATCAACATCCGTCCTCTGAGCTACTTTGAGGACGTGACGGCGGCCCTGTCAGCAGTCAGAGACAAACTCAGGACGTCCTGAGAGAGGAATGGACAAACGTCTCACCGACTGAAGTGGATGTTTTACTGTCAGCAGCAGAGCCCACCACCAGAGCTGGGTTCTTCAAATATTCACAGGAGATCACACTGGATCCAAACACAGCATGCACACAGCTGGTATTACCTGATGGGAGCAGAAAAGCAACACTCATGGAACAACATCAGTCTTCTTCTAGTCACCCAGACAGATTCACTGGTTATCCTCAGGTCCTGAGTAGAGAGAGTCTGAATGGACGTTGTTACTGGGAGGTGGAGTGGAGAGGGACAGGACTTCGTGGAGGACTTCGTGTTGCAGTCGCATACAAGAATATCATCAGAGCAGGGAGTAGGAATGAATGTGTATTTGGAAACAATGACAAATCTTGGTCCTTAGATTGTAAACAAAACAGTTATTCATTTCGTTACAACAATATCATCACTCCCGTCTCAGGTCCTCTGTCCTCCAGAGTAGGAGTGTACCTGGATCACAGAGCAGGTATTCTGTCCTTCTACAGCGTCTCTGAAACCATGACTCTCCTCCACAGAGTCCAGACCACATTCACTCAGCCGCTACATGCTGGAGTTTGGCTTTATTATAGTTATGGAGACACTGCTGAGTTTTGTAAACTCAAATAGCCTGAAGTCATTGGAGGAACTCTTCTACTTCTTAAACTCACCGACCGTGTGTCCATCAGAGCTGATTGTTCATGTCTTCACTGCGCAGAGATCAGCTGTTAATCAAACTTCATGGGATGTGCTTCAACATCTTCTCATGAGTTGTTCTGTAGATGTTGGACTTTCTTCCGGCTCCTTCCTGTGTCTGTGTAGCCATGGAGGCTGTCACTGCTCAGGAGGATCCTTGTTCACCTGAACTGATATGTAAACTTTGCTCTAAATATGTGTTGGATATTTCTTTTGAGTCATGTTGTTGTTTCTCTTGTAATGCACGAGTCTTCAGAGAGAAAGCAGCTTCTTTTATTGTACACATTTTATTCTGGCCACTTTCTAAAACAATAGAGACATTTATAATCACATGTATTATTTTGACAGATTAAATGTTATTGTTGCCCAAATTAACTAACAAATGAGTTCCCCAGATGGTTATAACACTTATTTCATCATAACATGTTTATTTAAAATGATATTACTTACTGTCATGATCATAATCAATAAGTACATCATTTATTATTCTCCTGTAAATAGCTTAGATTCTTTGCTTGGGAAATAAAATGTTATTTTTTTGCACACTAATTGTTGTTTGTTGTTGTTGTTATCCAAATAGAAATGGGGTACTCTGATGTTTTATAGAACATAACTTATCATGATAATAATCAATAAGGAAATCATGTATGATTCTGTTTTAAATAGCTGACATTAAACACATTCATGGTGTGGATAAAGTGAAACTGATCATGAAATCATTGAACAGACTTTACTGATGGGATGTGTGATCAAATTAAATGTTTGGATCATTAATAAAGTTTTGTCTTTCAAAAACAAACAGGATGTTCTTCTTGTATTGTGTCCAAGGTGCCATACGAAGCTGATGGAGAACATGTGGAAGTGATCTGAGACTTTGAAGCTAAGCGCAAGTTCAACCAGGAAGACCGTCTTTACTCATTAATTTACTATTTCCATGTTACTACTCTCTCTCCTCTCAATAAGTGATCGGGGGCGTCACTCCCCAGCTTAACCAATCACTTCGCTCTATTCTCACAAGCCTATCATAGCGCTCCGCTAACCCTTTTAAATCTGCTCCCCCTCTGACAGCTGTCATTTCAGGTGACTCGACGCAACCCTCCTCCACCCCTTTTCACCTCCTGTCCCTCTGCATACATATTCCATTACAGCAGCACAATCTAGCGGCTCTTAGTATTGACAAATAAGTATTGAAATGTGTTGCTGCACAGGTCACCTTTAGCTCTCTTAAGAGATGGGTGATGTCATTTGTGTACTTCATTATAACTAAGTACTTTTACTGTACTTACAGTAAACAGAATTCTAGGTATCATGAGTATTTTCTGCTGTTTTATACTATATGTTAGTTTGTTTGTCTGAACACCTTGTTTCTCTTGTGCATTAAGAGCACTTGTGTTAGGGCATGACTTAACAATAAATAGGTATATACAGTATAAAATACCACGTACTGTCCGCCCTCATGCCACCCTGCATGACCTCGCCCCCCCTTTGCCACCCCATGTAAAATGTTCTAGAACCGCCACTGGACAGGAGAACAAGAACAACACAACCAGTGTGATCCACAGCGGTCAACATCTAGCACCCCATTATATACACTTGACTGCTTTGATGTTGAATTCAATGAAAACACCTCTATTAAATAATCCTGTGTTCTGTGACATACTTTAGCCTCAGTGATGTGTTAAAGCTGAACTACTTCCAAACAATGTTGTCACCAGGAATCTGTTTCAACTGAAAGTATTTGTAACAACAAACAAATGTAATTCCTTCTCTATCACAAAAACAGAAGCAAGACATCGTTTGTCCAGAGGGTGGCGCCAGAGGATAGGCTGAGTTACTACAAAGATCAAATGGTTTATCCTGTGAAGGAGCTATATACACCAACTTTCACTGTAGTCAGTTTGCAAACATTTCAAAAATTAAATGATTATCCATCTTGTAGTTCACAATGAAAATTGATTTATCGACAATCTGATTTTTTAAATGGGATGTCAACTTGTGAGTGTGGTACTATTGGTGCATACTGCTGATTTATTAACTATTACTTCCATGGAGAGTCGATTCAAAATGATGTGCTGGTTATAGCAAGGGATTATATTCTTGGCATTTTGTTCTAATCATCCTTCAAGATAAAACCAGTATAAGTAAATAATAATAAAGAAAATGATCATTTTTAAAGAGCATACTTTTATTTTTTCAAAGGTAACTCCTGTAAAAGGTAACAACATCTAAATGAAGAATGAATGCAAATCAGGATCTGGCTGTTTTCAGAGAAACCTTAGAAACAATACCTGGCTTGATCAAAACAGCTGCCACTGAATTGTACTTGTAAAATGTACAAAAGTCTTACAAAGAAATAAAAACAGTATAGAGCATGAGAAACTTACATTTCAACACTGCCAGACTGAAAGGTTGTGCCACAAGCAAACTGACCCCCTATTCCCCAATTCTTAAAAAATGTCAAATGAAAATCAACAAAAAATCCTGGTTCCCTAGTTAGGATTATTTTTAATCCATCCATCCTGAGGGGGGCATGGACCAAATTCCAAGCCAATCTATTCAATAATTGTCAAAATGTGTCACTAAAAACAGAAATGTCAACTCGTAGTGACAGAGTCAGGAAAAAGAAATCAAATAGGAACAGGCTAAAGACAGGAATAAACAGTGTTGGAAGAAGTACTGAGATATTTTACTTAAAAAGTACAAATAATATGACCTTTAAATACTCTATTACAAGTAAAAGTCCTGATTTCAACTTAACTTAGTTAAAGTAAAAAAGCATAGCCTAAGCATACTTAAAGTACAAAAATGACTAATTCTTCACAACTACCATTTCAGAATAATATAATGTACACAGTATATTATCAGCCAAATGTGCTTCAAGTATCAAAAGTAAAAGTATGTGCTGTGCACAAAGGATCGTTTCATAGCAAATCATGACTCTTTGGGAAAAGCAAGTCATGATATCCAGCCAAAGCTTCAGAGTGCATAGGATGGAAGAAAGGGTGATCAGTTGTTTCAATATATTCACAAGAAACAAAATCATTTGTCACTTTTCCAAAATAGTGTCATATCAAATCACTGGATGATACATTACTAAGGAGCTACAGGGAATTTTAAATATCTAGTTGTAACATGAATAAAAACATGAATACAAAATAAAACACTATACTCTCAGGACAGCACTCTTCTCTACACAAACTAATCATAAGATTTGTAATTCAAGTAAGTATTAATAAGAGATACAAATAAATAACTCAAACCGTTTATTAAGGACTTACTAACAATTATAAATGCAGATAAAAGGACTTGTTAGATAGTTAGAGACACATGATCTGATTGATGCAGATAATGAAACATTTATTGTAAAACAGTGCAGAGGCTTAAAGTACACAGTAAAAGAGCACATTGGACGTCGTTTTAGGGGGCGTTGTTGGAAAAGTAAGGCACTGAAGTCTCGGGTGGAGCGTCTCTGCAATCTTTGGACTTCAATGAATCGGCTTGCGTAGAAAGTGCTGGTGGTTGCAGAGATGGGGAGGGGCATTTTTAGTTCTGGCGATGAGCAGGAGGGGTGGTGAAGTGCACGACAGGGAGGAGAAGGAAGCATCTCTGGATCTGGAAGTCCAACAAGGCCTGGAGAAAACACAAAGAAAAGGTGTTGCATTAAAATAGCATTCATCAGCAAACTTCCATCAAAATCCCATTACTTAATGTCTGATACTGCTATACTGTACGTACAAGTGGGAGGAAGAGGAGCTCTTTCTTTTCATGAAGGCATCATCACAATCAGTCAGGTTCATGTTGAGGAGTGTGTGCTCAGTCTTTCACACAACGTATGAAAACACCTGTGAGAAGAAGAAGAAGTGAACAGAATATAAACAGAAGCCCAGCTCAGCCCAGGCATGCTATTTTTATACATTTGTCCATGTTTACTCAAAGATCATATTTACCAGTGTTTCTCTGGTCGTTGCTGTTCCACTTAGATCCAACCATGGCAGTAGGATAACATCTGTGCAGGTTTCCTTATAGAGGCTGAAGGTGGAGGTTTGACCACAGCTTTCTGTGGGAATCTTCAGGTGGAGGAGGGGTCTTCAGGCGGCTGGCAAAGGTTACAGGTGGAGGTTTGGATGGCAGTAGTGTTCGAGAGGTGTAGGTGCTGGTTCAGATTGCTGACAAAATTGTCAGTGGGGGTTGAGCAGTAGCGATCTGTAAAAATCTGCAGGTGGAGGCGGCATCTGTAGGTTGCTGACAGAGGCTGTGGGTGGAGGTTCGGCCGCAGTTGACTTCAAGAGGTGTAGACGCAGGTGCACTGGCAGAGGCTGTAGGAGGAGGTTTGGTTGTCAGCAGTGTCTGTCAGAATCTGCAGGTGGAGGCGGTGGCTGCAGGAGAAACTGGTGGTGGTTGCTGAGATGGGGTGGGGCACTCTTAGTTCTGGCGATGAGCAGGAGGGGTGGTGAAGGTGGAGGATGTGGAGGAGGAGGAAGCATCTGGAACAGAGCTGTTGTAGAAGGAGTTGTCCTCAGGGGCCTGAATCAGCTCCTGGTAGATCTGGAGTATAAGGTGTTGCATTCAAATATAATTCATCCCAAACTTCCATTCAAATCCCATACACTCAGAGTGTGCTGTTAAGAAATCTCATACTACTATACTGTACGTACAACTTGGGAGGAAGAGGAGCTCTCTCGTTTCATGAAGGCATCATCACAGTCAGTCAGGTTCATGTTGAGGAGTGAGCTCAGTCTTTCACACAACGTTTGAAAACACCTGTGAGAAGAAGAACAAGTGAACAGAATGTAAACAGAAAGCCAGCTTTAATAACACATATATTTTGCATATTAACTGAAGGACTATATCTGCGTGTGTTTCTCTGGTCCTTGCTGTTCCACTCAGGTCTCCACATGGCAGTAGATAACATCTGTGCAGGTTTCCTTATAGAGGCTGTAGGTGGAGGTTTGACCCAGCTTTCTGTGGGGATCTTCAGGGGGAGTGGTCGTCTTCAGGTGGCTGTAGGAATCTGCAGGTGGAGGCAGCAGCTGCAGGTTGCTGACAGAGGCTGTGGGTGGAGGCTCGGATAGCAGTTC
>JAAOOA010000634.1:0-7500 GCA_012861695.1 Trematomus loennbergii
TCCATTTTAGACGCACTCTGTGATTGGTTGAACTCCTGTAACTTATCACCCTTTGTCTTCTGATGATCCTTAAACTCTGCTTTTAAATCACATTTCATTTGCTGCAACAAGTGAGCTGACAATCTGAGGTTTGGACATTTATCCAATAGTAATTAAACCACCTTGTAAGCCTAATTTATCGGACGTTGGTCGCCAAACTGATATCATTCGTTCTGCAAACTCTTCTAGTCGACAAGCAGGTCAGCAGCGTAGTCAAATCCTGCTTTTTTTAAAATAAGACTATTGGCCAAAACCAAGTCGTATTTATCTTTTAATGACTTAGAAAGGGTTATTAACGCCTTTGTAACCTCGAGACTGGACTATTGTAACGCTCTGTATGTGGGTATGACCAGGCCTCAATTAAACGCCTGCAGCTAGTCCAGAACGCAGCTGCACGTTGCTGACTGGCCACAAAAAGCGTGACCACATCACCCTATTCTGGCCTCACTACACTGGCTTCCAGTTCGGTTCAGAATTGATTTTAAAATCCTTGTATTTGTTTTTTAAAGCACTAAATGGGCTGGCTCCGGCCTATATAGCTGAACTCCTCCAGCGCTACACCCCAGAGCTTTAAGGTCTGCTGACCAGCTGCTGCTGGTAGTGCCCAAGACCAGGCTCAAAACAGAGGGCACCGAGCCTTCGCAGCAGCTGCCCTAGGCTCTGGAACACTCTGCCCCTCCATGTGAGGTCGGCCCAGACCCTAGGGGTTTTTAAATCTACACTAAAGACACACTTCTTCTCTCTGGCCTTCTAGTCAGAGCGGAGCACGACTCCTGACTTTTCCGTGTTTTAAAAAAAAATATTTATTTTTTATTTTATTTTTTATATATCTGTTGTAATTTATTGTCTTTTATTGTGATTGTAGTAATGTGTTTTTATTACATGTACAGCACTTTGGCTCGACCAAAAATCGCTTTTAAATGTGCTTTATAAATAAAACCTGATTTGATTTGATTTAGTCTTCTAGTCTCCACTCTATGTGAGTTATCGTGTCTGTCTGTGAAACAGGAACACAGACAGCTGGACTCAGACTTTAGGATTTTTCCTGAACACTTGAAACGTAAAAGATGGATGGATGCTGAGAGCAAGGAACCCTCTCTCTCCATTTAGACGGACTCTGTGATTGGTTGAACTCCTTTGGCCTTCGGTCTTCTGAGGATCCTTAAACTCCTGTGAGCTGATCATCTGAGGCAGGGGTGTCAAACTGAAGGCCCGTGACTTCTTTTCATGCGGCCCCACAAGAGCCTGCAAAGAATATCATATGTCAATTATACGGTTACATTTCCCGATTTACAGAAGCACGTGTGCCCATAAACTACATTTCCCACTGCAACTCAAATTTGACTTATTTTCTTCAAAATATGCCTTTTTTTTAATGTCACTTTTTTTTTCTTCTCAATGTCACTTTCTTTTCAAAATGTCACTTTCTTTTCAAAATGTCACTTTCTTTTCAAAATGTCACTTTTTTTTGATTTGGACTTTTTTTCCAGAATTTGGCTTTTCTTTTGAAATCATTTTGTGACATGCGCACTGAAGAGACTTGCAATTATTTGCCCTAGACTTCTGCTTTCAGATGTAGTTAATTATTAAGTTGTTACCCTATCCGATAATAATCCAATGCAGAGGCAGTAATGTAATATAATACATTATTTTATATATATTAAATATTATATATGTGCCCTTTGAGTGCAACCTTAATGCTGATGTGGCCGCGATGAAATTGAGTTTGATCCCCTGATCTGAGGTTTGGACATTTATCCAATAGTAATTCAACAACCTTTTAAACCCTAATTGATCGGACGTTGATCGCCAAACTGATATTAATAGTTCTGTAAACTCTTCTAGTCTTTTTGCATCCATTCGATGTTGTCTTGAGTAGATGTATGTCTGTAAAACAGGAACACAGCCAGGAGGAAGAGGCCTCACACTTTTCAAAGGAAGCTGCTGGAGGATAAAGAGTGTGCAGAGTTCCCGGGGTGACACCGAGAAGCACCGCTGTGCCGTTATTTGATCAAATCATGCTTCAAAAAGCGGCACAGATCAATGCTCAGGGTCTTATCCGTGTGCAGATATTGGCCAGCTGTTTGGAGTTAGCACAGTTAAAAGATGTGTGGCGTCCTCTGTGCTGTGTCCTTTAATAATCCTCTAAAAACTCCCGCACATAAATGTCAGGACACTTCTTACCCGAGAGTCAGATCGCTGCAAATGTCACTGAGATTATTCAGGGAGCAATCAACACCACTGTGTACCTCATTAGGTCTCTTCAAACAACTCCCATCTGATCCGTTGCATCCTCAGATGTGCACATATTACATGAGGAAACACATGGAGCCTATAGGCATGCTTTAGAGAGTCAGACCGACGCAATCTGTTCAAGCTACAGAACCAATTGGCACTCTTTAAAATGGAGAAACAAGCCTCCACTGAAGGTATGTTATGAGCATGAGTAAAGTCACTGTTGATATGGAAACAACATATGCCGAGTATAAACCTTGTTTATCCAGTCCAACTCAAGCTTCCAGAAACTACTTCTTCAAAGCACCATCACTGTGTACCCTTATTAATCCTTTCCAAACAGCACACATCTGATCCGTTGCATCCTCAGATGTGTGCATATATTACATTTTTCATGAGGAAACACATGGATCCTATAGGCATGCTTTAGAGAGTCAGACCGACGCAATCTTTTCAAGCTACAGAACCAATTTCTACTTCGTGAAAAATGACTTGGAGAAAATGCCTCCACTGAGCCTTAGCAAAGTCACCAACAGATGCCCAGTATAAACCTTGTTTATCTAGTCCAACCCTAACCCAAGCTTCCCAAGACTTTGAGTCCCAGAAAGGATATTGGATATTTTGACCCTCAGTAATGTCAGAAATGAATATCGAAAGTCCAACTAAATGTCACTCTGGGTGGAAGACCCTGACGATTTATCAGTTTTATACCCGAGCAGAGGTGGGAAGTAGTGGAGTACAAATACTGTGTTACTGTACTTAAGTACATTTTTCTGGTATCAGTACTTTACTCCACTACTTATTTTTCTGACCACTTTTTACTTTGACTTCTCATGTTGAACACAAATACCTGTACTTTCTACTTCTTACATGTTGAACACAAATACCTGTACTTTCTACTTCTTACATGTTGAACACAAATACCTGTACTTTCTACTTCTTACATGTTGAACCCAAATACCTGTACTTTCTACTTCTTACATGTTGAACACAAATACCTGTACTTTCTACTTCTTACATGTTGAACACTAATACCTGTACTTTCTACTTCTTACATGTTGAACCCAAATACCTGTACTTTCTACTTCTTACATGTGAACACTAATACCTGTACTTTCTACTTCTTACATGTTGAACACAAATACCTGTACTTTCTACTTCTTACATGTTGAACACAAATACCTGTACTTTCTACTTCTTACATGTTGAACCCAAATACCTGTACTTTCTACTTCTTACATGTTGAACCCAAATACCTGTACTTTCTACTTCTCACATGTTGAACCCAAATACCTGTACTTTCTACTTCTTACATGTTGAACACAAATACCTGTACTTTCTACTTCTCACATGTTGAACCCAAATACCTGTACTTTCTACTTCTTACATGTTGAACCCAAATACCTGTACTTTCTACTTCTCACATGTTGAACCCAAATACCTGTACTTTCTACTTCTTACATGTTGAACCCAAATACCTGTACTTTCTACTTCTTACATGTTGAACACAAATACCTGTACTTTCTACTTCTCACATGTTGAACACAAATACCTGTACTTTCTACTTCTTACATGTTGAACACAAATACCTGTACTTTCTACTTCTTACATGTTGAACACAAATACCTGTACTTTCTACTTCTTACATGTTGAACCCAAATACCTGTACTTTCTACTTCTTACATGTTGAACACAAATACCTGTACTTTCTACTTCTTACATGTTGAACACAAATACCTGTACTTTCTACTTCTTACATGTTGAACACAAATACCTGAACTTTCTACTTCTTACATGTTGAACCCAAATACCTGTACTTTCTACTTCTTACATGTTGAACACAAATACCTGTACTTTCTACTTCTTACATGTTGAACACAAATACCTGTACTTTCTACTTCTTACATGTTGAACACAAATACCTGTACTTTCTACTTCTTACATGTTGAACACAAATACCTGTACTTTCTACTTCTTACATGTTGAACACAAATACCTGTACTTTCTACTTCTTACATGTTGAACACAAATACCTGAACTTTCTACTTCTTACATGTTGAACCCAAATACCTGTACTTTCTACTTCTTACATGTTGAACACAAATACCTGTACTTTCTACTTCTTACATGTGAACACAAATACCTGTACTTTCTACTTCTTACATGTTGAACACAAATACCTGTACTTTCTACTTCTTACATGTTGAACACAAATACCTGTACTTTCTACTTCTTACATGTTGAACCCAAATACCTGTACTTTTCTACTTCTTACATGTTGAACACAAATACCTGTACTTTCTACTTCTTACATGTTGAACCCAAATACCTGTACTTTCTACTTCTAACATGTTGAACTCAAATACCTGTACTTTCTACTTCTTACATGTTGAACACAAATACCTGTACTTTCTACTTCTTACATGTTGAACCCAAATACCTGTACTTTCTACTTCTTACATGTTGAACCCAAATACCTGTACTTTCTACTTCTTACATGTTGAACACAAATACCTGTACTTTCTACTTCTTACATGTTGAACCCAAATACCTGTACTTTCTACTTCTTACATGTTGAACACAAATACCTGTACTTTCTACTTCTTACATGTTGAACACTAATACCTGTACTTTCTACTTCTTACATGTTGAACCCAAATACCTGTACTTTCTACTTCTTACATGTTGAACCCAAATACCTGTACTTTCTACTTCTTACATGTTGAACACAAATACCTGTACTTTCTACTTCTTACATGTTGAACCCAAATACCTGTACTTTCTACTTCTTACATGTTGAACCCAAATACCTGTACTTTCTACTTCTTACATGTTGAACCCAAATACCTGTACTTTCTACTTCTTACATGTTGAACCCAATACCTGTACTTTCTACTTCTTACATGTTGAACACAAATACCTGTACTTTCTACTTCTTACATGTTGAACACTAATACCTGTACTTTCTACTTCTTACATGTTGAACCCAAATACCTGTACTTTCTACTTCTTACATGTTGAACACTAATACCTGTACTTTCTACTTCTTACATGTTGAACACAAATACCTGTACTTTCTACTTCTTACATGTTGAACACAAATACCTGTACTTTCTACTTCTTACATGTTGAACCCAAATACCTGTACTTTCTACTTCTTACATGTTGAACCCAAATACCTGTACTTTCTACTTCTCACATGTTGAACCCAAATACCTGTACTTTCTACTTCTTACATGTTGAACACAAATACCTGTACTTTCTACTTCTCACATGTTGAACCCAAATACCTGTACTTTCTACTTCTTACATGTTGAACCCAAATACCTGTACTTTCTACTTCTCACATGTTGAACCCAAATACCTGTACTTTCTACTTCTTACATGTTGAACCCAAATACCTGTACTTTCTACTTCTTACATGTTGAACACAAATACCTGTACTTTCTACTTCTCACATGTTGAACACAAATACCTGTACTTTCTACTTCTTACATGTTGAACACAAATACCTGTACTTTCTACTTCTTACATGTTGAACACAAATACCTGTACTTTCTACTTCTTACATGTTGAACCCAAATACCTGTACTTTCTACTTCTTACATGTTGAACACAAATACCTGTACTTTCTACTTCTTACATGTTGAACACAAATACCTGTACTTTCTACTTCTTACATGTGAACACAAATACCTGAACTTTCTACTTCTTACATGTTGAACCCAAATACCTGTACTTTCTACTTCTTACATGTTGAACACAAATACCTGTACTTTCTACTTCTTACATGTTGAACACAAATACCTGTACTTTCTACTTCTTACATGTTGAACACAAATACCTGTACTTTCTACTTCTTACATGTTGAACACAAATACCTGTACTTTCTACTTCTTACATGTTGAACACAAATACCTGTACTTTCTACTTCTTACATGTTGAACACAAATACCTGAACTTTCTACTTCTTACATGTTGAACCCAAATACCTGTACTTTCTACTTCTTACATGTTGAACACAAATACCTGTACTTTCTACTTCTTACATGTTGAACACAAATACCTGTACTTTCTACTTCTTACATGTTGAACACAAATACCTGTACTTCTACTTCTTACATGTTGAACACAAATACCTGTACTTTCTACTTCTTACATGTTGAACCCAAATACCTGTACTTTCTACTTCTTACATGTTGAACACAAATACCTGTACTTTCTACTTCTTACATGTTGAACCCAAATACCTGTACTTTCTACTTCTAACATGTTGAACTCAAATACCTGTACTTTCTACTTCTTACATGTTGAACACAAATACCTGTACTTTCTACTTCTTACATGTTGAACCCAAATACCTGTACTTTCTACTTCTTACATGTTGAACCCAAATACCTGTACTTTCTACTTCTTACATGTTGAACACAAATACCTGTACTTTCTACTTCTTACATGTTGAACACAAATACCTGTACTTTCTACTTCTCACATGTTGAACCCAAATACCTGTACTTTCTACTTCTTACATGTTGAACACAAATACCTGTACTTTCTACTTCTTACATGTTGAACACAAATACCTGTACTTTCTACTTCTTACATGTTGAACCCAAATACCTGTACTTTCTACTTCTTACATGTTGAACACAAATACCTGTACTTTCTACTTCTCACATGTTGAACACAAATACCTGTACTTTCTACTTCTTACATGTTGAACACAAATACCTGTACTTTCTACTTCTCACATGTTGAACCCAAATACCTGTACTTTCTACTTCTTACATGTTGAACACAAATACCTGTACTTTCTACTTCTTACATGTTGAACTCAAATACCTGTACTTTCTACTTCTTACATGTTGAACACAAATACCTGTACTTTCTACTTCTTACATGTTGAACACAAATACCTGTACTTTCTACTTCTTACATGTTGAACACAAATACTGTACTTTCTACTTCTTACATGTTGAACACAAATACTGTACTTTCTACTTCTCACATTTCCCAAACAGGCTGGTTCCTTTAGTTTGAATGTGTGTTTGGTGGCGTGATCATTATTATTTAGAGTCATTGCGTGCCTATTGATTTGAACACGATCCGTGTATCCATCATTTCCTGGTCTTCTCTAAAGAAGAGGGACCAATGGAAACGTTGTCATGTTGCCGTTGTTCAGCATAGAAACATTCATTAGCTAACAATGACATTATTGTTCTATTA
>JAAOOA010000634.1:12500-20000 GCA_012861695.1 Trematomus loennbergii
AACAGTCCTGATGCTCTTCTAGGTAATCATACATCCTGTCATGTTGGGATACCTTTGTTAGCATGTTGCTCTCATGTTGGAAGAGGACATTCAGTGTTTTCCCAACAGAACACACAAACATCAGTGCCAGGAGGATGGATGAAGGCCCAGTTTGACAGATTCATTATGGACGTGGTCACCCTCCCCCTCTTTCCCTCCATCATACCTGCCATCCCTCTCTCCTCCGGACAGGGAAAGGTCAGCAGTCTGACAGCTTCAATAAAACACAACCGGCGCTACCATGTGACGACGGATACACCCACATTGATTCAAGACAGAAAGAAAGGGAGGTCTGAGAGAAACATGACCTGAGGAGGACGGAGACGGATATAAAGCTCCATCGATCGCAGAGAAACGGTGATAGAAAATAGAAGTGATGGAAGCAAGGGCGTCTCTGTGGCCTGGGGGCATATCGGATAAGAAAATGACATAAAAACAGTGTGTTGGTATGAGGTAGATAATAGAGAGGTGCAGGAATGAGTCGTAAAACCCAGGGAAGACACAAAATGAAGAGATTTTAACGGTTTGTTCTACCACATGAAATACGCCAGTAAATACGCCACTGGTGGATTAAAAAACGGAGTCTAAATAAGACGACTAAACGTCATCACGTCCAACATTAGCCTCCTTTAGCTTAGCGGTGGTGACGTGAAGTCATGTGACCGTGCTGTAGTTCCTTTATAGCCCAACATTAGCCACCTTTAGCTTAGCGGTGGTCCCGTGAAGTCATGTGACCGTGCTGTAGTTCCTTTATAGCCCAACATTAGCCACCTTTAGCTTAGCGGTGGTGACGTGAAGTCATGTGACCGTGCTGTAGTTCCTTTATAGCCCAACATTAGCCACCTTTAGCTTAGCGGTGGTGACGTGAAGTCATGTGACTGTGCTGTAGTTCCTTTATAGCCAACATTAGCCACCTTTAGCTTAGCGGTGGTGACGTGAAGTCATGTGACCGTGCTGTAGTTCCTTTATAGCCCAACATTAGCCACCTTTAGCTTAGCGGTGGTGACGTGAAGTCATGTGACGTGCTGTAGTTCCTTTATAGCCCAACATTAGCCTCCTTTAGCTTAGCGGTGGTGACGTGAAGTCATGTGACCGTGCTGTAGTTCCTTTATAGCCCAACATTAGCCACCTTTAGCTTAGCGGTGGTGACGTGAAGTCATGTGACCGTGCTGTAGTTCCTTTATAGCCCAACATTAGCCACCTTTAGCTTAGCGGTGGTGACGTGAAGTCATGTGACCGTGCTGTAGTACATTACATTACATTACATTACATTACATTACAGTTAGCTGACGCTTTTATCCAAAGCGACTTACAATTACCAATTACAGGGACATTCTCCCTTGTTCCCTAGTTCCTTCATAGCCCAACATTAGCCTCCTTTAGCTTAGCGGTGTTGACTTATGCAAATGTGTTTCTAATATAAACATTGTCTGCTTTCTTAAAGCCTTTTCACACTTCTTGGTGAAAGCAAACAGAAAATGTTTAACAACTTCCATAAAGGTGTTGTGTGAGCGAATCCTCTTGGACTGACAGCAGAAGAAGAAACTCAGTGACGGAGGAACAGGAAAGGGAGGAGGACTGAATGAAAATGTGAAAGAAAGATCAACAATTGATTCAGGAAGCTTCTCGGTCACCTGAGTGGAATAAGAAGCAGACTTTCAGAAAGAGACTAAGACTAAGAGTGATGCTCCGAACACGACTATTGACATTTCCATCTGACATTTGTGGAAGTCTTCAGAGCAGAGGACTCTGAGTTATTGACCTTCTGCTGAATGCTGAGGTCTATTAAATGAGTGTGTGTGTGTGTGGTGTGTGTGTGTGTGTGTGTGTGTGTGTGTGTATGTATGTGTGTGTGTGTGTGTGTGTGTGTGTGTGTGTGTGTGTGTGTGTGTGTGTGTGTGTGACACGTTGCCTCACTGATTGGTCCCTGACGATATCCCGCAGAGCAAAACCAGGTTAGTTGTTAGCATTGAAGCTAGCTACCTAACATGGACTGAAGGTGATATCGGCGTCACTTTTTAAAGCCACCAACACAACAAAAAAAAACCTGAATATAACTGTAATGAGTGTGTATACAATGTGTGTGTCAGTGAGTCCATCCTCTGTTGTCTCTGACCCCTCTGCTCGGCGTTAATGAGACACATCTGGCCCTGGGAGGAGGGGATCTCTGAACATATGGCGGCCGGACGTCACTGAGTGGGTATTCACACTCAGAAATACAACAGGAAACACCCAGCAGAGACAGCGTGGAGAGAATATATCATGAAGACTGAAAGTTAGTGTGTTTCTATTTATGTTTCCCACAGCTCATTGGCAGTGAGAGTAACTAAGGTTACTCTACACCACAGCTCATTGGCAGTGAGAGTAACTAAGGTTACTCTACACCACAGCTCATTGGCAGTGAGAGTAACTAAGTGTACTCTACACCACAGCTCATTGGCAGTGAGAGTAACTAAGTTTACTCTACACCACAGCTCATTGGCAGTCAGAGTAACTAAGTGTACTCTACACCACAGCTCATTGGCAGAGAGAGTAACTAAGTGTACTCTACACCACAGCTCATTGGCAGAGAGAGTAACTAAGTGTACTCTACACCACAGCTCATTGGCAGTGAGAGTAACTAAGGTACTCTACACCACAGCTCATTGGCAGTGAGAGTAACTAAGTGTACTCTACACCACAGCTCATTGGCAGAGAGAGTAACTAAGTTTACTCTACACCACAGCTCATTGGCAGTGAGAGTAACTAAGGTTACTCTACACCACAGCTCATTGGCAGAGAGAGTAACTAAGTGTACTCTACACCACAGCTCATTGGCAGAGAGAGTAACTAAGTGTACTCTACACCACAGCTCATTGGCAGAGAGAGTAACTTAGTGTACTCTACACCACAGCTCATTGGCAGTGAGAGTAACTAAGTGTACTCTACACCACAGCTCATTGGCAGAGAGAGTAACTAAGTTTACTCTACACCACAGCTCATTGGCAGAGAGAGTAACTAAGTTTACTCTACACCACAGCTCATTGGCAGTGAGAGTAACTTAGTGTACTCTACACCACAGCTCATTGGCAGTGAGAGTAACTAAGGTTACTCTACACCACAGCTCATTGGCAGTGAGAGTAACTAAGTGTACTCTACACCACAGCTCATTGGCAGAGAGAGTAACTAAGTGTACTCTACACCACAGCTCATTGGCAGAGAGAGTAACTTAGTGTACTCTACACCACAGCTCATTGGCAGTGAGAGTAACTAAGTGTACTCTACACCACAGCTCATTGGCAGAGAGAGTAACTAAGTTTACTCTACACCACAGCTCATTGGCAGAGAGAGTAACTAAGTTTACTCTACACCACAGCTCATTGGCAGTGAGAGTAACTTAGTGTACTCTACACCACAGCTCATTGGCAGTGAGAGTAACTAAGGTTACTCTACACCACAGCTCATTGGCAGTGAGAGTAACTAAGTGTACTCTACACCACAGCTCATTGGCAGAGAGAGTAACTAAGTTTACTCTACACCACAGCTCATTGGCAGTGAGAGTAACTAAGGTTACTCTACACCACAGCTCATTGGCAGAGAGAGTAACTAAGGTTACTCTACACCACAGCTCATTGGCAGAGAGAGTAACTAAGTGTACTCTACACCACAGCTCATTGGCAGTGAGAGTAACTAAGTGTACTCTACACCACAGCTCATTGGCAGAGAGAGTAACTAAGTGTACTCTACACCACAGCTCATTGGCAGTGAGAGTAACTAAGTGTACTCTACACCACAGCTCATTGGCAGTCAGAGTAACTAAGTGTACTCTACACCACAGCTCATTGGCAGAGAGAGTAACTAAGTGTACTCTACACCACAGCTCATTGGCAGAGAGAGTAACTAAGTGTACTCTACACCACAGCTCATTGGCAGTGAGAGTAACTAAGGTTACTCTACACCACAGCTCATTGGCAGAGAGAGTAACTAAGTGTACTCTTCACCACAGCTCATTGGCAGAGAGAGTAACTAAGTGTACTCTACACCACAGCTCATTGGCAGTGAGAGTAACTAAGGTTACTCTACACCACAGCTCATTGGCAGTGAGAGTAACTAAGGTTACTCTACACCACAGCTCATTGGCAGTCAGAGTAACTAAGTTTACTCTACACCACAGCTCATTGGCAGTGAGAGTAACTAAGTTTACTCTACACCACAGCTCATTGGCAGTGAGAGTAACTAAGTTTACTCTACACCACAGCTCATTGGCAGAGAGAGTAACTAAGGTTACTCTACACCACAGCTCATTGGCAGTGAGAGTAACTAAGTGTACTCTACACCACAGCTCATTGGCAGAGAGAGTAACTAAGTGTACTCTACACCACAGCTCATTGGCAGTGAGAGTAACTAAGGTTACTCTACACCACAGCTCATTGGCAGAGAGAGTAACTAAGTGTACTCTTCACCACAGCTCATTGGCAGAGAGAGTAACTAAGTGTACTCTACACCACAGCTCATTGGCAGTGAGAGTAACTAAGGTTACTCTACACCACAGCTCATTGGCAGTGAGAGTAACTAAGGTTACTCTACACCACAGCTCATTGGCAGTCAGAGTAACTAAGTTTACTCTACACCACAGCTCATTGGCAGTGAGAGTAACTAAGTTTACTCTACACCACAGCTCATTGGCAGTGAGAGTAACTAAGTTTACTCTACACCACAGCTCATTGGCAGTGAGAGTAACTAAGTTTACTCTACACCACAGCTCATTGGCAGAGAGAGTAACTAAGGTTACTCTACACCACAGCTCATTGGCAGTGAGAGTAACTAAGTTTACTCTACACCACAGCTCATTGGCAGAGAGAGTAACTAAGGTTACTCTACACCACAGCTCATTGGCAGTGAGAGTAACTAAGTTTACTCTACACCACAGCTCATTGGCAGTGAGAGTAACTAAGTGTACTCTACACCACAGCTCATTGGCAGTGAGAGTAACTAAGGTTACTCTACACCACAGCTCATTGGCAGTGAGAGTAACTAAGTTTACTCTTCACCACAGCTCATTGGCAGAGAGAGTAACTAAGGTTACTCTACACCACAGCTCATTGGCAGTGAGAGTAACTAAGGTTACTCTACACCACAGCTCATTGGCAGAGAGAGTAACTAAGGTTACTCTACACCACAGCTCATTGGCAGTGAGAGTAACTAAGTGCATTTACTCTGACTGAGAGAGAGAAACAGGGTGTCCTTAATTACAGCAATCAATGATTCCATCACACACACACACACACACACACACACACACACACACACACACACACACACACACACACACACACACACACACACACACACACACACACACACACACACACACACACACACACACACACATACATTTTGGCACAGAAACATACTCATACTGAAATACACACACGTAGGCACTCGCATTCATCAACATGCTGTTATTCTCCCAGCCTGCTGACAGAGAGGACACTCTGACTCACTGTGTGTGTGTGTGTGTGTGTGTGTGGTGTGTGTGTGTGTGTGTGCGTGTCTCTGTGTGTGTGTGTGTGTGTGTGTGTGTGTGTGTGTGTGTGTGTGTGTGTGTGTGTGTGGACATATTATCACTATATTTGTAAAACAATTCATCATCATGCAGACAGCAATTCACACTAAAGCCCTCTGCTGACTCACTCTTCCTCCACTCCTCATCTTCCTCCTCATCTTCCTCCTCATCTTCCTCCTCATCTTCATCCTCATCTTCATCCTATCTTCTTCCATATCTTCCTCCTTTTCCTCTTCTTCTAGAATAGGGCCTCTTTAATGAATTATGAATATTATGCAAATCACACACCACACACACACACACACACACACACACACACAACACACACACACACACACAAACACACACACACACTACACACACACACACACACACACACACACACACACCACACACACACACACACACACACACACACACACACACACACACACACACACACACACACACACACAGACGTACTGACACACACACACACGCACACACACACACACACACACACACACACACACACACACACACACACACACACACACACACACACACCACACACACACACACACACACACACACACACACACACACACACACAGACACACACACACGTACTGACTCACACACAGTCTCAGGTGATGACCAATTCAATTAGAATGCCCTCTCCTGATTGGATGTCATGTTTCCACTCTAAGTGAACATGTAAATCAGAGCCGTTCTGAACGATGAGGTTTTAATTGGACCGAGCTCTGATTTAGAGCCGTTTGAATTGCAGACACTTTAACAATGCAGATCATGTTAAATGACTACATTTGAGTTTACATCGTCTCCTGCGTTTCATCTCATCTTGTCGTCTAGAAATATAATATATAAATATGCAATGTATGCTGTAAACTTCCTCTCAGTTTGATTCTCCTCACAGCTCACGGACGTGGACGGATAACTGAAGAGATGCCGGAACAACGGTGAAGTGAACAACACAAACACGCAGAGGAAATGAATGCAACATGACGACAAAGGGACACAAAACAACCATGAGGGGATGAAAAGCAACTCAAAAGAGACGCAACGTGTCTCAGAAAGAGGCACAACACCAGAACAATGATGAACAACAACAACAGCAGACAGACGAGAATGCAAAATGAGCTCAAAAACATGATAAACAACACCGAAGAGACCTTCAAAATAATGTGAACTTTCCACCGCACAAAAGATCCACAGAGATGGAAGATGTCCACAATGAGACTCAAAGACACCCAAAAAAACAACACACTGTTCTTTAGGAGAGCAGAAACTCTCCAGAGGCCTGCACTACGAAGCCGGATGTTCTCTTAGCTGACTTCGTAGTATAGGCCCCTGCACTACGAAGCCGGATGTTCTCTTAGCTGACTTCAGGGTAAACTCTGGCTTTCCGGTCCTACGACGCTGGTTCTCTTTTTAGCGGGCTAGATCTCCATGGTAACTGATGCTGAGCGGCTAGCCTGGTCCGGAGCAGGTTAGGTGGCAGGCTAAGAGATCAACTCAGTGAAAGCACCGCCTGCTGACCAATCAGAGCTCAGTGTGCAGAGTTTAAAGATCAAGTCATATTACAGGATAGAGGAAATACAGAAAAACTGCCGTTGCAGGAAAGACGGCCGGCAAAAATCACCTGACTGTGTGAACGTGAACATTAATAGAATATCCCCTCCTCCCATCTTCAGAGCAATCTGACTATTATAACATTAGCGTTAAGAAAGCTTACTTAAATATCTGCCACAACATAAGTAACCGGATCAGAGTAACATTACGTACAGTCCACTGTGAGTGCAGACGTCGATGTGTCCCATTATCACATGATATCACATCATAATGTATCATATATCTCCTTATCTGAGTCAGCTGAGCCGTATCTGGCCGTGCAACACTCACAGTGTCACATACTG
>JAAOOA010000634.1:25000-27500 GCA_012861695.1 Trematomus loennbergii
ATGAAGTCTCTGAGGAACACACACACAACAGCTACTGGTTTATAAGAGGGAGGAAGCAGAGACTCATTATCTGATGCTTCGTGTCGCTCAAGGTTAGAGATGAACATCCATCTCTATATTTTCATAAATGAGCTGTTTCTTTATTATTTAATGCCTTTGTGTTGACCTGCTATGCCACTTGTAGGAGCCTCAGCCTAATCCTAAAGCTCCTGTGCTGGGAATGACTTGGCTAACACGCTTCACTGTGTCCATATGATACTGCTTGTGTTGTTGATTAGATAACTTGTACTTTAGTAATCCCCAATTTGGGATTTAGTTTAGTTTTGTGTTACAGCAGCATAAAACCAAACAAGGCATTGCACGTAATAACAAATGAAAAGAGTAGAAATAATCTGCCGCAGCCAGACTCTGAGTCACACAGATTACATATTGAATAGCCGCTCATCGTCTGGTGTCTTCAGGGACTGAGAGGAGAACCAGAGACCGGAGACATCACAGATACAGACTGAAACTCCTCCGGTTAATGAACACTTCGCTCTGCAAACATTTAAAATATTGCCTACTCAGAATATTTGGTTACACTTGATATAAGACCTATTAACTTAAGTCTTTCGTTTAGACAAGGCATTAGGCATCTCTCTTTTGTCAAAGTCTCTTAAAAACATCTTACAGGAGAATCACCATCAGACAACAGAAAGCGTCTCAGCCTCTCCGGTCCAATCGAGTTCAAAAGAAGTTTTCCCAGCTAAATACAAGATCTGATTTATCTCAGTATCCCATCTTTACTTCAAGACATTTTGTACTTGCTCTATTGGCAGATGTGTTCACTTATTAAACACCTTGTTTTTATTCTATATTTACTTCTTTTGGAGCAGCATCTTTTCCAGTGTGGCTTTGCATTAACGCCTCGTCTTACCGTCAGACCGCTCAGATTAAACTTGGTTTTCACTCCTCACTCACTCTGAAGCCCTGAAGGGGAACCAAGCATCACATCTGTTCCTCTACACCCCCAGATCATTAAAGACATCGTAAAAAAGAACCAGAGGTCTTCGAGCAGATGTCCAACAGAGTCCACATGGAGCCGTTGTTCAGGTGCTATTAACCAGATTACTGCTTCATGTGCAATTACAAAGAAACTGGTTTATGGGATGAGTTCCAGACTTCAAAAGACTACAGACATCAAACCAGAGCATTCAAGGTTGGGGTAACACTTTATATTAAGGTACACGTATTCACCACTACTAACTAACTACGAGCTTATTGGTTATGAACAAGACTTCACTTTAAAATAGGGAACATATTCTGAGTTAGAAATACCACATTTTTCGTTATTTAGACACAATTACTAGAGCTAGAATGTAGCTCCACTCTGCTTTACATTTACATGCGCGCAGCCCCCACCTTTTCTCTTCACAATGAGTGTGTGTGGGGGCCTCCCCCTTCAATTCTATTGGCTCTAACGGTCAGAAAGAGGTGTCAACCATCAAAATCGACCAAGGGGGGCCAGAGATATGGAAAAAAACCATTTTCACCCAATCACCTCAGAGGTGGAGGTTTTGGCTAAATCTCTCTAAAAAGGTCAAATGTCACTTGTTTTGCATCAATCTTGATACAGGGTACTTATTATATGTTGTACTTTGGATTCCTAAAGCTTTTAGTCTACTAACCCATCATCCAAGGGTAGTTTTCACTAAGTAAAAAATAATTTTTGGACGGACACTATAATTTACAGTTTTTTACTATGTTCAATCTGAATTTTCTTTAAAATAAAAAACATCTATATTGATTCTGACCTCTACATCCAACTCACAGATGTAACCTTGCTTTGATAAAAGAAATTATTCATATAACCCTTTTAGAAGTGAAGTTATAGTCATTTGTTTTGGGCATGTCATTTTCGAGCCTGAAACATGAAAAACAGGCTTGGTGCTTAACAGGTTAAAACTGGAGTATTTGAAGGAAAACATGTGTAATTTTGGGGTTAATAATTTGATCTTGTTATGCAAGTTTATTTGTAAGATGTTAGCCGACTGACAATAAATCTTAAAGGTACAAACCGAACATAAGTGCAGATGGATTCAGTTCAAATGAGTTGTAAGTATTGAAGTTTCAAATGGGCGAAAGTCTTCAAGTGGTATTTCTTTGTATTCAATGGCCAAGGTACAAGCGCGACAGGCTGGGGTTCACCGTGACATAAAAGGAATTGAATTAATGCGACTGAGGATGAATGTCATCAGGTACTACTATATTGTAGAAGCTGTGAGTAAACACCTAAAATAAAAAAAAACTGACGGACGTAAAGTAGAAAAGTCTTTTTTTATCACAGCTAATATTTCCTACAGGGACAGTGAGGTATTCTGTGGTTGACAGTAATGAGCGTTGCATATGATCAATAAGAAGAAGTGATTACAGACTAATATTCACATTTATGTCTGGATTAGACGCTAAACGTTTATTCCATCGGGACATTCAGCATTTCCAGGAAAAAGGAACTGTTGAC
>JAAOOA010000634.1:30000-65000 GCA_012861695.1 Trematomus loennbergii
GGTTTATAATAACTGAGGTGCTGAGCTCATGCAGACTGAGCTTGACTATCTTAACTGGAGGTAGAGATGGAAGTGAAAGTCACTATCAGACTTCCCCCTCTCTCCATCTCTGGCTGTCTTCCAGCTGACTCAGCACCAGGCTTGGCAGGATCCGTTTTTTTTAGGGATCGGCTCTAAATTGGCAGTCATTTGCTAATTCCTCTCCGTTAACTGAGGAAAGTCCCGATGGAGGCTCAGGCGTCAGGGAAACACTCCTCTCCAAGAGATCTATTTATAAAAACATGGCAGGCATCAATTACAGTGGAGGAGGAGGAGGAGGGTTAGTGTGTACTCCAGGAGAGAGACGTTTAGTGTCAGATTGATGTGAAGGTGCTTCAGGCCTCATCCATCTGTAGGTAAGGATGCTCCCCTTACATAACTACTATAAAAACATATATTAACCGTTTATTAAGATTACAAGGATACACTTCATTACCTTAGTTACTGTGACCCACTGCACCAACACAACATCCAAGTATAATGTCTTCATATAAACGTTTGTGTATCTTCTGTAATAATGTAATTATGGGGTTCCTCAGGGATGTGTTCTTGGCCCACTGTGTTTTTTACTAATTAAAATAACTACAGTGGAGATACGTTTAGTGTCAGATTGATGCAAAGATGCTTCAGGCCTCATTCAGCTGTGTGTAAGGATGCTCCCCTTACATAACTACTATAAAAACTGATTCCAACACATATGAACCTTCCTGTCGTCCTCGAGTCTTTAGACATGTTTCTAATATTTCTGTAACAGATGTGATACGACGTTATTTCATCATTGAATTATCTGTTTTATTAAATGTATAATATCTGGGGTAATTATGTGGTGCCATTAATGGTTTTAATACAGAATCCTTCATGAACTATGACGTATACCAGTCTGTGATAATCCATTAAGATAGGTCTTCTAAACTATAATAAAGAAAAACAAATGTGTGTTGATGTCAGTGTGTGTTATTATCAGTGTGTGTTATTATCAGTGTGTGTTATTATCAGTGTGTGTTATTATCAGTGTGTGTTATTATCAGTGTGTGTTATTATCAGTGTGTGTTAATGTCAGTGTGTGTTATTATCAGTGTGTGTTATTATCAGTGTGTGTTAATATCAGTGTGTGTTATTATCAGTGTGTGTTAAAGGTGGAGAAGAATAGGGATATAGTTAAATGTGAAAAGGAAATGATTCTGGAAAGACAATTGACTTTAACCCAATAATTAAATTACCAATTTAAACAGTGATTAAAAAAAGGGTGAATAATAAAGGGAGGATGGAAAAATAAAACATAAATGACACTTCTTTCTTATCTTAATTGTGTTTCCCATTCCACTGTAATATAGTTTTCGTTATGAAATGACCAACTTCAAGTTAAGATTCATTATTTTTTCCATTTCAGCGTGGTAAAGGTCACTTTCTTTTATTAAATGGCAATTTTCCAATATCCATTATTCATTTCAATATTATAATGTAAAACAAACTGACACTTGCTATTTCCAATAACACAGTGACATCACTATCGAACACTTGTGCTCCTATTGGATAAGGGGCGGGACTTTTCTATGCGGTTGACCAATCACAACAGGGCCGGCCAGCTAACCAATCAGGACTTTAAAAAGGACTCTTTAAAGTAGAGAGACACTACATACTGATATACACCTGAACATCAGCAGGAGAGGACTCTTTAAAGTAGAGACACTACATACTGATATACACCTGATCATCAGCAGGAGAGGACTCTTTAAAGAAGAGACACGACATACTGATATACACCTGAACATCAGCAGGAGAGGACTCTTTAAAGTAGAGACACTACATACTGATATACACCTGAACATCAGCAGGAGAGGACTCTTTAAAGTAGAGACACTACATACTGATATACACCTGAACATCAGCAGGAGAGGACTCTTTAAAGTAGAGACACTACATACTGATATACACCTGAACATCAGCAGGAGAGGACTCTTTAAAGTAGAGACACTACATACTGATATACACCTGAACATCAGCAGGAGAGGACTCTTTAAAGTAGAGACACTACATACTGATATACACCTGAACATCTGCAGGAGAGGACTCTTTAAAGTAGAGACACTACATACTGATATACACCTGAACATCAGCAGGAGAGGACTCTTTAAAGTAGAGACACTACATACTGATATACACCTGAACATCAGCAGGAGAGGACTCTTTAAAGTAGAGACACTACATACTGATATACACCTGAACATCAGCAGGAGAGGACTCTTTAAAGTAGAGACACTACATACTGATATACACCTGAACATCAGCAGGAGAGGACTCTTTAAAGTAGAGACACTACATACTGATATACACCTGAACATCAGCAGGAGAGGACTCTTTAAAGTAGAGACACTACATACTGATATACACCTTAACATCAGCAGGAGAGGACCCTTTAAAGTAGAGACATTACATACTGATATACACCTTAACATCAGCAGGAGAGGACTCTTTAAAGTAGAGACACTACATACTGATATACACCTGAACATCAGCAGGAGAGGACTCTTTAAAGTAGAGACACTACATACTGATATACACCTTAACATCAGCAGGAGAGGACCCTTTAAAGTAGAGACACTACATACTGATATACACCTGAACATCAGCAGGAGAGGACTCTTAAAAGTAGAGACACTACATACTGATATACACCTGAACATCAGCAGGAGAGGACTCTTTAAAGTAGAGACACTACATACTGATATACACCTGAACATCAGCAGGAGAGGACTCTTTAAAGTAGAGACACTACATACTGATATACACCTGAACATCAGCAGGAGAGGACTCTTTAAAGTAGAGACACTACATACTGATATACACCTGAACATCAGTAGGAGAGGACTCTTTAAAGTAGAGACACTACATACTGATATACACCTGAACATCAGCAGGAGAGGACTCTTTAAAGTAGAGACACTACATACTGATATACACCTGAACATCAGCAGGAGAGGACTCTTTAAAGTAGAGACACTACATACTGATATACACCTGAACATCAGCAGGAGAGGACTCTTTAAAGTAGAGACACTACATACTGATATACACCTGAACATCAGCAGGAGAGGACTCTTTAAAGTAGAGACACTACATACTGATATACACCTGAACATCAGCAGGAGAGGACTCTTTAAAGTAGAGACACTACATACTGATATACACCTGAACATCAGCAGGAGAGGACTCTTTAAAGTAGAGACACTACACACTGATATACTGTACGTACAGTAACTCATTTAGAACCAGTTACAATTGTCCTGTTTGTGCAGACTGGAGTCAGCTTCATTAACATAGAGCAGTTAATGAGTCTCTCTGCTTCCTGCCTCTCAGTGAGCAGCTTTGTAATTGGGTTCAGCCTCCCTGCTTTGATTATGAATCTGTTTCTCTAATGAACTGTGTGAGTGTGGGAGGAGCTGTCACTGGAATTTAAAACAATAAATAAAAACTTATAATGAATCTGCTGACAAACGTGTTCAACAGTAACTTCTGTTTCAGAGAGTAAAACCTCACACAGATGTCAAATATTATTAGAATTTGAAAATCTCAAAATAGAATTAAAAAGTAGAAAATGGAAATATACTCAGAGTTTTTCAGCTGCAAGAAACTGCACTTATAATGAATCTGCTGACAAACGTGTTTCCGAGAGTAAAACCTCACGGTATATCACACAGATGTTAAATATTCTCTCTCTTAAGTTAAGAAGAGACAAATCCCACTTAATTGATCCCTGAGGGGAAATCAATTAATTCCAGCAGCACTGAAAATATATTAAAAACGATAAGAAATGAATCAATTAATGAGGTGAGATAAAGCTCATACAATACCTCAGACTAAATCACTTAAAGGTGGGGTAGGTAAGTTTGAGAAAGCGGCTGGAGTACACTTGTTGTTATATTCCATGGAATGCTCTTAACATCCTGATAGCAATGAATATCTGAAGTGCTTGACAATAAATCCATAAATAAACATCATCTGTGGAAGCTGTAGTACTGTAAAAAAGCACGACCAATCATCTGAGCCGGCCCGGCTAAAATAACTGGATGGCCTACCTGCCTGTCAGCCTTCCATCTGTGCACAAACTTATCTGGTGCCCTCATTGGTCATGTGTGTTCGTGTGTGTTGGAGGAGGGGCTCTGTGAGGAAGTGGCAGATTTTCTCCGGTTGTGTATTTTCAAATTCTAGCGCACACAAGCTGGTTTCTCCAAAATTACCTACCCCACCTTTAACTGTACAAATATTTTTACAAAGGAAACCATGTAATTTTTGCAGACATATTAACAAAGCTTTAAAGTGCTTTATATGATTTAATAGTTAAACATTTATTTCCTTGCTGATTTAGTTTATAGTAAATGTATTATTATTTAGTGTTATTATTAGGGCTGTCAAGTTAACGCGTTAATAACAGGGTTAGGGTAGTTGTTGTAGTTGTTGTTAGCATCTGGTGCTAGCTAGCTGCGCTAACGGATATAAGGAGCTGTTTCAATGAAAACAGAGGAGCGACATTTCGCCGACAACTGCGCCGAGCACTTGACTTGATGCAGGAAGCCAGACAGTGGGACATTGGACGAAAAGTCAGCACACTCAGCACGGATAGTGCGCGCAACATGATTGCACAAGCAATGTAAATAATAACAAATTAGAAAGAAAAAGACATTTAAAAAATACAGATTTAAGTATTCTGACACAGAACGATTTTAGAAGCAATGTATTTCTATTGGTAGTATGTTTCGTGCCTGCACCAAATAATAACACATTAGAAGGAAAAGAAGATGACATAAAATCCAGATGTCAGTATTCTGAGGCTCTGAGACATTCTTTTCCTCACTGACGGCAAAAAAACTCAGACATTATACAATTTAAAATCAAAGGGATAGGGTTAGGCTTAGGGTAAGATATTGAGTAAGAACATGTTTCTATGAACCACACAGCTTCTGGTCTTCCAAGACCGACCGGACAAAAAGACGTGTTGCAGGCACGAAGCATACTACCAATAGAAATACATTGCTTTTAAAATCGTTCTGTGTGACACGAAAGAAATGTGAAAATCGTGTTGGTGAACACGAATCAATAGATTACATTAATTTCGTGACTAATAACACGAAATGCCGTGAGACTGGGTTGGATTGCAGCGTCCAGGCAGCTCCCGTTCGAGCATATATGCCTTGAGCTGCACATAGCTCCAACGATCCATCACAGTGACCACACACACACACACACACACACACACACACACACACACACACACACACACACACACACACACACACACACACACACACACACACACACACACACACAAACACACACACCAACACAACACACACACACACACACACACACCCTAACCCTATCCCTGGGCGGGGGGGGGTTGCTAATGACTTACCCGACGGACCACATTGTCCGACCGGTCCACTTCGGTACCGACCCATGGCCAGTCCGCCACTGCCGGGGCCACATATTTATGTATAAAAGACATCAAAAAGTGCATTTTGCATAATAGGTCCCCTTTAAGTCAGTTAAAGTAGTTATGCTTTTATTTTGTTCATGGGAATTTCGTTTTACTTTTGCATAAATGTTCAGTTTTACTCAGATTATTAGTGTTATTATTTTAATTGTAATATTCATGTGATAAACAGTATATTTGCAGTATGTGGTAAACACTCTAAATCCATTTCTATCAGTAATATAAAGTAGATCCTTCACTTAGGTGAAAGCAACCCTATGGTAGAAATACTAATATACAATCCTTCATAAAGTCATATTTTACATTTCGGAAACCATGTTTGGTGATAAGAGCTTCATCGTTTATAAAACTGCTGTTCAGCGTTTTATTATCTTCACTTCTCACGTATTAAAACCTGATTACTGAGTACACTTGAATTTAATCTAAAAACCTCTGATAGTGTTTTATAAAAGCAGCGCGGCTTCACTCGGAGGAGCAGCTGATAATGGAGGAAATCTGAAAACGCCTCGTAAATGTTATCTGGAGTTTGTTCCATGAAAAGAGCAGAAAGCGTGAGCTCAGCAGTTATCGCTCTTCATACCTGAACATGTTTTAAAAAGCGTTGCTAGAGGCCGTCCCGTCAGCAGTGCGGAGGAAGGGATTACATTTAAAAAAGAAAAAACAAGGGTCACTATGTCCCAGAGAAATGCAAAGAGGTCGAAGCCCTTTGTTCACATGTTAGGCTCGTCTGGGCTTTTCTTGTGTGCTTTAAAAACATGAACCCTGAGCTGCTAAATCAAGTATTATACATGACGTAAAAAGTTGCCTTAATTAAAAAGAATAACACATTTAATTTCATAGTTAAATTAAAAAAATAAATACTTTATTTCATGTAATGTTATAATCGTTAATATGGCATGATTTAATACAGTTTTGTTTTATATGTTACACAATAAGTGTTTTTGTTTCTCGTGCCTAGGAACTAATGTTTGTTCATGTGCTGGTACTGCGTGTTATGTTGATGCACTGGACGTCTTTATTGAAGCTCTGCGTGACAAAGTTATTCAGAAAAGGAACTTTAAAGATGAATGTCCTTTCACGACAAGCAGCCAACGAGGTATTTTTTATGTTTTCATGTCGGCGTCATGTCCTATTTTCATTTTTATATTCTCATTCATATATGTGTAGCACACTATGCTAATATGTTTGGCTATGTATGTTATTTGTTGTTGAAGTTCTCACGGCGTAACGGAAGAAGGGAGGCTACAAGATTAAAACTCCAAGAAATAAACGCCCGTTCAAAGAACCGACCTGTGTCTGTGTCGTGAACAGAGATACACACGTTACATTACGTTACGCTACGTTACGTTACGTTACATTACATTACGTTACATTACGTTACATTACGTTACGTTACATTACGTTACATTACGTTACGTTACATTACGTTACGTTACATTACGTTACATTACGTTACATTACGTTACGTTACATTACGTTACGTTACATTACGTTTCGTTACATTACGTTACATTACGTTACATTACGTTACGTTACATTACGTTACGTTACATTACGTTTCGTTACATTACGTTACATTACGTTACATTACGTTACGTTACATTACGTTACGTTACATTACGTTTCGTTACATTACGTTACATTACGTTACATTACGTTACGTTACATTACGTTACGTTACATTACGTTTCGTTACATTACGTTACATTACGTTACATTACGTTACGTTACATTACGTTACGTTACATTACGTTTCGTTACATTACGTTACATTACGTTACGTTTCGTTACATTACGTTACGTTACGTTACATTACGTTACGTTCGTTACATTACGTAACATTACGTTACATTACGTTACGTTACATTACGTTACGTTACATTACGTTACATTACGTTACATTACGTTACGTTAGTACATACGTTACGTTACATACGTTTCGTTACATTACGTTACATTACGTTACATTACGTTACGTTACATTACGTTACGTTACATTACGTTTCGTTACATTACGTTACATTACGTTACGTTTCGTTACATTACGTTACGTTACGTTACATTACGTTACGTTTCGTTACATTACGTTATTACGTTACATTACGTTACATGTCACTTGTTAGACGCTTGTATCCAAAGCGACTAACATACTCAATACTGTGGACAATCCCCACAGGAGCACTTTGGGGTGAAGTGTCTCAGGGACACAACGACATGCTGACTGCAGTGGGACTCGAACTTGCTATCCCCCTGATTCAAAGTCCAGCACACTATCCACTGAGCCACAGCCTCCCACACATGTTTCTTTTCATAACAAGCTAAGCTATCAGCATACGTAGGCTACAGGGACGGATGTATTCAAATCCCACAGAGAAAATAAGTCTACAAGTCTACTGACATCAGACAATAGTTATTTCACGTCTTGGTGACCATGGGGAAAACATAAAGTATTTTAAAACACCAAAATCAATATGTCTCTTCAATATTGACAAAAGAAAGCCTCTGATTCATCAACAGACTTCATGCAATGCTTCATGGGATGCATCATTAGATCTCTAATCTCTATCTAATAGAATTCAAATCAACTTAAGGCGCCAGCGTCGACCTCAGCGTCTTCCACCGACAGGTTTAAATATCCTACGTTCAGGGAATCTAAAAAAGAAAGGGAAGCTTTTGGGAAACTTAAAAAGATCTCGGAGAGGCTTTAATAGAAAGGTTCATTCATGTATTTTATGCCTCATGTTTTACGTTTATTTATTATCTTTGCTTTTTAAGACTGCTTTTAAATGTATTTTTATATTGTGTGTCCTCTGCACTATTTCTTAATGTCTTTTCTCTTGTAAAGCACTTTGAATTGCCTTGTGTTGAAAGCTGTTATATAAATAAACGTGCGTTGCCTCACAATGAATGTGATGGTTTAGTGTTTAACCCTCCTATTGTCTTCGTTTCCCCCCCCCCTTACTTTGGTGTTCGCGGTCAAATTTGACCGGTCCTGTTTTAACTGCTATTACATTAACACAAAAACCATTATCATCACCACATTTCATTGAACACCCTTTCAAACTGTAAATATTGTATCAGATACTGTATACATGAACAACTGCAGTAAATATACAAAGAATAGACACTGAACATGTATTGCGTGTGCCAGGTGTGATCCATGTGGGGGGATGGGCACATAAGGGGGGGGAAACACATCTAGAGTATGTGTGTGTGTTGTGTGTGTGTGTGTGTGTGTGTGTGTGTGTGTGTGTGTGTGTGTGTGTGTGTGTGTGTGTGTGTGTGTGTGTGTGGTGTTGTGTGTGTGTGTGTGGGTGTTTGCGGATGGTTACTAATTCCTTTTCTTTATGGCGGGAACACCATGGGTGTTACAAAGTTGACTAAGGCCCAGGCTCCACGGGAACGCATACGGCAAAACGCATAGGATAAAAAGCTTCCGTCCCCAGCAGTAGACACCGGATAGTGTCTGCCACACGAGACAGCTCCGTTTAGATCCAACCGCTGGAAAAGCTGCAGTACATATGCCGAGCCTGTACGTGGCGCTGTAACTTCCTCCACAAAGCAGCGAAGAAGAATGGTTGTCATGGCTGCACTTCTGTTTATTCTCCGCGGTGGGGGCCGAGGGAACCGGGCAGAGTTTTCGCCGGTCAATGTGTGTAAAGTTTAAATCTTCATGCTTCCTCATGCAGCAGCTGATCCAGTAAGTAAACCCGACAGTCAAAATAAACATATTTATAACTAGTTTAGTTTGAGAGGTAATTAAAATAGCTAAGGGTGATGATCTGACTTGAAGTGGTGTTTTGCTCTCGCTGCTTCACAGCAGGAGGAGCTGCGTGTCTCCGTCCTGTCAGATTAGACTTCACTCGCGTTTATGTC
The DNA here is from genome assembly GCA_012861695.1 of Trematomus loennbergii. Lineage (NCBI taxonomy): Eukaryota > Metazoa > Chordata > Actinopteri > Perciformes > Nototheniidae > Trematomus > Trematomus loennbergii. The sequence goes on from JAAOOA010000634.1 coordinate 39,407, forward strand.
CATATCGAGATAAAGATCAATAATCTGAATTCAGTGTGCAGTGTACTTTGAGGCGGGGGTGAGCAGCAGAGGGGGGGGAGGCAGGGCTATTGCGTCGTCATTATCAGAAACGGATGACCGTATAGGCGACCACACGGCCCCGTTGGACCCCCCAGAGCGCTCCGTTCCCACATCTATCCACCTTTGGACCCGTTGTCCTGTTTCTACCGTTCCGTTACGGCGTCGTCGAGCTTAAAGGGCTATACGCAAGAGAAATATGAGGATACAACCGTTTTCGGTCCGTGGAGCCTAGGCCTAAATCATCCAAAGTTCAATGAAAGTGGTGATCAGCTGTTTGATATCCAAAGTCTCTGTGAAAGATATCAAGAAGCTTGAATGCAGTCGAATGTAAAACTAAAAAGTTATGATGATGAAAGTAGTAAATCGGTCACATTTGACCCGAAGACAACACGAGGGTTAACTAACTGGTGTTGCCCTCCATGAGGGTCACCCCTTTGCCTTATCAATGAATAACTGCAGAAAAACACATTTGTATGGATGGGTATAACTTCTTTGCAATTGAGCAGATTGCCCCAGGATTCTCACCACTACATGGCATCAAGTTCTTAACTCCTTATCATGTTGCTGTCCTTGTAACCGCTTCAGATAATGAACCTCCATCTCGATCTGAAATCTAGTTCAAGTCGTCATCAGAACGAGATCCAGATTTCTAACCAAGTGCAACTCGAGCAGATCTGAGGCAGAGAAGAAACTAAACTCTCCTCTCCTATTATTCCCCTGCTGTTCTACATGTTATTAGCATGTGATTAGCATGTAGTGGTTGCTCAACATGCACACAAACTGTTTCAGATGTGTGTTCGGACTCATCTCACGTCCTCACCTCACGTCCTCACCTCTGCTCTCAAACTAAAATATAATGACATTTCATCCCATATCTGAACTGCCAAAAGCAAAAACCCCTCCCCTCCGGCTCTCAGAGGTCTCACAGCTCGACTGACAGACTGAACAAAAACACTCTTTCTTTCAGACGTCATTTCTGTCCAGTGTTCGTAAGCCACTTATTTAAATGATCGAGTAATGCTTTTTCAAATACACCAATCACCACATGAAACGCTCACTTTTCCCTACATTCTGGGTGGAGGGATGGATGGGGCGCTCAAAGGCTTCAGTGACAGGAAGCAAGAGGGCTTTTATATACATGTTAAAGCTGTTACTGTTGAGACTTCACCTTACGAAGAGTAGGAGAGAAAGGGAAATGAATGACAGACACCTTTGTCCAGTAACCATGAACACTTTTCACACATTGTACCTCATTCAAACAACTGCTTCTCCTTTGCATACTATACACAGTTCTGTCTGACTGTTACAGGATGTGTCTGTGCTCTATCTGTAACCATGCTTCTTAGGTTAAGCTGTAACAATGTGAATGTAGGTAATAAAGGTTTTCTGATGTGATTCTAATGTCTGTATATTTGCATGCTCTGTTATAGTCAACTCTAACATATCATCGTTATACATTGGGATTCTAGACATGTGCAATGCCTTGTTAACATGTCGCTGTTACAAAACACTCAAGTATGTATAATCTAAAAGCCTAATAAGGCATGTGATATTGAACAGGAGCGGCCTGAGGAGAGAGCAGATGGAGACACTCTGACCTCACACTAACTCTTTAATAACTCAGTGACAGCTGGTGTGTGAAAAGCACCTCTCAGATCACACTTCAGCTCAAACACCAGACACTGATCTGCTGAAAACACGTCCTCTCTCTCTGCTGAAACACGTCCTTCTCTCTGCTGAAACACGTCCTCTCTCTCTGCTGAAACACGTCCTCTCTCTGCTGAAACACGTCCTCTCTCTCTGCTGAAACACGTCCTCTCTCTCTGCTGAAACACGTCCTCTCTCTCTGCTGAAACACGTCCTCTCTCTCTGCTGAAACACGTCCTCTCTCTCTGCTGAAACACGTCCTCTCTCTCTCTGCTGAAACACGTCCTCTCTCTCTGCTGAAACACGTCCTCTCTCTCTCTGCTGAAACACGTCTCTCTCTCTCTGCTGAAAACGTCCTCTCTCTCTGCTGAAACACGTCCTCTCTCTCTGCTGAAACACTCCTCTCTCTCTGCTGAAACACGTCCTCTCTCTCTGCTGAAACACATCCTCTCTCTCTGCTGAAACATCCTCTCTCTCTCTGCTGAAACACATCCTCTCTCTCTGCTGAAACACGTCCTCTCTCTCTGCTGAAACACGTCCTCTCTCTCTGCTGAAACACATCCTCTCTCTCTCTGCTGAAACACGTCCTCTCTCTCTGCTGAAACACGTCCTCTCTCTCTGCTGAAACACGTCCTCTCTCTCTGCTGAAACACGTCCTCTCTCTCTGCTGAAACACGTCCTCTCTCTCTGCTGAAACACGTCCTCTCTCTCTGCTGAAACACCTCTCTCTCTGCTGAAACACGTCTCTCTCTCTCTGCTGAAAACACATCCTCTCTCTCTGCTGAAACACGTCCTCTCTCTGCTGAAACACATCCTCTCTCTCTGCTGAAACACGTCCTCTCTCTCTGCTGAAACACGTCCTCTCTCTCTGCTGAAACACGTCCTCTCTCTCTGCTGAAACACATCCTCTCTCTCTGCTGAAACACGTCCTCTCTCTCTGCTGAAACATCCTCTCTCTCTGCTGAACACGTCCTCTCTCTCTGCTGAAACACACCTCTCTCTCTGCTGAAACACGTCCTCTCTCTCGCTGAAAAACACTCCTCTCTCTGCTGAAACACGTCCTCTCTCTCTGCTGAAACACGTCCTCTCTCTCTGCTGAAACACGTCCTCTCTCTCTGCTGAAACACGTCCTCTCTCTCTGCTGAAACACGTCCTCTCTTCTGCTGAAAACACGTCCTCTCTCTCTGCTGAAACACGTCCTCTCTCTCTGCTGAAAACACGTCCTCTCTCTCTGCTGAAACACGTCCTCTCTCTCTTGCTGAAACACATCCTCTCTCTGCTGAAACACGTCCTCTCTCTCTGCTGAAACACATCCTCTCTCTCTGCAGAAACACGTCCTCTCTCTCTCTGCTGAAACACATCCTCTCTCTCTGCAGAAACACGTCCTCTCTCTCTCTGCTGAAACACGTCCTCTCTCTCTCTCTGCTGAAACACGTCCTCTCTCTCTGCTGAAACACGTCCTCTCTCTCTCTGCTGAAACACGTCCTCTCTCTCTGCTGAAACACGTCCTCTCTCTCTGCTGAAACACGTCCTCTCTCTCTCTCTGCAGAAACACGTCCTCTCTCTCTGCTGAAACACATCCTCTCTCTCTGCTGAAACACGTCCTCTCTCTCTGCTGAAACACGTCCTCTCTCTCTCTGCTGAAACACATCCTCTCTCTCTGCTGAAACACCAGGAGGCCAACAGGAAGTGGTGAAATACATGCATAGGCCCTTTCTCATGTCATCAAATGTCCCTCCTCGACTCCTCGACTCCTCGGTCCTCCGTAGTGACCCGGAAATGAATTTCAGCACGCCATGTTGAAGGACATCTCATTTCTCTAAATGCACATCGAGGACCGAGCATCGAGCGTGGAGGAGCTCTCTGGAGGAGCTCTAACCGAGGAGACACTGATGGGTCCTCCACGGTCCTCCACGGCTCCTTCGTGGATGCATTTCCGGCAACAGAGATGTTTCAAAGAGTCGAGACGCACGGCCGGACTGATCTCAGCCAATCACAGCTTGCATCCCTGGATATTATTTGAGTCAGCATTTCACCACTTCCTGTTCCCTGGTCTCAGAGCCAATGGGATCTCTCCATGGGATTTTTGAAACTATCTGTAAATAAGGTCTGTGGTTGAGACGCATTGAAGAGACGGATCACGTTTTGTTCTAGGACATTAAATCCATCAGCAGTGACCCCACTGGTGATTTCTGAAGAGTTTACGTGTCTGAGAAACGATGGTTGTTACCAAGTGGCTGAATAGGACTACAGAAGTCGTGGAGGACGTTGTACGTCATTACGCCGAACACGTGAACACTCCTCTAAGTTAGTTTCTGTTCTGCTTGAAAGCAAGTCCCTGCCTCCTGCAAAGTGTTCAAACAAACGCTTCAACTCGTTCCATTTAGAATCTGTATGTTTGAATATGGATCTGAAGTTGGCGTGACGTTGAAGTCGTGCTGCTGGACTCGCCTGTAGTTCCTTTATAGCATCACGTTAGCATTTAGCTTCTGGACATTAGATTTATTAGAACATTATAAAAGTAGGGTAGACATGTGGAGATTATCCAGCTGAACAAAACGTGCATTTATCAAACAGGTTATTTTCCACAGATCTGATTTCCAGCTATTTCCAAAATCCTCTGGAGAAACCCCGTTGCTTTTTGTGGAACCAGCAGCTTCCTTCAGGGTGAATACGTCATCCCTGCACCGCTCTATAGTGAAGCTGCATGGTCTCAGGTGAGCTGTGAAGCTGTGACAGAGAGCATGCTGGGAGAATTAACAAAGCGATGGAGACAAAGCAGACTGTTTAAAATCCAATTTGAGATGAAATGCACCGACGCTCGGCTCAACAACTGTGTTATGGACTGCAGCCTCAATTAGTAGATAATCCCCAGAGGTTCAATCATACAGACGTAGAGGGTCAATGTTTCCACTCCTCCATCATTCAGTTTAATATCCTCCTCATGAGAGATTTAAATTAGTTAAATAAACACATAAATCACTTTTCCAGGTTCAAATGTAATTTAATTTGTTGCGTCCTTTTAAACAAAGCTCTTTGATTGGTGGACATGTGGACAGCTGTTTCTCTGACATGTTATTAGCTACATTTAACATTTAATTGAAAGTGAATGAATCACCCTCTATGTATCCTCAGTTTGGCTGTACTTCATGGAAACGTGCTAAATGAAGACGGCTAACGTGATGGACGCTATTTCTGCAAAACCTCAGCCTGTTGGCGTCAGTTTGAGCTTTCTAGGAAACGCTCTGCTGATGTTTTGATGTGATTGAGTTCACAGATGGTTCTGGAACAAAGACAACAGTAACTCAGAGACAACTGGAGCAGCCTCTCATTCCCACACACACACACACACACACACACACCACACACACACACACCACACACACACACCACACACACACACACACACACACACACACCACACACACACACAACACACACACACACACACACACACACACACACACACACACACACACACACACACACAGTTAACAGAGAGCTAACGAGAGAAGCATGACGTAGCTTTGATCCTGAATCTATATTTATCATATCTGTCATCTGTGGAGGAGGAGACGCTATGTGTTCCCCTAAGTGTTCTGTGCTGCTTAGCCCCGAATTTGTGGAACCAAATAAAGTATTCATGTGTGTGTGTGTGTGTGTGTGTGTGTGTGTGTGTGTGTGAGAGAGAGAGAGAGAGAGAGAGAGAGGAGAGAGAGAGCTGATCAGAATACAGACGCTTTAAAGAGGAGAGGATGGGGGGGAGATAAAACAAGAGAGGATGGAGATAGATGGATGGGTGAGAGAGCAAATAAATGCAGTCTTTAGAGAGAGTATAGATAGACGGATAGACGGATAGACGGATAGATAGATAGACAGATAGACGGATAGACGGATAGGATAGACGGATAGATAGATAGACAGATAGACGGATAGACGGATAGACGGATAGACGGATAGATAGATAGACGGATAGACGGATAGACGGATAGACGGATAGACGGATAGACGGATAGGATAGACGGATAGATAGACGGATAGACGGATAGACGGATAGACGGATAGACGGATAGACGGATAGACGGATAGACGGATAGACGGATAGACGGATAGACGGATAGACGGAGACGGATAGACGGATAGACGGATAGACGGATAGACGGAGACGGATAGACGGATAGATGGATAGATGGATAGATGGATAGACGGATAGACGGATAGACGGATAGACGGATAGACGGAGACGGATAGACGGATAGACGGATAGACGGATAGATGGATAGACGGATAGGATAGACGGATAGATAGACGGATAGACGGATAGACGGATAGACGGATAGACGGATAGACGGATAGACGGATAGACGGAGACGGATACGGATAGACGGATAGACGGATAGATGGATAGACGGATAGGATAGACGGATAGATAGACGGATAGACGGATAGACGGATAGACGGATAGACGGATAGACGGATAGACGGATAGACGGAGACGGATAGACGGATAGACGGATAGACGGATAGACGGATAGACGGAGACGGATAGACGGATAGATGGATAGACGGATAGATGGATAGACAGAAAGATGGATAGATAGATATATTTAAGCAATAGCTCACTACAGGCCGTGGTATATGCTCATTATATCACAGCTGAGGGGGTTGTCGACCCTCCGCTTCTCGTTGGGCCGAACCACGCCCCTTAGCTGTGATATAATGAGCATATATCACGGCCTGAAGTGAGCTATTGCTTTTATAAAACGGTACCAAGTGTGGCAATATGAAAGAAAAATACACACTCTAATTTAATAGTTTTTATTAGTAAATAATGATGTTCAAAATAAAATAGTCCCTCTGTTGCCTTCTGCACGAAACATAGTGCGAGGTGGTTGCTATGCAACAACACTAACAACAGCTAGCGAACATATTAGACGGAGAGCGTTGATCCATTATTTGGCTATTTATTTACGTATGTTGTTGTTTATTGTGCAGCCTCTGAAAACCTGTCCAGCATCAGCAGCATGGCTCACGTGGTTACTTGTATAGGCTGAGGTTGTTCTAGGCTGTTCTTTGGCGTGGAGAGAATATTGCTCCACTTTCTCCGGTCCCTGAGATTGGGCTTCCAGTAGCTCTGGAGAGAGCTTTCTCACCTGTGGCCACTAACGCTCATCATTTATCTGCTTTGGTTCAAGACCCGCATCAGAAAGCTTTTGAATGGTGGTACCTTTCCAGTTGGTCTACCTGCTCTTCACGTAGCTCTGCATGTCGTCCTTTAGGTGCTCTCTGGAGATAGGCTCTGCTCAATCCACTCCTCCATAGTGAGACCCCCCCCCTCAATCCACTCCTCCATAGTGAGACCCCCCCCCCTCAATCCACTCCTCCATAGTGAGACCCCCCCGGAGGTCCAAGTTAATCTTAAATGTCTCCATGTTATGCTCTGTAAGTTTGTTTCGTAACGGAAGAAATGTAAATAATTTATAAACGGACAAGTCAAATCAAGCAATCTGATTGGTCGATAGCGTTTTTGCGGACCTTTTTGATTACAGATTTGAAAACATGGTTGCTTGCTTTAAAAGTAGCACACTTCATGATGTCAGACCTTGGGAAGTATCTAGATACCCCTGCCCTAATGCCAAAGGAACTGCACACTGAATATGTTTTGCCGTCTGATGTCTATGTCTGGACCGCTGCGTGAAAAGGAGGGTTTCTGCCCCGTTACTTCTCCGCTGTTTCCTTGTTCCAGTTCCAGTTTGCTTTTCAGCCCAACTGTATACAGTTTATCTCAGACGCGGAGGGATACTGACTTGTTGTGAAAAGTAACTTACAATTCTACCCGTGGTATATGCTCAGTATACCACGGCTAAGAACCAATCAGATTGCTTGATTTGGCTTGTCCGTTTTATAAAGATAGATAGATAATGCATGGTACCTGTTCGATAAAGACGGTAGCACTTTGGGATTGCCTTTAGTAATGAAAGGTGCTTTACAAATCAATAATGCTACATAGCTAGTTGGCTAGCTATGTAGCTCACTGACAGGTTGGCAGTGTAAGCTAACTAACTAGTTAGATATAGAGCGAACGTATGCTAGTTTATAGACGGAAAGAACGTGTTTTCTGTTGCTGCTCTGAGACCTGCAGAGAATGAATGAGACCTGGATGAGACTGTGAGGAAGTAGAGAGAGAGAGGGGGGAGGATGATGGACAGGCGATGTGAGGAATAACACCCCCCCCCTCTTCCTCTTCCTCTTCCTCTGGGGAAAGAGCAGTGAACATCAGAGCAAGTCTCCACTGCCTCGGGCTGAAACAGCTTTCTGTGACGCCGTGTTGCCTTCAGGGCCCGTCGGTGCTTTCTATCGGACACTTTTACACCACCAGACATCAGCATAGAACTTGAATTGAATCTAGAACACTGGGTCTGTCTGACGCCTCCGTCTTCCTCCATAAGTGGACTGCAGTCAAAAAGATTTGTATGGATGAGGTTAACTTCTTAGCAAGTGAGCAGATTCGCCGGGAAAATAAAAGCATTTCTGATTCTGATTCTCACTACTATATATACGTGGCAACAACGTACACACAAACACCAACAAACTGCTTTCAGAAAGGTTTCACCAAACAAACTGCAGAGCAAACATGTGCTATCAATACACACACACACTGATGAGGACTTCTATAGGACAAGTTCCAGAACACACACTGATGAGGACATTTCACACACAGAACAACAACACCATCATCACCTCTCTGCATCTCCTCAACACTTCCTTTGTCACATTGTTGATCACAAGCTTTGGTCACTTATTATTGATCACACACCTTTAGAGCAGGAGCTGTCAGCCAATCAGCTTCCTCTCTCTCTCTCCTCCATCTTTCTCTCTCTCTCAGCCAATCAGCTTCCTCTCTCTCACCTCCCCCTCTCTCCCTGAGCCAGAGAGCATAATGGAGCGGGGGGGGTCTGGAGGATTGGGGCGAGGCAGCAGTCATTAGCAGTATCTGGCAACCTTTGTGTGTGTGTGTGTGTGTGTGTGTGTGTGTGTGTGTGTGTGTGTGTGTGTGTGTGTGTGTGTGTGTGTGTGTGTGTGTGTGTGGTGTGTTGTGTGTGTGTGTGTATCTCCAGATAACAGACTCTCATACTGTAGTCCAGAAGAAGCTTATCAATTTGTTTAAAAAATACTCCGTTAAAAGTCAAAGTGCATTTGGACTTCTTCTTAAAGACACGGTATGAAATGCGCTTCCTCTCTGGTCTCGAATGAAAAACTAAACCAAATGCTGAGTTTCTTCCTGCATGCTGTTCAGCTTTCATGAGACACTCTTTGATTAAAGCTTCATGACTCACTCTCTCCATTACACACAGAACCAGAACCAGAGTCTATATCCATATAAAGAACCATTCAAACTGTGGTATTCATTTAAATGATTTTCAACAACTCTCTCTTCTGCCAACACAAGTCTTCTTCTTCTCTGGAACGCCACAGTGTTTAGAGAGAGGCGGAGTGAGACGTCACTGGTGTTTAGAGAGAGGCGGAGTGAGACGTCACTGGTGTTTAGAGAGAGGCGGAGTGAGACGTCACTGGTGTTTAGAGAGAGGCGGAGTGAGACGTCACTGGTGTTTAGAGAGGCGGAGTGAGACGTCACTGGTGTTTAGAGAGAGGCGGAGTGAGACGTCACTGGTGTTTAGAGAGAGGCGGAGTGAGACGTCACTGGTGTTTAGAGAGAGGCGGAGTGAGACGTCACTGGTGTTTAGAGAGAGGCGGAGTGAGACGTCACTGGTGTTTAGAGAGAGGCGGAGTGAGACGTCACTGGTGTTTAGAGAGAGGCGGAGTGAGACGTCACTGGTGTTTAGAGAGAGGCGGAGTGAGACGTCACTGGTGTTTAGAGAGAGGCGGAGTGAGACGTCACTGGTGTTTAGAGAGAGGCGGAGTGAGACGTCACTGGTGTTTAGAGAGAGGCGGAGTGAGACGTCACTGGTGTTTAGAGAGAGGCGGAGTGAGACGTCACTGGTGTTTAGAGAGAGGCGGAGTGAGACGTCACTGGTGTTTAGAGAGAGGCGGAGTGAGACGTCACTGGTGTTTAGAGAGAGGCGGAGTGAGACGTCACTGGTGTTTAGAGAGAGGCGGAGTGAGACGTCACTGGTGTTTAGAGAGAGGCGGAGTGAGACGTCACTGGTGTTTAGAGAGAGGCGGAGTGAGACGTCACTGGTGTTTAGAGAGAGGCGGAGTGAGACGTCACTGGTGTTTAGAGAGAGGCGGAGTGAGACGTCACTGGTGTTTAGAGAGAGGCGGAGTGAGACGTCACTGGTGTTTAGAGAGAGGCGGAGTGAGACGTCACTGGTGTTTAGAGAGAGGCGGAGTGAGACGTCACTGGTGTTTAGAGAGAGGCGGAGTGAGACGTCACTGGTGTTTAGAGAGAGGCGGAGTGAGACGTCACTGGTGTTTAGAGAGAGGCGGAGTGAGACGTCACTGGTGTTTAGAGAGAGGCGGAGTGAGACGTCACTGGTGTTTAGAGAGAGGCGGAGTGAGACGTCACTGGTGTTTAGAGAGAGGCGGAGTGAGACGTCACTGGTGTTTAGAGAGAGGCGGAGTGAGACGTCACTGGTGTTTAGAGAGAGGCGGAGTGAGACGTCACTGGTGTTTAGAGAGAGGCGGAGTGAGACGTCACTGGTGTTTAGAGAGAGGCGGAGTGAGACGTCACTGGTGTTTAGAGAGAGGCGGAGTGAGACGTCACTGGTGTTTAGAGAGAGGCGGAGTGAGACGTCACTGGTGTTTAGAGAGAGGCGGAGTGAGACGTCACTGGTGTTTAGAGAGAGGCGGAGTGAGACGTCACTGGTGTTTAGAGAGAGGCGGAGTGAGACGTCACTGGTGTTTAGAGAGAGGCGGAGTGAGACGTCACTGGTGTTTAGAGAGAGGCGGAGTGAGACGTCACTGGTGTTTAGAGAGAGCGGAGTGAGACGTCACTGGTGTTTAGAGAGAGGCGGAGTGAGACGTCACTGGTGTTTAGAGAGAGGCGGAGTGAGACGTCACTGGTGTTTAGAGAGAGGCGGAGTGAGACGTCACGGTGTTTAGAGAGAGGCGGAGTGAGACGTCACTGGTGTTTAGAGAGAGGCGGAGTGAGACGTCACTGGTGTTTAGAGAGAGGCGGAGTGAGACGTCACTGGTGTTTAGAGAGAGGCGGAGTGAGACGTCACTGGTGTTACTGGTGGCTATCGATTCTTTCTCATCATTCTACTTTTTTCTCAAAATTAAACTTTTTCTCAAAATTCAACTTTTTTCACAAAGTTAGACTTTTCTCAGAATTCTACTTTTTGACATAAATCGACTTTTCCGCAGAATATTAGTATTTTCAAAGATTTCGACTTTTTCACAGAATAAAAAAATAATTAACAGAATTTTCACAGAATTTGACTTTATTCCAAAATGTTTACAGAATTCGACGAAGGAGCCCTAATCGTCTTCAGTATACTTTAATACATGTCTCCAGAAGTAAACTCATGTGCTCACAAATCTGAGTTGTATTCCTCTTATGATCCTTTATCCCATGCTGTAGATCAGGGGTACTCAAATACAAATCTTAAAGGTCCAAAGAAATGTTTCAATAAGACAAAGGTCCGTTTATTACGGTCATTCAAACTTTTAAACAATTGCAACAAGATTCTTAACACGAGGTTGCAGAAACAAAAAGTCTCTGTCTGCAGCAGTTTTCATTGTTCTTGTGTCTGTGCTTGATCCCTCAGAGTCGCAGTGTAAGCTGCACAGTTATGAATAAAGGCAGCTGCACCCTCTTTCATTCAGCATTCCCATTATTGCTTTATAAATGTCTTGCCCCCTTGTGTGTCCACTGAGGTTCGTCAGGCCCAACACATCTTCAACAAACTCCCCCTTTGCCTCATCATAAAACTCACAAACACCAGCAACTGAGCATTGTCAGTGGTGTCAGTGGACTCATCCACAGCTAAGGAAATGCACTGTGCATTTTGTATTCCATCACAAAGCTGATTCATCCATCATCACCAGCCAGTATTTATGTTCTTCTGGTTGCTGTGGAATCTGAGAGGGGGCTTTGCTTGATTTGACCTGTTATTTCCTCTTTTTGTTTGCCTTCAAACATGGTCTCCATCACTTCAGTCTTCTTTTATACTTCAGTTATTATCCAGTGGAGAGTCCTTACCTGCTGGCCTAGTTCAATCAAGAGGTTACTTTCTGTTGGCTGGGCAGTGTAGTTTTACACACCGTCTGATTTGACTTTCTCAGGACTAAAACTGTTTTAGGGGGCAGACCCCCACAAAGAGAAAAATATATTTACACACGTAAGGTCATCATCTTAACAGTTTGTTATGCTCATCCGTGAGCAGAGCATCAAGTTGACATGTCTATTACAGCTGAATGCAGCGATCACCATTTGTTCAGCAAAACGCCTCAAACGTATTAAGATCAACAGCTTTAGTGCGTTTTGATTCAATGCTGAGTACAGCCACACTGACAGGCTCTTCTCGTCATTGTAGACCGCACCTCATTCCTTCAGTACTTGGGTCCGAATGCTTCTCGTTTTGCGCCGTCCCGTTCAAATGAAATCAGGGCCGGGGAGGGTTACAAGACGTGCGTCTTGTGCTGCATTCACTTGCACTCGGACATTAGAGACTTTCTCTCATAAATGTCAGATGAGCCACAACTTTTCTTTCAAAACAAAGCTGCCAGCTGGGGTGGCAGCTGGGGTGGCAAGGCCTATTTTCAGGGTGCCAGTTGCCACCCATGCCACCCCGGTAGGTGAAGCTAGGCTACTAGCTACAGTACAGATGCAACTAGATGAGCTGTTAACTCTCGCTCTGCTCTGACTTTTTTTTTAAACACCACGCATTTTCCCACCCGCATTCTGCAAAGACCCGCCCTCTGTGCCTCTGATTCGCAGACTGTTGGTGGGGGAAACAACGCTGACGGGATGCTGAATGTGATTGGACCAAAGCGTTGACAGACACACACAGACAGTGGAACAGTCGACATGCAGAGCGCTGTTTGCAGTGGACATAGCGGAGAATTTTGACTCGTTGCGTTGTGGCGATGTCTCACAGATAACACAGATAACACAGATAACACAGATAACACAGATAATACATATGAAAAGTATAATTTGCTCAGAGTCCAGAGACAGTTGTGGTTCGGTCCGGATCCGGACTGTAGATCATCACAGTGATGCATCAACCCTTCACTAATGTGAGTTATAGCCCCGTCCACACAGAGCAATAAACTCTGCACCTGTTCTCACCGCGATCCAGTCGGACTGCTTTTATTTACATTCATAAATACATGTTAATGACTGAAATGTAAAAAACCTCCACAGGTGAAAAGTGAACGTTTAGTCTCATGCATTATGGAGTTAAAGCTGCTCCTGTTTTGGACGTGCAAATTATTCACACGAGTAACATCTGCAGCTTCGACACCTCTGCTTTTCTCATTTAAAAAAAACCCATGGAGGAAGTGACTGAAACACAGAAAGAGAAGCAGAAATGTAAGATTTATTATAAAACTACCACACGTTATAAGAGTATCAGCCGTTTAATGTGTTTACCAGACAGTGACATCCTTCAATCAAACCCACTGTATGGTTGTATCTCCTCTCTTTAGACTTTGCAGTAGCGTGGCGAAACAATGAGGGGAAGCCAATAATACGTCCTTTTTCTGGGGTGGGGGGGGGTGGTCAATGTAACGCTGTAACCAGATGAGTGATTACAGCGCCCGGTATCATTTCACACACATTTGTATCAACAGATGCAGGACTTACACACGCCTGCTTTCTAACCGACAGGTCCGCACGCACTCTCCAGACGAAACCTAATAAGCATTCATTCACAAACTAAATCAGGAGACCTTTAACCTTTAACCTTTTAGATTCGCTCCTTTTCCCCTCGCTGGACACAGCTCCGTTTGGGCATCGGCCTTTCATCAGATTTAATTTTAGTTGCTGCTGTAGCGGAAGTTTAGTACAATTATATTTTATTAAATACTCCAAATCTCCACCCTCCATAATTGCACTTGCTTCAGTTGCTTGCTACTTTCTAACGGCGGTGAGAGTGGTGCAGTGACGCTATCTATCTATGGATTAGATTTATGATTAGAACATTATAAAAGTAGAGTAAACATGTGGATATTATCCGGCTGAACAAAACGTGCATTTATCTAACAGGTTCGTTTTCCACAGACCTTATTTCCAGCTCTTTTCCAAAACCCTATGGAGAAATCGCAGCTTACTTCCGGGTTTTAGGACGCGTCACTGCTCCACTACGTTGATGCGATTTGATTGGATTGTGAGGCAAGGGAAGCCAGCCGCCTCTGGCTTCCCTTGGGCATGGCCCTGACCAATCACAGGTTGGCAGGGGCATGACGTGAGCCTCGTCTGATTGGTCAATCCCTCAATTTTTTTTCACCAAGGGAAGCGAATTTCGGCTGGCCTCCTCTCGCAACAGAGAGTGCAATCTACTGTTTCACCATAACATCTAGGGGGGCGCTGTTTCACTCTTTGTAAAATACTCAATGAGAGTGGGGGAGAGACGGGCCGGCAGCAACACACAGCAAAGAAGAATGACCGAAACTAAACGAGAGTTTTTATTTATTTATTAAAATTATAACTACAATTTTTATGGCTTTTTGCTGCGATGACAACATTAGTGTCGCCTGTCGTTCTACCATATACTCAAATATAATGTTCAAGTAGGAGGTGAAATAAATCCTGACTCCTTCCCATCTGTAGTGCGTGAACACGCTGCGGCGCTGACACTCTTTACGTCACAGTAAAATGGAAATTTGCGACATAACACCCCTCTAATAAATCCTGATCATAAACACAGGGAAATAAAGAGATGCTGCAGAGTTCATTACGTCTCTGTGACCCATCTCATCGCTCTTTTTATTACGTTTATACGCTCCTCTGATTGCTATTTTACACATCACTGAAATGTGAGCAAAAAGAATCATAACCGGGGAAATTGGCTAACAACCTGAACGATAAATCTCCTGTTATTACTTTCTGTATTTCACCTTTTATCACTGTCAGACTGCTTCAGAGATATGCATGGTGTGAGGTGTGTGTGTGTGTCTGTGTGTGTGTGTGTGTGTATTATTTCACCTCACGTCCTGCTCTCTGTGTGCGAGATGTTCCTACATTTGCCCCCTTGCCCCGCTCTGTTAAACCCTGAGACGCTCTGAATACTGAGAAGCTTTACACAGAAATTATATTAAATACATCCATAATGTGAGAGACAATGAAGCACATTTGTATTCAAGAAGAGAAATGTATGAAATGAGTCCTAAAATCCTGACAAGACTCAGCATTTCCTCACGGAGGTCGCTAACAAGTGTCTAAATGAGACGACTAAACGCCATCATGCCCAACGTTAGCCTCCTTTAGCTTAGCGGTGGTGACGTGAAGTCATGTGACCGTGCTGTAGTTCCTTTATAGCCCAACATTAGCCTCCTTTAGCTTAGCGGTGGTGACGTGAAGTCATGTGACCGTGCTGTAGTTCCTTTATAGCCCAACATTAGCCTCCTTTAGCTTAGCGGTGGTGACGTGAAGTCATGTGACCGTGCTGTAGTTCCTTTATAGCCCAACATTAGCCTCCTTTAGCTTAGCGGTGGTGACGTGAAGTCATGTGACCGTGCTGTAGTTCCTTTATAGCCCAACATTAGCCTCCTTTAGCTTAGCGGTGGTGACGTGAAGTCATGTGACCGTGCTGTAGTTCCTTTATAGCCCAACATTAGCCTCCTTTAGCTTAGCGGTGATGACGTGAAGTCATGTGACCGTGCTGTAGTTCCTTTATAGCCCAACATTAACCTCATTTAGCTTAGCGGTGGTGACGTGAAGTCATGTGACCGTGCTGTTGTTCCTTTATAGCCCAACATTAGCCACCTTTAGCTTAGCGGTGGTGACGTGAAGTCATGTGACCGTGCTGTAGTTCCTTTATAGCCCAACATTAGCCTCCTTTAGCTTAGCGGTGATGACGTGAAGTCATGTGACTGTGCTCTAGTTCCTTTATAGCCCAACATTAGCCTCCTTTAGCTTAGCGGTGGAGACGTGAAGTCATGTGACCGTGCTCTAGTTCCTTTATAGCCCAACATTAGCCTCCTTTAGCTTAGCGGTGATGACGTGAAGTCATGTGACCGTGCTGTTGTTCCTTTATAGCCCAACATTAGCCACCTTTAGCTTAGCGGTGGTGACGTGAAGTCATGTGACCGTGCTCTAGTTCCTTTATAGCCCAACATTAGCCTCCTTTAGCTTAGCGGTGGTGACATGAAGTCATGTGACCGTGCTGTTGTTCCTTTATAGCCCAACATTAGCCTCCTTTAGCTTAGCGGTGGTGACGTGAAGTCATGTGACCGTGCTGTAGTTCCTTTATAGCCCAACATTAGCCGCCTTTAGCTTAGCGGTGGTGACATGAAGTCATGTGACCGTGCTGTAGTTCCTTTATAGCCCAACATTAGCCTCCTTTAGCTTAGCGGTGGTGACGTGAAGTCATGTGACCGTGCTGTAGTTCCTTTATAGCCCAACATAGCCTCCTTTAGCTTAGCGGTGGTGACATGAAGTCATGTGACCGTGCTGTAGTTCCTTTATAGCCCAACATTAGCCTCCTTTAGCTTAGCGGTGGTGACGTGAAGTCATGTGACCGTGCTGTAGTTCCTTATAGCCCAACATTAGCCTCCTTTAGCTTAGCGGTGTAGACGTGAAGTCATGTGACCGTGCTGTAGTTCCTTGAGCCTCCTTAGCTCCTCTCTCCAGAGTTTTTAGTTCACGTGTTGCTGGATGATGTCGGGTCCCTTTCTGCTTCCCTCACGTCTTCAGGCTGCATCGAGTCTCTTTAAAGATTAAACTCTCTCCATTTGTCTCGCCCACGATGCCCAGCGAAGCCCCCGGTCTCAGAGGATCATGCGGGCCGTTGGGGACAGACATGATTAGGACTTCAGACTCAAACTTCTGTGACTCGCAGCAAAAAACAACAACAACAACAACAGAAATACTGCCGGCCAATCCTGCAGCAACATACAATTAGTTACTGAGAATATGTGTTTTATAAACGCTGCAGGAGGGAGTTCAAAACGAAACAAACACGGCGCAATATCTGCTTCATATCTTAAATTATTATCAAAATAAGTCGACTTTCATGAAAGATTGAGCCGGAGGAGACAAATACAAAACATAGGAAAATAAATGATTAAGGCGTTTAGTTTATAATCAACTACATTTCAAAGCTATTTTTAAAATGTTATCTGCAAACACATGATCAGATTCTAAAGGAAGGGGCGTGTTTTTCAGAATAAAAGCTCTGGACTTAACTGTCTGGTTAGAGTTAGCACATATTTACGCGTGTTTTTCAGAATAAAAGCTTCTGGACGTAACTGTCTGGTTAGAGTTAGCTCATATTTACGCGTGTTTTTCAGAATAAAAGCTTCTGGACGTAACTGTCTGGTTAGAGTTCGCTCATATTTACGCGTGTTTTTCAGAATAAAAGCTTCTGGACGTAACTGTCTGGTTAGAGTTCGCTCATATTTACGCGTGTTTTTCAGAATAAAAGCCTGGACGTAACTGTCTGGTGAGAGTTCGCTCATATTTACGCGTGTTTTTCAGAATAAAAGCTTCTGGACGTAACTGTCTGGTTAGAGTTCGCTCATATTTACGCGTGTTTTTCAGAATAAAAGCTCTGGACGTAACTGTCTGGTTAGAGTTCGCTCATATTTACGCGTGTTTTTCAGAATAAAAGCTCTGGACGTAACTGTCTGGTTAGAGTTCGCTCATATTTACGCGTGTTTTTCAGAATAAAAGCTTCTGGACGTAACTGTCTGGTTAGAGTTCGCTCATATTTACGCGTGTTTTCAGAATAAAAGCTCCTGGACGTAACTGTCTGGTTAGAGTTAGCTCATATTTACGCGTGTTTTTCAAATAAAAGCTTCTGGACGTAACTGTCTGGTTAGAGTTAGCTCATATTTACGCGTGTTTTTCAGAATAAAAGCTTCTGGACGTAACTGTCTGGTTAGAGTTAGCTCATATTTACGCGTGTTTTTCAGAATAAAAGCTTCTGGACGTAACTGTCTGGTTAGAGTTAGCTCATATTTACGCTTTTTCAGAATAAAAGCTCCTGGACGTAACTGTCTGGTTAGAGTTAGCTCATATTTACGCGTGTTTTTCAGAATAAAAGCTTCTGGACGTAACTGTCTGGTTAGAGTTCGCTCATATTTACGCGTGTTTTTCAGAATAAAAGCTTCTGGACGTAACTGTCTGGTTAGAGTTCGCTCATATTTACGCGTGTTTTTCAGAATAAAAGCTCCTGGACGTAACTGTCTGGTTAGAGTTAGCTCATATTTACGCGTGTTTTTCAGAATAAAAGCTCTGGACGTAACTGTCTGGTTAGAGTTCGCTCATATTTACGCGTGTTTTTCAGAATAAAAGCTCTGGACGTAACTGTCTGGTTAGAGTTCGCTCATATTTACGCGTGTTTTTCAGAATAAAAGCTCCTGGACGTAACTGTCTGGTTAGAGTTCGCTCATATTTACGCGTGTTTTTCAGAATAAAAGCTTCTGGACGTAACTGTCTGGTTAGAGTTCGCTCATATTTACGCGTGTTTTTCAGAATAAAAGCTTCTGGACGTAACTGTCTGGTTAGAGTTCGCTCATATTTACGCGTGTTTTTCAGAATAAAAGCTCCTGGACGTAACTGTCTACATGTCAACACACAAGGGTTTAAAACACTGTTTGTAGTGAACAAAGAGCGCTCTTCATGTCTCACAGTAACTCTCACGTGATGATGACGATCAGTGAACGTTGTTGTTGTTGTTGTTGTTGTTGAGCAGCTGTGTGTCCTGCAGAGAGTTGTGAGTATGCAGAGCGAGGTTTGTAACCTCAGAGAGGAGAAGAGGTCTCTGAAACTCTGACAGATCTGCCGTCTAAATGCTAAACACATGCAGCTGCTGCAGAAGCCTCAGTGTGACCTCCTGGAGATCAGCGCTGCAGCACGCTGAGTTCTTCTGAGGGAAGCACTTCATGATGTACATCCAGAGTCTGTGGGAACTCTTAGGGAGCAGCAAGAGAGCGTGACGAGAAACACTATCCTGAAATGTATGCATGTAGAAAATGCCTTTGTCCTGCATTCATATGTATTTAAATCAGTCGAGGAAACGACGAAGTAAATATAGCATTGACTTTCTCTTGTGTAAACCTTTCTGATCGATAATGTTTCTGATGTTGCTCACAGTCTCTCAGGCTTTCATTACCTGGATTCATTTGAGTCCTGCTTCAAATGAACCGGAAACAAATCTTTAGGATGAATCCTGACGTTGATATAACTGGCAAATGCAGATTATTGCAAAACTATGACGGTCATGTATTAAACAATCTTTGATAGAAGTAGAGATGAATAGTGTCAAGGTGTGGAAGACAGCGGTAAATACACAGCTTTGTTTCAGCTGTTGATGTATTGGGTTGTTAGAAATGTACGGAGGCCAACAGGTGCTAATCTTTCCATCAGGAGAAACAGCTTCAGAGAGGATGCAGATATAAAAACCCAAATGTTCCACATGAAGAAACATCTCCAGCAACTTCACAACACGTGCAGCTTAAACCCTAGAACACTGAAATGATCTCATCCTGTCTCTCAAAAGCTTTGGACAAGGTTCAACACTGGCTGAACAACATTTGCTTACGTAAAACAAACAGTCTGCATGATGTTCAGTAAACGACCAGTCAACATGGAAGGATCCAACGTGTTTTTAAACGGAGCAGAATTAGAACTAGTCCCCCACTTCAAGTGTCTTGGAGTCAAACTGGACTCGAACTTGACTTTTAAGAAACATATCAAGAAAGTATCAAATACCATTAAATTCAACTTTCAACCTTTTAAACAAATCAGACGTTTCTTAACTGTCAATGTTGCAAAGTCATCCCTCCTCTCTATGACTCTATCACACATTGAATACTGTTTGACAAACTGGTCGTTTGCTTGTGCCACAAACCTGAAACCCATCGAACAGCTGAGAGAGAGAGCTATCAAGGTGTTTGACAGAAAGCCTAATTCATACCTCCACTGCTCCATCCTGGAGAAACACAACTTCTTCAGTTTTGACCATTTTAAGTCTTTTAAAAGTATGTGTTTTATTTATAAATGTTTACATGGACTGCCCCCCCCCCCTCCTTAGGGGAATTCATCCACAGAAAACACACTGGACGCTGCACTAGGTCAGAAACCAGAGGAGACTGAAGTCCACCACAGACGGACCACTTCTGGACAAAATGTCCTCTCCGTTAAAGACAGCTCTTTGTGGAACAGCCTCCCAGCTGAGATACGGGATTGTCCCACTCTCATTAGGTTCAAAGGTCAACTCAGAGAATGGATGAGAAACAAACAGACGTGCAATCACCGCTAAATGCACTTTGTTTTGCCATGTTTGTAAAATGTAATCTTCTTAAATGTTTCATGTGATGGAAACGAGCTCAAAGCTAAATCTGGCTCTGTTACGCGTGACACATTTGTGATGTTTGAAGAGTTCATCGCTGAGCATTGTCCCTGCCAAATAAACGATTCAATTAAATGAAATTTAGAAAATATTCAGCAACTTGAGGAAAACATGCGCAGCGTTAAGAAAACATTCACCACTGATTTCAAAATAAGAGTGTTTTAAGATTCGCCAATCCATCTCCAAATCTTCATGTGACAAACAAACAAACATTTGCTAATTGATAAATACCTGTTTCCTCCTCATGGCCCAGACATGTGTCACAGGATAAAATGTCCCCCTATTCCTCTACAAACAGGAAGTGGAACGTTCTATTACTATTTGGGAATTATTTTCAAATGTATGTTTTGTCTCAAAATACCTGAAAAGTTTCATTTCATGTTAAATGACCAACAAGAAATACACAATATATTACGTTAGCTTAAATACCAAAGCGTCCCTATTCCTCTCCTGTAGTTCTATAGCTGTTAGTGCATGTCAATGTTCTGCAGAGGCTCAAATCCCCCCTTCTTCCATTTGTTTACTTCCTGAACATAGTGACATCACTACAGAACACTCACACTCCTATTGGCTAGCGTTCCAACACATTGTACGTGATAGGCTAAGGGGCGGGACATCTCTAAGCTGGTTGACCAATCACAACAAAGCCGGCCAGCTAACCAATCAGAGCAGCTCTGGTTTCAGACAGAGGGTGAAAAGAGGTGCTGCAGCTCAGGCAGGATGAGAGGAATAAAGTGTTTGTGTGTATTAGTTTATTTACAGAGAGTAAAAGAGACTTTAACCACGGCAGCTTCATGAGGACCTGCAGTACAGAATATTATTATATATATCTCTACGCTGCGCCTTAAAGGTCCACGTGTCCTCAGGCTGACCTTTCTTCTTTCTGTATTTTAAACACGTTTCCATTTTATCAGTAAACATGTAGAAAGCAATGCGTCTTCTAAACGGTCCAAACGTCCTCTGCGTGTCACTGTCATGGACAGGAGGAGAAACATGAAGCATGACACAGCTCTGCATTTAAAGGGCCAGCGCGTCCTTTAAATGCTGCACACCTGGAACATCGCCATCTCTCTCTCTGAGGAGAAAGCCTCCTTTAGATAACCCTAACCAGAGGCATGCTTTTATTTTGAAGGTCTGAACACAGTGTGAGTGTGTTTCTCAGTCCTCGCTGTCAGTCAATTACCCATCATGCACTGCACTGAGCGAGATGTCTTCACCTGTTTCTGCTGCCGTGCGTTTCCATCATCGAAACACTATCAGACGAATAATAAGAAAACAACCGTTATGACCTGCTGTGGTACCAGATACAAAGACACACACACACACACACACACACACACACACACACACACACACACACACACACACACACACACACACACACACGCACGCACGCACACACACACACACACACACACACACACACACACACACACACACACACCACACACACACACACACACACACACACAGCACACACACACACAGAACACACACACACACACACACACACACACACACACACACACAGAACACACACACACGCACACACACACACACACACACACACAAACACACACACACACAGAACACACACACAGAACACACACACACACACACACACACAGAACACACACACAGAACACACACACACAACACACACACACACACACACACACACACACACACACACACACACACACACACACAGAACACACACACAGAACACACACACACACACACACACACGAACACACACACACACACAGAACACACACACACACACAACACCAGTGGCGTAGCTGTGGGTGGGCCCAGGCCCGGGTGGGCCTGGGCCCACCCACATGCACGTCTGGCCCACCCACAGCCAATCAGCGCGTTATAGCGCAGAGCCGGGAAGCCCAGAAGGAAGTGCCACAAACTGCAGTTCCTCTAGTGGCCAACAGGGGATGGATGCAGAAAGGAGCAATTCCCATAGACCTCCATGTTAAAATGCCCAACTTTACAGCAGAAATAAACATGTTTCTAGCTGGATCCAATCAAACTTATTCTGGATATAGTTAGATTCCACCTTCATGACAATGGAATAGGGAGTGCATTTTTTACCGTGAGTAAATTAGTAAGTAAAGTAGGTTTTGCCGTGAGTTAACGAAAGTCTTATTTCTTCTTGAGGTCTGCAGTGAAGCGTGTACACATTTGCTGAATATGAAAACTCTCAGTGTGTGCCCACTGTGCGACTGTCAAGGATAAACAACCTGTGGCCGCCGAGCCAGTCATGTGTAGGGATGGGTACCGAGCCCCAGGGCTGAATTATTAAAGACCGTGGTACCATTAAGCTCCGACGTTATCGGTCGGTACTGGAGACATGTAAAAAATATATCTCATATGTATTATTGCTACACAAACATTATATTGCAGTTTTAGTGTCGCCAACTCTGTTTCTAATATGCAAAAAGACAGCAAAATGCGTCTATGATTATTTTTAGTATTTTCGATCTTTCCAATCCAGACGAGAGATCTCTCTCCCCCGCCTGTGTGCGAGGGGGCGGGGCAGTTTACACACACGCAGCTGCTACTGTACATGCAGCAACACACACACACACACGGAGGAGATGGCGGAGAGAACGCGCTCCGAGGTGTGGTTAAACTTTACCTGTTCGATGTGGACAATGCTCGTTAGCAAAAGTGCAATAAGAGTTTAGCATGTCAGGGCGGTAACACGAGCAATTTGTCTAAACATTTAGCAAAAGTGCACCACATTCAAACGGAGAAATGCACCGGGTTCGACTGTCTTTCTAGTAGCTCTGTAGCCCCATCCACGAGTAACTTTTCCACGTCAGGTGTTATGTATGCTAGCAGCAACACACGGAGTTAACTCAATTATACAAACATGGGTTAATGATTAGAGGTAATTTAGAGTTATTTATTTTTGTTAAAGTTTCAGCTATTCAGTTCTGTCATCAGATTATTTAATACGATTTGTTAAAACACTGTTGTTTCTTTTGATGTGAAATATTATGTATTTAATTAAAATAAAAAGCAATGATAGTTTTGTTCACAATTTGTGTTAGTTAGTTTACCTTATTTTTTTCTCCAAAAAAAGATAAAAGTACCGTTAAAGCCGTGCCTATGTTTTTGTTTTCACTGCTAGTTTATGCTTATGTTCAATTAGTGCATTACAAAATCATTAAAATCATTAATGAAGTTTCAGCTCAGACCCCACGCTTAATAAGTCTCCCCTGGCCACCTACGTTTCTCCAGGCCCACCCACACAATAATTCCTGGCTACGCCACTGACACACACACACACACATAACACACACACACACACACACACACACACACACACAGAACACACACACCACACAGAACACACACACACACACACACACACACAGAACAACACACACACAGAACACACACACACAGAACACACACACACAGAACACACACACACACACACACACACACACACACACACACACAGAACACACACACACACACACACACAGAACACACACACACACAGAACACACACACACACACACACACACACACACACAGAACACACACACACACAGAACACACACACACACACACAGAACACACACACACACACACACACACACACACACACACACACACACACACACACTCCCCTGAGATCTTCTCTCTGCTGCCTCCGGGGTTTGTCCGTATCTCCTCTCCTGTAACTTCCTCACAAACACATGTGACTTCCTGTTGACAGATGTGACTTCCTGTTGACAGCCAGCATCACTTTCTCTGACGCAGACGACAATTAAGTAACATGGAGTTGACGAGCTAACCTGCTATTAGCGTCTCCGAGCTGTCGGAGCTTTCAGACTGAGAGGCAGATCTGCCGTCACAACAACATCCACTCAAACTCAGAGACACTTTCCCACTGAGAGTCTGCTATGATCAGAGGAGCGAAGTGTGTGTGTGTGTGTGTGTGTGTATGTGTGTGTGTGTGTGTGTGTGGTGTGTGTGTGTGTGTGTGTGTGTGTGTGTGTGTGTGTGTGTGTGTGGTGTGTGTGTGGGTGTGTGTGTGTGTGTGTGTGTAACCTCTGCAGCTCCACAGTCCTCACTGATGTCTCTATATTGTCTGATGTGAACGAGCCAGCTGAAGGACCAAGGTATTATAACATGTAGATTCATTGTGCAGCAGCAGTTCAAACACCTCAACATGTCATGTGACTTCCCTCCTCTGTCTATAGTGTAATGGTGTGACGTGTCAAAGTGTCTCTTTGTATTAGTATCAGCGTTGAGCAGCAGCACTGATTACATTTCATCACTTATTGTAAGTAATAAAAAGAAGCCATCGCAAAATTCAACCTAATTGCAAATCCAAAAGTTTCCCCTCATTTTGCAGCGCCTTAAAATGAACATATGAAAAGCTGGGTTTAAAACTCATAGATTATTAAAAAATGTATGAGTTTAAACTTTATTTTAATCTCTCAGTCGTGAACTGATCCGGAGTTTCTGTGAGCTCTAAAATATTCAGCGAGTTATTCCCGTATTAAAACTGCTCCTGATCTTCTGGAGGATTCTGAGTGACAATGATAGAACACACACACACACACACACACACACACACACACACACACACACACACACACACACACACACACACACACACACACACACACACACACACACTGTGATCTATAATTAATGCCCAACTGTAGAAATGTAACACAGAAGATAAATCACTTTAATACCGGGGAGATGTATAAATAAGAGAAGAGAGGGAATACGAAAATACTGCGAGCAGACAGGAAGTGGAAACATCGACACAGAGTTAATGGTGTAATACAATGAGTGGAGATTTCTCTTTCAATACAGATAACTTCCTCTAAAGGGATCATTATGGGAATTCATGTTAAAAGCATGTTGTGTGAACTCGGTTAAAACAAGGCTTCACAAACTGAGGAGAGAAGGTCAAAGGCAAAGGGCCATCTTCAGGAGGTTCAGGTCAACTGTTCTTGGTCTGAAATGAATGGGGTTAGAAGTTACGATGTCGAAATGGACAAAAGTAAAACTCCTCTCTTAAATAGAAAACTAACAAGGTCAATTCTCTGACGGCCCGTCCACACGGCAGCGTGCGTTGAAGCTTCAACGGAGACGCTTCCCATTCACTTTGAATGGGGTGACGTCACGCTTTGCCGAACTGCATTGTGGTCCCGTTGCTCGCTTGAAAAGTTGAGAAAAGTTCAACTTTTCAAGCGTCGATGGAAGCGTCAGCCAATCAAATCACATGCCAGTACAAGCTCTAGCCAATCAAATCACATGCCAGTACAAGCTCTAGCCAATCAAACCACATGCCAGTACAAGCTCTAGCCAATCAAACCACATGCCAGCACACGCTCTAGCCAATCAAATCA
>JAAOOA010000634.1:70000-115000 GCA_012861695.1 Trematomus loennbergii
GAGGACCAGAGGACCACAAGACCAACAAAATACAACCAGAGGACCACCAGAGAACCAGAGGACCACCAAAAGACTAACCTCAGAGGACCACCAGAGGACCAGAGGACCACAAGACCACCGAAATACAACCAGAGGACCACCAGAGGACCAGAGGACCACAAGACCAACAAAATACAACCAGAGGACCACCAGAGAACCAGAGGACCACAAAAGACAACCAGAGGACCAACAGAGGACCAGAGGACCACAAGACCCCCAAAAGACAATCAGAGGACCACCAAGGTTCAAGGTTCAAGGTCTTTATTGTCAAACTAACATAGCTACAGAGTAATTATGTTGTTGAAATCGTAGGTCACAGGCTTCTCCAACAATGCAACATAATAATACAGATAGTAAAAGTAATACAAAAAGAAAAATAGTTCTAAAATAAAGTGGAATAGTGCAGTACGAGTCTATATACAAGTTATTGAATGATAATATTAGATAGTAGATATATATACTGATGAATGTTATGAAATTGTTTCAGCAGTTCAATTGTTTAACAGTCTCACTGCCCGCGGAAGGAGCTGTCTCCGAATCTTTTTGTTTTGCCAGGATGCTGCAGTAACGTCTGCCAGACGGCAACAGACTGAACAGTTTGTGGCTGGGGTGATGGGGGTCTTTGATAATCTGTAGGGTTTTCCAGAGGACCAGAGGACCACCAAAAGCCTAACCTCAGAGGACCACCAAAAGACTAACCTCAGAGGACCACCAGAGGACCACAAGACCACCAAAAGACAAACAGAGGACCACCAGGGGACCACAAGACCACCAAAAGACTAACCTCAGAGGACCACCAGAGGACCACAAGACCACCAAAAGACAAACAGAGGACCACCAGAGGACCACAAGACCACCAAAAGACAAACAGAGGACCACAGAGGACCACAAGACCACAAAGACTAACCTCAGAGACCACCCGAGGACCACAAGACCACCAAAAGACAAGCAGAGGACCACCAGAGGACCAGAGGACCACCAAAAGACTAACCTCAGAGGACCACCAGAGGACCACAAGACCACCAAAAGACAAACAGAGGACCACCAGAGGACCAGAGGACCACCAAAAGACTAACCTCAGAGGAACACCAGAGGACCCGAGGACCACCAGAGGAGCAGAGGACCACCAGAGGACCAGAAGACCACCAAAAGACTAACCTCAGAGGACCACCAGAGGACCAGAGGAGCCGAGGACCACCAGAGGAGCAGAGGACCAGAAGACCACCAAAAGACTAACCTCAGAGGACCACCAGAGGACACAAGACCACCAAAAGACAACCAGAGGACCACCAGAGATCCACAATAGGTGCAAGAACTCATGTATTGGATCAACATCTGATATCTAGAAGGCTTGGTCTGAATGCATCCTAAAGACCAACTCTCAAGACCAACTGAATCACATTTAGCGGAGCATTTTATCCAAAGCCACTTAGAATAAGTGCAATAACCATAAAGATTCAAACTCCGAACAACAGGATATATTCACTTCAAGAGAGTCATAGTAAGCGCTGGTGAGTCAGTTACAGGGCCTACATGTTGTTGTTGTTGTTGGAGAATTGAATTTGCCAAGGTACAATCCAAACAGAAGGGTTTTCAGATTGCGACGGACGATATGCAGATTTGGTCTCGATGCTTTGGTCTTGACTCGATTGGACCTGGCTTTAGACTTGACTTGGACTGGATTTAGTATTGGAAAATAATACTTAATCCAGTCTAAAGCCAGGTCAATAGAGTCAGACCAGAAGTGATCAAGACCAAGTCAAGACCAAATCCAGAGAAGACCGAGTCCTGTTCAAGACCAGTAACACACTGATGAGTTTCCAATGCTAACCCTCTAAGACACAGCCTGGATAACAGCTATGTTCAAATAAAGATGGAAGGAAATGAGATGAATCTCTGACCAACAGAGACACATGCTCTGTACACCTTTTCCGTGCAAGAACGTTCTGTTCACGTTTCCAATCACGATTCCTGTAACGTTTCCCATTCATGTTCCCGTACATGTATGATGAATGAAAAGCTTGGATCTCAGGTGGAAACAATACGCTGTAAAAGCATGAGGCTGGTGTCCTTCTACCTTCAGATCATGCACTCCAGGTATCAGTCAGATATGAATATTGAGCACACCTGAAGAAGCTGATGCATTATCGATCTCAGATCCACTGGCAGACAGACCTGACCCGACAGCAGCTCTGACCTGATTCATTTCTGCTGCTTCATTCTGACCGCTGATTGTGTTTAGAGCAACATCGATCTCTTTCATTAGATACACAGAAGAACACAGGGATTTTAGCCTCTGCAGACCATTTACATGCACTAACACACTACAGGAGAGGGAGCACCACAGAAGAAGATGTCAGTGTTATGCTCCTCTACAGTGGATGACCATTTATTTGAGAGATTCATCGTCACATAAAAGTCAAATATATCTCCACGCTGAGGGACGCTGCTGTGAGCCAACACACTCCAGTCAATGGTGTCTCAGTGTGTGTGTGTGTGTGTGTGTGACTAAGCTAGAACACACACACACCACACACACACACACACACACACACACACCACCACACACACACCACACACACACAACACACACACTCTCACAGGAGATATGCACCTGTAAACAGAGTGCTTACCGACAATTTTAGGAGTACAAATGATAACAGAGCGGCTTCAACGGGAAGATAAGCACCATTGAGGATAAACACACCTGAGCAGTTCAGCAGGGATGTGTGTGTGTGTGTGTGTGTGTGTGTGTGTGTGTGTGTGTGTGTGTGTGTGTGTGTGTGGTGTGTGTGTGTGTGTGTGTGGCGGCGTGTGGTGGCGTGTGGCGCAGTGGGTTGTGCGTAGTGTGGGGATCAGGGGGTCACAGGTTCAAACCCCACTGCAGTCAGCATGTGTTGTGTCCCTGAGACACTTCACCCAAAGTGCTCCTGTGGGGATTGACCTCAGTCTTGAGTATGTAAGTCGCTTTGGATAAAGCGTCTAACAAGTGACATGTCATGTGTGGGCATTGTTAACACATGAACAGCTCCTCCTGGGGGGGGGGTTCAGGGGTAATATGTAGTGGCAGACCAGTCGGCTGATGAGAGACTCTGATCAACGAGGAAACACAGAAAGAGGTTGGTGACACGGCATATTTCTGTGTTCCTATTGTGAGAACAGGATGTAAAACACGATTGTAGTCCTATATATCGCTTATATTATTCAACATTTATTTATGTTCTTGCTGTTCTTGTTTATAGTAAATGTATTCTTAGTAATTGAATTGTAAAAATCTAAGTTTTGGATTTCGGAAAAATCATTTAATTTGTATTAAAATCCTTTTTTTTTTTAAATGTGTATTATATATATATATATATTTTTTATTCGATTTTTTTACTCCAGAAATATGAGTATCAAACAGAGCATCAGACGGCAGGGACAGCTTGGTTTTTACGGAGAGTAATTATGGGATGGATGTCCGGTGGGTCTGAAACTGAAACTGAGATTTCAGAGTTTCTTTTCCTGCAGAGGAAGTAAAGAAACTCTGGATTTATTTGTTGTTTGAGGTGCAATATATGACTCAGCAGCTTTAACACATGAAGACACTATTATTTCCAGCTTCGCTCTAATGCAGTATTTTCACAGGAAAGTGGGCGGGGTCTAATTTTGTCCAGAAGTGACGTTAATATGCACTCTGAGTAAAAAAGCACGGACAAAAGTTGGGACACTCCTCACGCTCAACAGAGAGGTGGAGGAATGACCCACATGACTCAGCATTTCCTCACTTCCTGTCCCCTGGTCTGGAGGAGGTCAATGGTTCTCTGAATGTGTTTTGTTGAATTGATCCTGAGTCTCCTTACAGAAAGTGTTTCTACTGATGGAAATGTTCACATGCAAACTAAGGGTGTCAGGTTTAATCAGAGTCACAGACTGGTGTTGTGTTCAGGTTCAACATGACATCCTGGTGCAGAGCCAAACCCTTCATCAAAACACGATGCGTTCAATTCAAACCTAATTGTCTGGGAAATGCAGAGCAGCTCAACATCAGAGAGGGTGATATCAAATACTCTGGACAGAGGGTTTTTATCCTGAATCCTCAGATGTTATCAAGTAAATGTCAACACAAACTTACTGAAATTAGATTTGACTAATAAAACCAAAGAAACACATTTTCTTTTTAAAAGATTAATGTAAAGCAAGAAGAAACCCCCAGTGAATTAGTATTCTTTATATATCTATATATATGAATTGGTTTAAAGTGAAAAGAAGTCAAGAGTCATGGTATTAAAGTCCAGTTCAAGTCTTTTTGATTTTGTCAAATGAAAAGTAATTACTGGTTTTGGTATTAATGGTATTTCTACATAAAAATCAAGGCACAAGTTGAGCAGATATTGTGTCTGTAAGTGAAATGAGTTTCCCCGAAGGACAGAAAGGAATTCAGCTTTATATCCAATCTGAGAGAAGAGAGTGTTTTTCTGAGGTTAGACATTCAAAGTCTCTAACTTATTTAGTATCCGAGCAGGAAGAAGGGCTTCTTCCCTCCAAGGGCATCCAGTAATGACCTGCATGGATCAATTCTTTAGTATTAACACTCGGAGCAGGTGTGACATTTTCCAGGAGAGGATGTCTCATTTAGGAACAAAAGGCCATGAGGGTGGAGCTGAGCGTAAAGAAGCTCCTTCATCATTACAGTGACCCAAAGAAATGCCAACTTACTGACGAGTCATCGGTTCAATCCACATTTCAGCTCCTATATATATGTGAGAGATGGTAATGAGCTTCAGATAAGATAAGATAAGATAAGAAAGTCATGAGTCATTGGTTTAAAGTCTAAAGAAGTCACGAGTCATTGGTTTAAAGTCTAAAGAAGTCACGAGTCATTGGTTTAAAGTCTAAAGAAGTCACGAGTCGTTGGTTTAAAGTCTAAAGAAGTCACGAGTCGTTGGTTTAAAGTCTAAAGAAGTCACGAGTCATTGGTTTAAAGTCTAAAGAAGACACGAGTCATTGGTTTAAAGTCTAAAGAAGTCACGAGTCATTGGTTTAAAGTCTAAAGAAGTCACAAGTCATTGGTTTAAAGTCTAAAGAAGTCACGAGTCATTGGTTTAAAGTCTAAAGAAGTCACGAGTCATTGGTTTAAAGTCTAAAGAAGTCACGAGTCATTGGTTTAAAGTCTAAAGAAGTCACGAGTCGTTGGTTTAAAGTCTAAAGAAGTCACGAGTCATTGGTTTAAAGTCTAAAGAAGTCACGAGTCATTGGTTTAAAGTCTAAAGAAGTCACGAGTCATTGGTTTAAAGTCTAAAGAAGTCACGAGTCATTGGTTTAAAGTCTAAAGAAGTCACGAGTCATGGTTTAAAGTCTAAAGAAGTCACAAGTCATTGGTTTAAAGTCTAAAGAAGTCACGAGTCATTGGTTTAAAGTCTAAAGAAGTCACGAGTCATTGGTTTAAAGTCTAAAGAAGTCACGATCATTGGTTTAAAGTCTAAAGAAGTCACGAGTCATTGGTTTAAAGTCTAAAGAAGTCACGAGTCATTGGTTTAAAGTCTAAAGAAGTCACGAGTCATTGGTTTAAAGTCTAAAGAAGTCACAAGTCATTGGTTTAAAGTCTAAAGAAGTCACGAGTCATTGGTTTAAAGTCTAAAGAAGTCACGAGTCATTGGTTTAAAGTCTAAAGAAGTCACGAGTCGTTGGTTTAAAGTCTAAAGAAGTCACGAGTCGTTGGTTTAAAGTCTAAAGAAGTCACGAGTCATTGGTTTAAAGTCTAAAGAAGTCACGAGTATTGGTTTAAAGTCTAAAGAAGTCACGAGTCATTGGTTTAAAGTCTAAAGAAGTCACGAGTCATGGTTTAAAGTCTAAAGAAGTCACAAGTCATTGGTTTAAAGTCTAAAGAAGTCACGAGTCATTGGTTTAAAGTCTAAAGAAGTCACGAGTCATTGGTTTAAAGTCTAAAGAAGTCACGAGTCGTTGGTTTAAAGTCTAAAGAAGTCACGAGTCGTTGGTTTAAAGTCTAAAGAAGTCACGAGTCATTGGTTTAAAGTCTAAAGAAGTCACGAGTCATTGGTTTAAAGTTTAAAGAAGTCACAAGTCATTGGTTTAAAGTCTAAAGAAGTCACGAGTCATTGGTTTAAAGTCTAAAGAAGTCAGGAGTCGTTGGTTTAAAGTCTAAAGAAGTCACGAGTCGTTGGTTTAAAGTCTAAAGAAGTCACGAGTCATTGGTTTAAAGTTTAAAGAAGTCACAAGTCATTGGTTTAAAGTCTAAAGAAGTCACGAGTCATTGGTTTAAAGTCTAAAGAAGTCACGAGTCATTGGTTTAAAGTCTAAAGAAGTCAGGAGTCGTGGTTTAAAGTCTAAAGAAGTCACGAGTCGTTGGTTTAAAGTCTAAAGAAGTCACGAGTCATTGGTTTAAAGTTTAAAGAAGTCACAAGTCATTGGTTTAAAGTCTAAAGAAGTCACGAGTCATTGGTTAAAGTCTAAAGAAGTCACGAGTTATTGGTTTAAAGTCTAAAGAAGTCACAAGTCATTGGTTTAAAGTCTAAAGAAGTCACGAGTCATTGGTTTAAAGTCTAAAGAAGTCACGAGTCATTGGTTTAAAGTCTAAAGAAGTCACGAGTCATTGGTTTAAAGTCTAAAGAAGTCACGAGTCATTGGTTTAAAGTCTAAAGAAGTCACGAGATTGGTTTAAAGTCTAAAGAAGTCACAAGTCATTGGTTTAAAGTCTAAAGAAGTCACGAGTCATTGGTTTAAAGTCTAAAGAAGTCACGAGTCATTGGTTTAAAGTCTAAAGAAGTCACGAGTCATTGGTTTAAAGTCTAAAGAAGTCACGAGTCGTTGGTTTAAAGTCTAAAGAAGTCACGAGTCGTTGGTTTAAAGTCTAAAGAAGTCACGAGTCATTGGTTTAAAGTCTAAAGAAGTCACGAGTCGTTGGTTTAAAGTCTAAAGAAGTCACGAGTCATTGGTTTAAAGTCTAAAGAAGTCACGAGTCATTGGTTTAAAGTCTAAAGAAGTCACGAGTTATTGGTTTAAAGTCTAAAGAAGTCACAAGTCATTGGTTTAAAGTCTAAAGAAGTCACGAGTCATTGGTTTAAAGTCTAAAGAAGTCACGAGTCATTGGTTTAAAGTCTAAAGAAGTCACGAGTCATTGGTTTAAAGTCTAAAGAAAGAAGTCACGAGTTATTGGTTTAAAGTCTAAAGAAGTCACGAGTCATTGGTTTAAAGTCTAAAGAAGTCACGAGTCATTGGTTTTAAAGTCTAAAGAAGTCACGAGTCATTTTTAAAGTCTAAAGAAGTCACGAGTCATGGTTTAAAGTCTAAAGAAGTCACGAGTCATTGGTTTAAAGTCTAAAGAAGTCACAAGTCATTGGTTTAAAGTCTAAAGAAGTCACGAGTCATTGGTTTAAAGTCTAAAGAAGTCAGAGTCGTTGGTTTAAAGTCTAAAGAAGTCACGAGTCGTTGGTTTAAAGTCTAAAGAAGTCACGAGTCATTG
Organism: Trematomus loennbergii; assembly: GCA_012861695.1. NCBI lineage: Eukaryota > Metazoa > Chordata > Actinopteri > Perciformes > Nototheniidae > Trematomus > Trematomus loennbergii. The sequence continues at coordinate 77,502 of JAAOOA010000634.1, forward strand.
GTTTAAAGTCTAAAGAAGTCACGAGTCGTTGGTTTAAAGTCTAAAGAAGTCACGAGTCGTTGGTTTAAAGTCTAAAGAAGTCACGAGTCATTGGTTTAAAGTCTAAAGAAGTCACGAGTTATTGGTTTAAAGTCTAAAGAAGTCACAAGTCATTGGTTTAAAGTCTAAAGAAGTCACGAGTCATTGGTTTAAAGTCTAAAGAAGTCACGAGTCATTGGTTTAAAGTCTAAAGAAGTCACGAGTCATTGGTTTAAAGTCTAAAGAAGTCACGAGTCATTGGTTTAAAGTCTAAAGAAGTCACGAGTCGTTGGTTTAAAGTCTAAAGAAGTCACGAGTCGTTGGTTTAAAGTCTAAAGAAGTCACGAGTCATTGGTTTAAAGTCTAAAGAAGTCACGAGTCATTGGTTTAAAGTCTAAAGAAGTCACGAGTCATTGGTTTAAAGTCTAAAGAAGTCACGAGTTATTGGTTTAAAGCTAAAGAAGTCACAAGTCATTGGTTTAAAGTCTAAAGAAGTCACGAGTCATTGGTTTAAAGTCTAAAGAAGTCACGAGTCATTGGTTTAAAGTCTAAAGAAGTCACGAGTCATTGGTTTAAAGTCTAAAGAAGTCACGAGTCATTGGTTTTAAAGTCTAAAGAAGTCACGAGTCATTGGTTTAAAGTCTAAAGAAGTCACGAGTCATTGGTTTAAAGTCTAAAGAAGTCACGAGTCGTTGGTTTAAAGTCTAAAGAAGTCACAAGTCATTGGTTAAAGTCTAAAGAAGTCACAAGTCATTGGTTTAAAGTCTAAAGAAGTCACGAGTTATTGGTTTAAAGTCTAAAGAAGTCACGAGTCATTGGTTTAAGCCAACATAAGTCTTCTTTAGACTCTACACCAATGACACATGACTTCTCTTGAACCTAAATCAATGACTTGGGACTTCTCCTGGATCTAAAACATATGACTCGCGCCTTTTTTGGACTTAAAGCTAATGACTTCTTGGACTACCAAAGAAGCGTTAAACCAATACATCTTGAGTTATTTTTATCTTTTACAAAATGACTTTTTTGGACTTCAAACCAATGACTTGTGACTTCTCTTGGTCTTGAGTCTTTTGAGTCTCACACACAGTATTGATAATAATAAGCTAACCTCCAGTAAGAGTCCTGTTTCAGTCTCTTTTGTTTCTGTGAGGGTGGAAAAGTCTCTCTAACTCGTCTCTTGTTTATTCAGTCGCTTCCTCTCGCTCCACCGCCCTTCTTCCCTCTCATTTCCCTAAGTGCTTTTACGTGTTAGTGTGTGCACATGTGCAAAGTAGGAACACACACTCTCACACACACACCCTGAAACAGGAACGCACCGTGCCACATGGCTGGTGTTAAACAGGAGCAAATGAACCTGGAGTTTCCCGGAGAGGTTTGGTGCTCGCTGTGACTCTTGGATGTCCAATTAGGAACGCATTGTTCACCTCCATTCATCGAGCAGACATTAAAGCCAGCGCCGGCCCGTTGATTAGCGGCGCTCCATTGTTCCCAGACTGCGCTCCAATGGAAAGAAACAAATTGATTACACTTACTTCATTAAATTCAGACTTAATGAGTTTATAATCAAAGCTCTGAGCCACGTTTCCATGCAGTCTGTAGTTTGAGGTGAGGCTTGTTGTTGGTTTGTGGCCCAAATGATATTATCATTATAGAATCACTTCACTGTTCACCTTTGTTTTCTACCCAAAGATATCCTCACATAACTAGGGGAATATAAATAACCCTGCCGAACACGACCAGAGAGATTTACGATTCTTTCTCTGATTTCGTCAAGTGCAAAGAGTGAGAAGTACACGGTTTGAAAGACATTGAGACTGCAATCAGTTCACTGTTCACTTTTGTTTCAAAATATATCTTCAAATAACTTGGGAAATACAACGAGACCAGAGATTTAAGATTCTGCTTTTTTTCCTCTGATTTTCTCAAGTGCAAAGAGTGAGAAATACACGGTTTAAAATAATGTTAAAAACTTCCGTCTGTAAATGATTCTCTCGTTATCTAAGTGTCAACCTGGAGATATCTGCATGCTAACACATCTTAGTCAGGCATTGAAACTGTCATCCCATCACTGTTCACTTGAGTTTTCTCTCCACAAAAACATGAACAACTGAGGAAGAACCGGAGCAGAGAAACCTCAGATTTGTGTTTCCTTTTTGTTTATTGTTGAGTGCACAGAGCGAGAAATAAAGGGCGAAAAACAGATTTACAAACAGCCCGTCTTTATATGATTACATCGTTATTACAGCATGCGAACATCAACCTGTGTGTCGTGGCCCAAATATAATAAACCAAGTGTTTGGGAAGCTTGGACGGTTATAAATCGAGACTGAGGGAAGTCTGAGTAGTTCCTGAAGTCTAGCTCACATTATTTGACATCAGGGATCAGCTTGTATAACCTTTGTGTTAGGTTTCACATTTTGTCCCCGTTGGTTCAGTTTGGGTCATTATGACCCGGGTCATGATTAAGGGTTTAACTGTTTAGCCCTGAGCCTGTTTTTCAGGTCTCAGGCTCGAAAATGACATTCCCAGAACAAATGACCATATCTTCCCTTCTAAAAGGGTTACATTAATAATCTTTTTTCTCAAAGTAATGATAAACCTGTGAGTTGGATGTAGAAGAGTCAGAATCAATATAGATGTTTTTTATTTCAAGAAATTCAGATTGAACATAGTAAAAAACTGTAAATTATAGTGTCCGTCCAAAAATTCTTTTTTACTTATAGTGAAAACTACCCTTGGATGATGGGTTAGTAGACTAAAAGCTTTAGGAATCCAAAGTACAAACATATAATAAGTACCCTGTATCAAGATTGATGCAAAACAAGTGACATTGACCTTTTTAGAGAGGTTTAGCAAAAAACCCCACTTCTGGGTCATTTGGGTGGATTTGACCTATCTCTGGCCCCCTTGGTCGATTTTGATGAATGAAAATCTCTTTATAACCGCTAGAGCCAATGGAATCTCTTTATAACCGCTAGAGCCAATGGAATCGAGGGAAAGTTATATACACACCAACACGTTAACAAATAAGGAGTGAGAGTGACGCGTTACCAAAACCGGAAGCTGCATACACTCTGGTGGCTACCATTAGCAGCTAACTTTTCCGCTCCGATTTTACATAAAAAATGGAATTATGGATTATAAATAATTTTTTAAAAGGTACAGATACATTATCAACCTTTGGATCAACAGTTGTAGATTTTTTCTTTTTCGTTTTAATGCCATTGAACACGTCTTTTGACCTAATTGACAGCTACGGTGAGACGATCTGCCGTAAAAGCTCCGTAAAGGTACGTGTTGTGATGTCTGTGTTTGCTTCCCCTGTCGCGAGTTGGATCGCTCAGTGATGATACTATACCTAAATAATCAGTGGAGTCTCAGCTTTAATCGGATATATTGTATGTGCAGCTACGATAAGTAATAAGGGTATCTTTATCTTGAGTTCTGTGCTAAGTGCGTTAGCATTTTTTCGCTCAGGGGTCATTTAGACGCTTCTCATGAGACTTGTGTTTTGTTTTGGTAAAAATGGTTCATATCTTCAGTTAGCTGAGATTCTTCCCGTTAATCTGGTGCTACACATTAATAGTTTCATAAATGTTAAGAAGCCCTGAGACATTATCTCGAAAACAAAATGGTGGGAGGGGTCCAATGGGGGGACCGCCGTGCTTAAGAGGTTAAGAAGTTCTACAGAAATACAAACTAACACACAAAAGCCCTCACATATATCATCTGTTTCTCAATTCCCAACAATAAGATAACGTACACATGCGAGTTACACAGTGCACATTTCCATGTAGGAAATGAACAGTTCTTTATATTCAGTAAAAACACGGACGGCTCACGTGTCAAAGGGAGATTGTGTTGTTTATCTCTGCCTCTCATATCCTCTCTGAGACAGGATCTCATTATGAAGTGAGACATGTGACCTTTTGACAACTCGAGCTGTAGAAACAGAGGAGATAATAATCCTCCTCTCAGCCTCTCAAGTGCATTCGTCAGCGTGGGATTTCTCTCGTTGTGAATTAACGCTGAGACAAATGAGAGGTTTGAGAGTGATGAGTGACAGGCGAGGATGGAGAGGGTGTTACAGGTCTCTCTAAAACATCCGCCAGACGGCTGCAGCTTATTCAATCAATCAATCAATGTTTATATATAAGCTCAATATCACATATTCTACATTTGTCTCAGTGGACTTCACAGTTTGTACAGAATATCAATACGAGGCCCTCTGTCCTTGGACCCTCACATCGGACAAGGAAATTGGAAAAGATTCCAGCCCGGATACTAAATAAGTTAGAGACTTTGGATATCTAACCTTCAGAAAACACTCTCTTCTCTCAGATTAGATATAAAGCCTTTTAATTCCTTTCTGTCCTTCGGGGAAACTCATTTCCCTTACAGACACAATATCTGCTCAGTTTGTGGCCTTGTTTCTATATAGAAATACCATTAATACCAAAACCAGTAATTACTTTTCACTTGACAAAATCAAAAATACTTCTTTAGACTTTAAACCAACGACTCGTGACTTCTTTAGACTTTAAACCAATGACTCGTGACTTCTTTAGACTTTAAACCAATGACTCGTGACTTCTTTAGACTTTAAACCAATGACTCGTGACTTCTTTAGACTTTAAACCAACGACTCGTGACTTCTTTAGACTTTAAACCAATGACTCGTGACTTCTTTAGACTTTAAACCAATGACTCGTGACTTCTTTAGACTTTAAACCAACGACTCGTGACTTCTTTAGACTTTAAACCAATGACTCGTGACTTCTTTAGACTTAAACCAATGACTCGTGACTTCTTTAGACTTTAAACCAACGACTCGTGACTTCTTTAGACTTTAAACCAACGACTCGTGACTTCTTTAGACTTTAAACCAATGACTCGTGACTTCTTTAGACTTTAAACCAATGACTCGTGACTCTTTAGACTTTAAACCAACGACTCGTGACTTCTTTAGACTTCAAACCAATGACTCGTGACTTCTTTAGACTTTAAACCAATGACTCGTGACTTCTTTAGACTTTAAACCAACGACTCGTGACTTCTTTAGACTTTAAACCAATGACTCGTGACTTCTTTAGACTTTAAACCAATGACTCGTGACTTCTTTAGACTTTAAACCAATGACTCGTGACTTCTTTAGACTTTAAACCAATGACTCGTGACTTCTTTAGACTTTAAACCAATGACTCGTGACTTCTTTAGACTTTAAACCAATGACTCGTGACTTCTTTAGACTTTAAACCAACGACTCGTGACTTCTTTAGACTTTAAACCAATGACTCGTGACTTCTTTAGACTTTAAACCAACGACTCGTGACTTCTTTAGACTTTAAACCAATGACTCGTGACTTCTTTAGACTTTAAACCAACGACTCGTGACTTCTTTAGACTTTAAACCAATGACTCGTGACTTCTTTAGACTTTAAACCAACGACTCGTGACTTCTTTACACTTTAAACCATCATGAACCACTAGGTCTGCTTTCTGTCCCCAGAACCAGAACTAAACCTGGAGGAGTTCAGTTGTTATGATCTGGTCCGCTGCATCTCTTCCTGCTCTTGTGTTGAGAGCTGCTGTATGAACACACTTGTCTCGCTTTGCTTTGCTTTCCAGAGAGGAAGACAGAGGCCTCGTTCATTACTGTCATCATCAGCTGATTCTGGGAGGACTGAGTGAGCGATCACAGCACCAACGAAGAAGACAAAGGCGCCCCAGATACTGCCATTAATGAGCGGGGGTTATGTGAAGTGAGAATTAGAGAGCAGAGGAAGGGATGTGAGGAGATGGAGGGGAGGGTGTAATGTTTTCTGTTTGTGTTTTTGTGAAGAACACAAGGGGGCAAAAGGAAATCTGGAATCGATCATGTTGTTATTTCTCAGTGTTAATATCAACACCTATCAACCTGGAACTAACAGAGAATCACTTCACTGCTCACCTTTGCTTTCACCCCAGAATATATCCTCAAATGAAACACAAGAAACTCAGCCGAACACGACCAGAGAGATTTAAGATTCTGGTTTTTTTCTCTGATTGTGTCCAGTGCAAAGAGTGAGGAATACACAGCAAAGATAAGGTTTCAAAACGTCCGTCTGTAAATGATTATCTCGTTATCTCAGCGTCAACCTGGAGCTATCGGCATGCGAAGTCAACTATCAGATCCGCTAAATGCTAACACGTCTTAGTCAGGCATTGAAACTGTAATCAGTTCACTGTTCACTTTAGTTTTCTCTCCACAAATACATCAAAGACTGAGGAAGAACCAGAGATCAGAAACCTCAGATTTGTGTTTCCTTTTTCTGTTTTTATAGAGAGCGAGAAACTCAAGGCAAAAGAGAGATTTTATCACGTACAATGTTTTCCGAAACACAGGGATTTGAGCCTCTGCAGACCATTGACATGCACTAACATCTATAGAACTACAGGAGAGGAACATGGCCTCTTTAAAGCCAATGTTATCAGTGTGTATAGAACGTAATGGACTCTCAGTGAGCGTCTCTGGAGGACATTATTCTATCCTCTCTTCGACATGTTTTGTCCAGAGTTTCATTTTTTAACTTTGTTCTTTGTATACATATTTAATGATCCTTGTTGGAGGGACGCTGACACGACAGATGTGATCATTCTTTCTGCACATAATACAGAACGTGACCTGAGGAGTCCTCCGCTGTGGAAACACCGGGGACACGAATAGCTCTAGAAGCTGGAGAAGAAGAAAGGATGAAATGATAACGACATCAGAGGATAATGAGCGGAGGAAACCAAAGAAACACTTCAAACGGAGACGAAGAGAACCAGAGGAATACTCATTAGACTTTGAGTCAAAGTACAAGTACTCTGATCTGTACTTGAGTAAAAGTAGAAGTACTCAGGTCTTGTTATTGAGTAAAAGTAGAAGTACTCAGATCTTGTACTTGAGTAAAAATAGAAGCACTCAGATCTTGTACTTGAGTAAAAGTAGAAGTACTAAGATCTTGTACTTGAGTAAAAGTAGAAGTACTCAGGTCTTGTTCTTGAGTAAAAGTAGAAGTACTCAGGTCTTGTTCTTGAGTAAAAGTAGAAGTACTCAGATCTTGTACTTGAGTAAAAATAGAAGTACTTTCTTCTTGTACTTGAGTAAAAGTAGAAGTACTCAGATCTTGTACTTGAGTAAAAGTAGAAGTACTCAGATCTTGTACTTGAGTCAAAGTAGAAGTACTCAGATCTTGTACTTGAGTAAAAGTAGAAGTACTCAGGTCTTGTTCTTGAGTAAAAGTAGAAGTACTCAGATCTTGTACTTGAGTAAAAGTAGAAGTACTCAGATCTTGTGCTTGAGTAAAAGTAGAAGTACTCAGATCTTGTACTTGAGTAAAAGTAGAAGTACTCAGATCTTGTACTTCAGTAAAAGTAGAAGTACTCAGATCTTGTACTTCAGTAAAAGTAGAAGTACTCAGATCTTGTACTTCAGTAAAAGTAGAAGTACTCAGATCTTGTACTTGAGTAAAAGTAGAAGTACACATAATAATAATTATTACACAAAGAGTGTGAGGGATTCAGCAGACATGTGAGGAAGAGGAGCTGTCCTTTCAGCCCCCCCTCTCTCACACACACAACACACACACAAACACACACACACACACACACACACACACACACACACACACACACACACACACCACACACACACACACACACACTCTGTTTCCGTCCTCACACAAACACTCTGTTTCTGTCCTCACACACACACTATCAAATCAAATCAGGTTTATTTATAAAGCACATTTAAAAGCGATTTTGGTCGGGCCAAAGTGCTGTACATGTAATAACTACAATCACATAAAAACACATTTCTATAATCACAATAAATTAAAACAGATATTTAAAAAAAACACAGGGAAAAGTCAGGAGTCGTGCTCCGCTCTGACTAGAAGGCCAGAGAGAAGAAGGTGTCTTAAGAGTAGATTTAAAAACCCCTAGGCTCTGGGCCGACCTCACATGGAGGGGATGGGGCTATGTTTCTGTCCTCACACACACTCTGTTTCTGTCCTCACACACACTCTGTTTCTGTCCTCACACACACTATGTTTCTGTCCTCACACACACATTCTGTTTCTGTCCTCACACACACTCTGTTTCTGTCCTCACACTGTTTAATGTGTCTCTAGTTTCAGTCTGAGCTCAGATCCAGACTGAACAGCTTAGAGTTTATTTCTGCTCCCGCAAAAAGTCTCGTTAAAATGTGACGTCTGCAGAAGAAACTCCGTCACACGCACGCACGCACGCACGCACGCACGCACGCACGCACGCACGCACGCACGCACGCACGCACGCACGCACGCACGCACGCACGCACGCACGCACGCACACACACACACACACACACACACCACACACACACACACACACACACACCACACACACACACCACACCACACCACACCACACACACACAAGAGGTTTCAGGATCCAGGCACACAGGCAAGAGCTACGAGAGAAAACCTGACAAACTCACAAAGATGTAATTCATGCGTGTAAAACAAAACAGCAGAAACATTGCTCGGCTCCAACACGAGTCCCAGAGAGACCCTGAATGCATCTTTATGTCACCTGACTCTCTCTCCATCAGGACCCTGAATGCATCTTTATGTCACCTGACTCTCTCTCCATCAGGACCCTGAACACACCTCTCTGAAAACACATCTTTCTGACTCCTTTTGAATATCACTGTCAGCATTTAAAGCTCCTCACTGACGTCTGTGGAACTCCATCACATACACACACACACAAACACACACACACACACACACACACACACACACACACACACACCACACACACACACACACACACACACACACACACACACACACACACACACACACACACACACACACAGATGGAATCCCTTTAGCTTGTGATTTGCAGTGTTTTCGGTAGTGAGGAGTGTGTGCGTGTGTTACCCATGATGCACCCAATCAACAGGTGATATTGACTCGTCTGGACCTGGATCAGTGTGTGTGTGTGTGTGTGTGTGGTGTGTGTGTGTGTGTGTGGTGTGTGTGTGTGTGTGTGGTGTGTTGTGTGTGTGTGTGTGGTGTGTGTACCTGGAACAGCCTCAGGATGTTAGCCACCATGATGGACACAGAGCTGGCGCTCGCGCCCACCACCCCCACCACCTTCTCGGGCTTCACGAACAGCGGGGGGTCTCCGTTGGTGCACCGCACGTCCGACGTGTCCTTCTGGATCAGCGCCTGCACGAACGTGAGGGACTGCTCCAGCGCGTGCGTGTCCCGCGAGCACGTGTCCAGGATGCGCGCGCCCAGCGTCACGTTTGGCAGCAGATCCTCGTCCCCGTTGATCTGATCAAGCGCGTACATCATGGCCTCGAGCCGGTGGATCCCGTTCTCCTTCTTGATGTCTCCGCACGGGACCCCCGGGACCCCCCGCGCGTGCACCGGGAAGAGCCCCCCGAGCGTGACGTCACCCTCCACGCGGATAGAGTGGGGTGCGTAAATCTCCTGAGAGGCGGCGAGATGAAGGAGTAGAAACACCACACGGAGAACCGGAGAACCGGAGAACCCAAACATGATGGAAGGTACCGGAGAACAGACAAATCCGTAAAAATCCCCCGGTGAGAAAAACGACACTCTTCCAGGAGTTTCAATAAATCCAAGTTCACTCCTAATCCACCAATCAGAGTTCAGAAAGCCCAGATCACACACCTGTCTCAGGGGGGTCTACAGGTGATACACCCTCACCGTTACATTCTGTGAGAGCAGGAGCACTCCATGACTCCACACACACATGTCAGCAGAGATGATGGACAACGATATATGTATAAGCGTTTCTCATCAAATAAATGTCACCTCTTGTGCAAAATGCACTTTTTCGGGGACAAATGGAAGACTCCGTTAATGAACAGGTAACAAACTGAAGAAGTCCCCCCCACAGGTAATAAGGATATCCTCGGAAGGACGTGTGAATGTAGTCCAAACGCTCCTGTGTGTTCAGAAGAAAAAGGATCCAGGTGTGAATACATCCAGCAGCTTCACACACACTCACACACTCACACACACACACCGACACACACACTGATTCCTCTCCGGTGCCGCTGCACACGGTCGCTTGTTGCTCGCGCGCACATACCGGGGCTCCCGTTCAGAGAGACAAAGGGAGGAGGCTCTCAGGCGCGCGGGACCGGGAGGAGAGGGGCTCGTGCAGTAGCCTCTCGCGGTGCTCCCGGGGCTCCGCGAGGAACCGGATCCGGTGACATGCTGCTGGATCCAGAACCGAGATCACACCGTAGGAGTAACGGGAGTTTCCGTTCAAAAAACAACACCAGAGCAGGAGGAACAGAAGAAGAAGAAGAAGAGGGGAGCTGCAGGATTCCTGCGCTCAACTGTCCGCGAGACGAGACACCGCGCGCCACTGTCTCTCTCTCTCTCTCTCTCTCTCCCTCTCTCTCCTCTCTCTCTCTCTCTCTTCTCTCTCTCTCTCTCTCTCTCTCTCTCTCTCTCTCTCTCTCTCTCTCCTCTCTCTCTCTTCTCTCTCTCTCTCTCTCCTCTCTCTCTCTCTCTCTCTCTCTGTCTCTTCCTCTCTCTCTCTCTCTCTCCCTCTCTCTCTCCTCTCTCTCTCTCTCTCTCTCTCTCTCTCTCTCTCTCTCTCTCTCTCTCTCTCTCTCTCTCTCTCTTCCTCCCACAGTGTAATAATGAGGTGTTAAACCCTTATCATCAGAAGCTGAAACCACATCATTCTGTGTGTAAATCAGCTGTTGTTATGAATAACTGCAGAGGAATATAACTCTGCAGTTTCCTGTGAACACTTCTCTCTGTGAAAGCTGCACACTTGATGCATCAAACGCCAAGAGCTTACAAATCCAGATTCCTGCAGGTACATTTGTTGAGAAACGCTTATAAATATATCATTTCTGCTGATGTGTCTGTGGAGTCATGGAGTGCTCCTGTTACAGAATATAGCACATTGCTTCTGTAAAAGCTGCACACTTGATGCATCACCGTTGAGAGAGACAGCTGAAACATCCTGACTCCTGCTGGCAAATCAGCTTAAACCGTTCTTAGCATTTATTTGATGAGAAACGCTATAAATATATCGTTTTTCATCATTTCTGCTGATATGTGTGTGTGCAGTCATGGAGTGCTCCTGCTCTCACAGAATGTAACTCCGTGCTTGTTTCCTGTGTGCAATACTTCCCTATTTTAGCAGCTAGATGCATCACTTCAGATTTTGGACCCAACCTCCAGCCTCCCGGTTGATATTCTGGGCTCTCTCAAAAAAAACATCCTCCCCTCGGTCATGAACCTTGGAGTGACCTTCAATAGCACTTTTAAATTCGACAAGCAGGTCGTATTTTATCTTTAATGACTTAGAAAGGGTTATTAATGCCTTTGTTACCTCGAGTCTGGACTATTGCAACGCTCTGTATGTGGGTGGACCAGGCCTCAATTAACGCCTGCAGCTAGTCCAAAACGCAGCTGCACGTTTGAGGACTGCCACAAAAAGCGTGACCACATCACCCTATTCTGGCCTCACTACACTGGCTTCCAGTTCGGTTCAGAATTGATTTTAAAATCCTTTTATTTGTTTTTAAAGCACTAAATGGGCTCAGCTCCGGCCTATATAGCTGAACTCCTCCAGCGCTACACCCCAGCCAGAGCTTTAAGGTCTGCTGACCAGCTGCTGCTGGTAGTGCCCAAGACCAGGCTCAAAACCAGAGGCACCGAGCCTTCTCAGCAGCTGGCCCTAGGCTCTGGAACACTCTGCCCCTCCATGTGAGGTCGGCCCAGACCCTAGGGTTAAATCTACACTAAAAACACACTTCTTCTCTCTGGCCTTCTAGTCAGAGCGGAGCACGACTCTGACTTTTCCCTGTGTTTTTATTTTTTATATATCTGTTGTAATTTATGCTTTTATTGTGATTGTAGTAATGTGTTTTTATTACATGTACAGCACTTTGGCTCGACCAAAAATCGCTTTTAAAATGTGCTTTATAATAAAACTTGATTTGATTTGATTCACTTCTTACTGTTTCATTTAGCTTTCCTTCAAGATGTCTCACAATAAGCGCGTTCAGACATGAAGCCTCTGACTGAGGAGTCAGTAACAGGTACACCAGCTCTCAATAAGAGCTGGTGTACCTGTTACTGACTGAGGAGTCAGTAACAGGTACACCAGCTCTCAATAGGAGCTCTGTGTGGATCTGTTGGCTCTTCAATTCTACACCAACACATCATGGGACCCGCTGACAGGGAACCCAAACCAAAGTATTTTTCAACTCAGTCTCACAAAAAATCTAAGTAATAGCCACGTTGGTCCACGGGGCAACATTGCTTTGATAAAAGAAATTATTCATATAACCCTTTAGAAGTAAGTTGTAGTCATTTGTTTTGGGCAGCCTGAAACATGAAAAACAGGCTTGGTGCTTAACAGGTTAAACTACTTTACAGTTCAAGTGACATTGTGTGGCAGTTAATGAACATTAAAGGGACCAAAGTCACTAATGGCACCATTAATGTCTGCATCCAACACATTGTAGTAAGAGGATCAAACTAAAAAACTCTTGCCACCTGGACTTGTATCTTCCCGGTCCTAGATGATGCATTAATTAAAGTCAATGTTTACATTTTTTCAGTGTACTGGGGTTTCTCAATCGAGTAAAGCTGCTTCAGAGCCACTATTTCAAGCATACTACGTCATCGAGTCCCGCCGAAGGACTGTTCCAATGTCCAGCATACTTGGAAATTCCACCGAGGCCGGCGTACTTCGTAGCGAGAAATTTCGAGGCTGCACATGTGTAGACTCCGCGGTCTTAAAATCCCCACAATGCTTTGCGCACGGACCAATTTCCAAATCTTTGGCGGAAAATCGCGCTCCATTTAAGGCGGGGCCTCTCATATGACGCACACTGTTAGCCTGTTAGCCTGTTCCACCATTCTTCGTTTTCCGAGGCTAGGAAGGATTCTCGCCTCGCTTCTGAAACAACCAACTCGGAGGTACATGTGCTACCAAGCAAGCGTCCTCGACATTGAGAAACACCCTCTGTCTTAAATTAACACGGTCATTAACGCTACCTACCGCCCCCTACTGGCCTGGAAGAGTATATGCCACTACATCGAAGACACAGACGCTCAAAAATACTACATTATTTGCAGCTATATCTTCTTTGATTGATTAGGTGAAATTGGTCGATCTCCAGGACACCACAGGTTGATAATCAGGGATTCACAGGATGTAGTTGGAGGGGGGGGGGGGGTCTTCCTGTTGGATTCACTCAGATGATCACACCTCCTGCATCAGGCCGGCTCTACAAATGCTAATGCTACGGATGAACAGTCAAATGAAATGAAGTCTTTTCCAACCAATTTCCCCTCAACCTCGAGGGGAAAGTCAAGGAAACGTGTGAAAGAGAATTCATTCACGAGGACTTTCTTCTTTCTGTTTATAGGGATCTCATTCAGGATTAAGAGGAAAATTAAAGGAAATCAAGACCCTCTTTCAAACATACTCTATTGAGAAGGACGTGTTATCCTTAGTGTTAAAGTAATTGGAGTTTAAATGTTGCAGCTACAAGGAATTATGGAACGGCAGCAGTCCTTCTCTTTCCATTGCAGTAATGTAAAGCCTCAACATCGATTAAATTGCTGTAGTTCCTTTATAGCCCAACATTAGCCACCTTTAGCTTAGCGGTGGTGACGTGAAGTCATGTGACCGTGCTGTAGTTCCTTTATAGCCCAACATTAGCCACCTTTAGCTTAGCGGTGGTGACGTGAAGTCATGTGACCGTGCTGTAGTTCCTTTATAGCCCAAACATTAGCCTCCTTTAGCTTAGCGGTGGAGACGTTAAGTCATGTGACCGTGCTGTAGTTCCTTTATAGCCCAACATTAGCCTCATTTAGCTTAGCGGTGGTGACGTGAAGTCATGTGACCGTGCTGTAGTTCCTTTATAGCTCAACATTAGCCACCTTTAGCTTAGCGGTGGTGATGTGAAGTCATGTGACCGTGCTGTAGTTCCTTTATAGCCCAACATTAGCCACCTTTAGCTTAGCGGTGGTGAGGTGAAGTCATGTGACCGTGCTGTAGTTCCTTTATAGCCCAACATTAGCCACCTTTAGCTTAGCGGTGGTGAGGTGAAGTCATGTGACCGTGCTGTAGTTCCTTTATAGCTCAACATTAGCCACCTTTAGCTTAGCGGTGGTGAGGTGAAGTCATGTGACCGTGCTGTAGTTCCTTTATAGTCCAACATTAGCCTCCTTTAGCTTAGCGGTGGTGATGTGAAGTCATGTGACCGTGCTGTAGTTCCTTCATAGCTCAACATTAGCCACCTTTAGCTTAGCGGTGGTGACGTGAAGTCATGTGACCGTGCTGTAGTTCCTTTATAGCCCAAACTTTAGCCACCTTTAGCTTAGCGGTGGTGGCGTGAACTCATGTGACCGTGCTGTAGTTCCTTTATAGCCCAACATTAGCCGCCTTTAGCTTAGCGGTGGTGACGTGAAGTCATGTGACCGTGCTGTAGTTCCTTTATAGCCCAACATTAGCCACCTTTAGCTTAGCGGTGGTGACGTGAAGTCATGTGACCGTGCTGTAGTTCCTTATAGCCCAACATTAGCCACCTTTAGCTTAGCGGTGGAGACGTGAAGTCATGTGACCGTGCTGTAGTTCCTTTATAGCCCAACATTAGCCTCCTTTAGCTTAGCGATGGTGACGTGAAGTCATGTGACCGTGCTGTAGTTCCTTTATAGCCCAACATTAGCCACCTTTAGCTTAGCGGTGGTGACGTGAAGTCATGTGACCGTGCTGTAGTTCCTTTATAGCCCAACATTAGCCACCTTTAGCTTAGCGGTGGTGACGTGAAGTCATGTGACCGTGCTGTAGTTCCTTTATAGCCCAACATTAGCCACCTTTAGCTTAGCGGTGGTGACGTGAAGTCATGTGACCGTGCTGTAGTTCCTTTATAGCCCAACATTAGCCACCTTTAGCTTAGCGGTGGTGACGTGAAGTCATGTGACCGTGCTGTAGTTCCTTTATAGCCCAACATTAGCCGCCTTTAGCTTAGCGGTGGTGACGTGAAGTCATGTGACCGTGCTGTAGTTCCTTCATAGCCCAACATTAGCCTCCTTTAGCTTAGCGGTGGTGACGTGAAGTCATGTGACCGTGCTGTAGTTCCTTTATAGCCCAACATTAGCCACCTTTAGCTTAGCGGTGGTGACGTGAAGTCATGTGACCGTGCTTTAGTTCCTTTATAGCCCAACATTAGCCACCTTTAGCTTAGCGGTGGTGACGTGAAGTCATGTGACCGTGCTGTAGTTCCTTTATAGCCCAACATTAGCCGCCTTTAGCTTAGCGGTGGTGACGTGAAGTCATGTGACCGTGCTGTAGTTCCTTCATAGCCCAACATTAGCCTCCTTTAGCTTAGCGGTGGTGACGTGAAGTCATGTGACCGTGCTGTAGTTCCTTTATAGCCCAACATTAGCCACCTTTAGCTTAGCGGTGGTGACGTGAAGTCATGTGACCGTGCTTTAGTTCCTTTATAGCCCAACATTAGCCACCTTTAGCTTAGCGGTGGTGACGTGAAGTCATGTGACCGTGCTGTAGTTCCTTAATAGCCCAACATTAGCCACGTTTAGCTTAGCGGTGGTGACGTGAAGTCATGTGACCGTGCTGTAGTTCCTTTATAGCCCAACATTAGCCACCTTTAGCTTAGCGGTGGTGACGTGAAGTCATGTGACCGTGCTGTAGTTCCTTTATAGCCCAACATTAGCCACCTTTAGCTTAGCGGTGGTGACGTGAAGTCATGTGACCGTGCTGTAGTTCCTTTATAGCCCAACATTAGCCTCCTTTAGCTTAGCGGTGGAGACGTGAAGTCATGTGACCGTGCTGTAGTTCCTTTATAGCCCAACATTAGCCTCCTTTAGCTTAGCGGTGGAGACGTGAAGTCATGTGACCGTGTTGTAGTTCCTTTATAACCCAACATTAGCCTCCTTTAGCTTAGCGGTGGTGACGTGAAGTCATGTGACCGTGCTGTAGTTCCTTTATAGCCCAACATTAGCCACCTTTAGCTTAGCGGTGGAGACGTGAAGTCATGTGACCGTGCTGTAGTTCCTTTATAGCCCAACATTAGCCACCTTTAGCTTAGCGGTGGTGATGTGAAGTCATGTGACCGTGCTGTAGTTCCTTTATAGCCAACATTAGCCACCTTTAGCTTAGCGGTGGTGATGTGAAGTCATGTGACCGTGCTGTAGTTCCTTTATAGCCCAACATTATAGCCTGCTAAATAGCTGAGAGCACTATTTAAATGTTGTCTGGTTGCTCTCTTTGTATCTCCCAGGTCAATAGGGTTTTATAAATACTTAATAAATACTGTGTGTGGTTTTTAATCAAGATGTCTTCCCTGTGTACCTGTTCGTGCGTCAGCTCTAATGTGTCGAGGCAGCTGAGTCTAAGCATAATAAATGACTCTGTTTCTTCTCTATTTATATTCTTTAACTCCCAGTTCCAGACATTTCTCTTGATTTTGCCGCCTGCTCAAAGTAGAGTTGCGTTTGTTCTGCTAACTGTGAGGCTGGAGGTTTAATCCCAGCTTCCTACGGCTCTTCATCAGAGAAAGGTCAGGAAACACTGAGTAACTCATTTAATGCATAACTTAAGTCTGGATAAAGAGCCTCTGAACACGATTAGCTGCTGTTACTTCATCAGCGCCTGACATTTAGCACCAGCAAAATGAAAAATAAGCATAATTAATCTGCAGCCGTCTGAGTGTAGACTCTGTGTGTGTGTGTGTGTGTGTGTGTGTGTGTGTGCGTGTGTGTGTGTGCGTGTGCGTGTGTGTGTGGTGTGCGTGCGTGTGTGTGCTGTTGTTTACAGGAGTTGAGATTGTTTTCGATTGAAATTCACTCAGTCAAAGATATTTTCAGATCTTTATTTGATTTCTTTACTATCTTGTTGTTGTCTGTTGTTGTCTGTTGTTGTCTGTTGTTGTCTGTTGTTGTCTGTTGTTGTCTGTGATGCATTGCCATGTTGAAGTTGTTCATCACCGTCTCTCTCTCATGGTGGTGCATCACTTCTCGTCTGTTCATGACTTCAATAAACCAGTCATTTCAAACAGTGGCTCTGGTCCTGTTTCAGTCATTTATCCACTTTAGCTTTCTTGGTACTGCACTTGTTCTTCAGCCTCGTTGTTGAAGTGTTCGCTCTGGTGAACACTAAAGATGTATTCTAGTCTTTCATTGTGTCCGTGAATCCTGCCACGCATGGTGTATGTATCTATGAACCTCTCTCTCTCACACCCTGCCGTCACTGCAGACATGTTCTCCTCTCTGGAGGTTACTAAATCTTTATTCCAAGATATAAACGTGTGGTCAGAGCCGAACCAACGCAGACTGAAGAGCAAACTCATCACCTCGTGTTACTGAGTGTCAGATGAAGGCTTTCATTTTCACAGGATCGGTGAGACAATGTTCGATCAATGACTGAATGTGCAAACAGGACCAGAGCCGCTGTTTAAAATGACTGGTTTCTTACGATACGATAATACTTGAATGGCCAGATCAAGTCTGAGATGCTCCTTGCATCACAGCAGCTCCATGTGTAACATCAACAGACACATATCCAGACACATGAGAAACAAACATGGATAACAGCAGGACGAGTGAGAGATGCTCAAAGAGCCTTCAGCGTGCATCTGATCTGGGATTTAGTCATGAACAGACAAGAACATACCAAAAAGTGATGAGAGAGAGAGACGGTGGTGAACACCTTCATCATGGCAATGCATCACAACCAACAACAGACAACACAAGTCTACAAAACAAAGCCACGCAGTACGCAGTCTGCTGTCCCGCAGCTGCTGCCTCTCTGTTGGACTCCGGTACTACACAGGTGACGTGATTCAAGATGGCGCCTGTGTCTCCCTCAGCTCTCTACCTTTAGCTATCCTGTTTTTGTTTTATGTTTGTCAGAATGTCTCTGCTCTGCTCGTTTATGATCGCCAAGCTCTCCTCCACCTCAGACCCTCACTGGAGTTGATATTGCTGCCCAAACCTACATCTGGCAACCATAAATCGTCCCCCCCCCTCTACTGTCGATATCCCACCTACCTGCGCCGGTGCCCTGCATCCTGCCTCGCCGAAAGCGCTTTAGACGACGGGGAAAGCGTGGTGGTGCACTGGTCCATCTTAAGGCATACCTGACGGCTTCTTCTGGATTATCCACGCCTCGGATGTCATGGCCCTCCCGCTGCACGCCATGTGAGGGATCGGTGGATTCGCCCCGTTTTTCCGGAGCTGCGGACTCTGCTGGGCCCGCTGGCAGCTCCTCCTGCCCGACTGACTGCTCCCGGCCCGCGCGGCGTTCAACACGCACATCTTCGTCAGCTGAGACGCACTACACCTTCGGCAAGCCCGGAGCGAAAACTTTGCATGGCTTTGCTAAATGCTAGGTCGATAGCAAACAAAACGTTCCTGCTAAACGACTTCTTCACCTCTCGTGAACTGGATTTTATGTTCCTGACGGAGACCTGGGTCCACGCTGGCGAGTATACACCGTTCTCTGAACTTCTTCCTCCTGACTGTACATTCTTCAGCTCCCCCCGTGCCACTGGCCATGGTGGGGGCATAGCATCAGTGTTTAGAGCTAGCCTCCAATGCCGATTGCTTCACCCTGTAACTAGCTATGCTAGCTTTGAGTTGCAGCTTTTTGAACTGAACCCGGCCTCGCCTATACTCTGCGCAGTCGTGTATCGTCCGCCAAAGTGTAATAAGGATTTCATAAATGACTTTTCTGACTTTCTGTCCGGGATCATGGTGAAATATGATCGTGTTTTGATCTCCGGAGACTTCAATGTCCATGTGTGTTGCGAGTCCAAACCTCTGGTTAGGGACTTTTTAAATCTCCTTGATTCTTTGGTCTCGTTCAGTCCGTGGCTGGCCCAACACACGAAAAAGGACACACTTTGGACTTAGTATTATCGTTTGGACTGTCTGTATCTGTGGATGAAATATGTGCAGCAACGCGTATCTCAGACCATTTACCGGTTCTGTTTACAACCTCCATCCCTTCCGCAGGAGTCGAATCACGTGCCCCGGCGCGTCGTCTGCGTTCGATTAACCCCTTGACTGCCTCACAGTTCTCTGATGTTTTTAATGCTTCTCCGATCTGTAAATTAGATGTGAACTGTGCTTTTAATGCTGATGAGCTTATCTCCATGTTTGACTCGACATGCACACTAATACTGGATTCTGTTGCTCCTTTTACGCTTAGACGCACCAAAGTTCTATCAGAGCCGTGGCTCAATGACTGTACTCGTGCTCTCAGACGCGCTTGCAGGCGTGCAGAGAGAAAATGGAAAAAGGATAAACTCCATGTCTCCCTAGAAATCCTTCGTGCTTGCCTTTCTGACTACCAGACGGCAGTCAAAGCAGCCAAAACAGAGCACATTTCTCTGTTAATCTCCAAAAACAGCCATAAACTCAGGTTCTCTTTAAACATTAATTTAATGTCCTTCCAGTTCGGTTCAGAATTGATTTTAAAATCCTTTTATGTGTTTTTAAAGCGCTAAATGTGCTGGCTCCGGCCTATATAGCTGAACTCCTCCAGCGCTACACCCCAGCCAGAGCTTTAAGGTCTGCTGACCAGCTGCTGCTGGTAGTGCCCAAGACCAGGCTCAAAACCTGAGGGCACCGAGCCTTCTCAGCAGCTGGCCCTAGGCTCTGGAACACTCTGCCCCTCCATGTGAGGTCGGCCCAGACCCTAGGGGGTTTTAAATCTACACTAAAAACACACTTCTTCTCTCTGGCCTTCTAGTCAGAGCGGAGCACGACTCCTGACTTTTCCTTGTGTTTTATTTTTATTTTGTTTTTTAAGATATATTTATTGTGTTTTGTAGTAATGTGTTTTTTATTACATGTACAGCACTTTGGCTCGACCAAAAATCGCTTTTAAATGTGCTTGATAAATAAAACCTGATTTGATTTGATTTGATACACATTACTCACGAGACGTTGTAAAAAAAAACACTACCCACTCCGCCAACGCCACAGTCACCCCCGTCGTGCGGGCCGGATGAGAATGTCTGGCGGGCCCGGATGTGTCCCGCGGGCCGCCAGTTGATGCACAGTCACTATATGAAACAGTCGGTCAGAGGACTTCATATCCGCACAGAAGTGCATCACTGAGAAGGTTGACTGTGGAAGAAAGATGATCCAAAGAAGAGATAAAGAGGTGACTGTAATAGAAACACATCATACTCACTTTCTCCCTTTAATGATATCATTGATTCTTATTTGCTAATGTTTATCTATATTCCATATTAAGAAGATGTGTTGCAGTGTTGTTAGTTACTCTCTATGTGCACCAATAGCATGACTTTCACCTCAGTTAATACTAATAATAATTGAACTGAGAACTCTGTGTTTAAATAACCCAAGCTCTACTCTTCCTCTTTCACTCTGCAGACAGAACGCTCTCTGTGTGACTGACTGAACTTTCTTGCAAGAACTAAAATACGACAGCTGAATGGTTTGATTCTCTATCCACATTCAATAAATACATTCCCACTAACGCAACATGAAGTGAACGTACCCTGTGCTCATCGCCAGCCTCTCACACCTGAGGGCTCTTCACCATGAGATCAGATATCACATGAGTTCAAGGCTCAAACACACCTGGAAACCTCAAACTGTGGACCTGTGATCAGCTGCAGGTGAGGATCAGAGGCCTGTACTACGAAGCCGGTTCAACCTAACCTGGATATGTTTGAGTTAGCCGGTTGGCCCAATCCAAAACATACGCGCTCTGGCTAAACTGTACTACGACGCTGGTTATCAAGTGGATCGCTCAAGCCAGCCGTGTCCTATCTAGTTAGGTGCGCGTTCACATGAAAGGGGTGGTATCTGGAGCATTCGACCAATCTCAAACATGGACAAGCGTACTGACAGCGCAGCGTCATACTTCCTGAATGAAAAGTGAACTTTAATATTAGTCAAATATGAAGAAGTGAAACTTTAAACATCCATGACTTAAACACTTTATCCAGGATCAAAGCCACATAGCTGCACCTGCAAGGTGAATACAGCTGGTAACAGAGAAAGTGTTTGAATGCGTACATTAACAGGTTTATGATATCACTGCCCCGTCCAAGACACGATCTGACTTTCATTACATTTGACTCGAGTGTTTCCTCAACTTAATGTGTTGCTTAAAATAATACTTCTGCATACAGTATGTGACACTGTGAGTGTTGCACGGCCAGATACGGCTCAGCTGACTCAGATAAGGAGATATATGATACATTATGATGTGATATGATATGAATGATAATGGGACACATCTACGTCTGCACTCACAGTGCCACGGACTGTACGTAATGTTACTCTGATCCGGTTACTTATGTTGTGGCAGATATTTAAGTAAGCTTTCTTAACGCTAATGTTATAATAGTCAGATTGCTCTGAAGATGGGAGGAGGGGATATTCTATTAATGTTCACGTTCACACAGTCAGGTGATTGTTGCCGGCCGTCTTTCTGCAACGGCAGTTTTTCTGTATTTCCTCTATCCTGTAATATGACTTGATCTTTAAACTCCGCACACTGAGCTCTGATTGGTCAGCAGGCGGTGCTTTCACTGAGTTGATCTCTTAGCCTGCCACCTAACCTCCTCCCGAGGAGGCTAGCCGCTCAGCATCAGTTACCATGGAGATCTAGCCCGCTAAAAAGAGAACCAGCGTCGTAGGACCAGAAAGCCCGAGTTTTCCCTGAAGTCAGCTAAGAGAACATCCGGCTTCGTAGTGCAGGCCTCTGGTGAGAAGCTGACATAATATCCCTCTTGATGTGGATCAGAGCTCCTGATGTTCAGTGTTTCAGGTGTGAAGGACGACTCCAAAGCTCCTGGGTTCTTTGATCCAGCTTTTGTTTTTCTCTTTCAATAATTCATGTTGAGATGTTCTTCACCAGGTCAGCTGCAAAGTGAGGCAGTGAGGAGAGTCTGAGAGATGAAATGTTCTTCACCTGAGGCCTGTACTACGAAGCTGGATGTTCTCTTAGCGGCTGACTTCAGGGAAAACTCGGGCTTTCCGATTCCTGATTTTCGTCGATGTGTCCCATTATCATTCATATCATATCACATCATAATGTATCATATATCTCCTTATCTGAGTCAGCTGAGCCGTATCTGGCCGTGCAACACTCACAGTGTCACATACTGGATGCAGAAGTATTATTTTAAGCAACACATTAAGTTGATGAAACACTGGAGTCAAATGTAATGAAAGTCAGATCGTGTCTTAGACGGGGCAGTGATATCATAAACCTGTTAATGTACGCATTCAAACACTTTCTCTGTTACCAGCTGTATTCACCTTGCAGGTGCAGCTATGTGGCTTTGATCCTGGAGAAAGTGTTTAAGTCATGGATGTTTAAAGTTTAACTTCTTCATATTTGACTAATATTAAAGTTCACTTTTCATTCAGGAAGTATGACGCTGCGCTGTCAGTACGCTTGTCCATGTTTGTGATTGGTCGAATGCTCCAGATACCACCCCTTTCATGTGAACGCGCACCTAACTAGATAGGACACGGCTGGCTTGAGCGATCCACTTGATAACCAGCGTCGTAGGACCGCTTAGTGAGAGCGCGTATGTTTTGGATTGGGCCAACCGGCTAACTCAAACATATCCAGGTTAGGTTGAACCAGCTTCGTAGTACAGGCCTCAGGTCAGCTGCAAAGTGAGGCAGTGAGGAGAGTCTGAAGGAAACGTTGAGTCACGTTTCCCAAACACAACAAGAGTTGTTGTTATTTACTTATTTTACTTACACAAATTAAAATGCTGCTTTTTTACAGTGTTTAACGTAACTGAACAAAATACAGTTTTACACCTCTCTCTCTCTGTGTGTGTCTTTATTATGACGGAACAACTAGTCCACTACTATTTTGAAAAACTTGTCGACTAGTAAATATAGGTAGTTGTGAAACCCCTAACACACACACACACACACACACACACACACACACACACACACACACACAACACACACACACACACACACACACACACACACACACACACACACACACACACACACACACACACACACACACACACACACACACACACACACACCACACACACACACATATCAGACGGCAGCTGCCTGCACTAGTTGGCTCTTTGATTTCACTTGTTAGATATATGGTCAAACTAGTGGAGGGCATTTTTTCTCACTAGTCAGGTTCTGTTATAAACATGTTAGACTTTGACCGTACATGTTACACATTTTTCTTACATGTAAGGCCTTTCCTTCAACTAGTTTGGCTTTGTTTGCACTAGTGAGCAACTGTATGCAACTAGTTAGATGTTGATTCAACATGTATGGCTTTTTCCTAAACTAGTGGATATGTTCAGCCCACTAGTTGTGGTTTTCTTCTCTCTAGTTCAACACAATGACTTCCTAGTTGACATGTACGTGCAACTAGTTAACTAGTGAATTGTTTCAAAGTCATACATGTTGACTAGTGCATTTTTGACACATCACTAGTAAACTAGTTGCACGTACATGTCAACTAGTTAGTCATTGTGTTGAACTAGAGAGAAGAAAACCACAACTAGTGGGCTGAACATATCCACTAGTTTAGGAAAAAGCCATACATGTTGAATCAACATCTAACTAGTTGCATACAGTTGCTCACTAGTGCAAACAAAGCCAAACTAGTTGAAGGAAAGGCCTTACATGTAAGAGCAGGAGAGGACTCTTTAAAGTAGAGACACTACATACTGATATACACCTGAACATCAGCAGGAGAGGACTCTTTAAAGTAGAGACACTACATACTGATATACACCTGAACATCAGCAGGAGAGGACTCTTTAAAGTAGAGACACTACATACTGATATACACCTGAACATCAGCAGGAGAGGACTCTTTAAAGTAGAGACACTACATACTGATATACACCTGAACATCAGCAGGAGAGGACTCTTTAAAGTAGAGACACTACATACTGATATACACCTGAACATCAGCAGGAGAGGACTCTTTAAAGTAGAGACACTACACACTGATATACACCTGAACATCAGCAGGAGAGGACTCTTTAAAGTAGAGACACTACATACTGATATACACCTGAACATCAGCAGGAGAGGACTCTTTAAAGTAGAGACACTACATACTGATATACACCTGAACATCAGCAGGAGAGGACTCTTTAAAGTAGAGACACTACATACTGATATACACCTGAACATCAGCAGGAGAGGACTCTTTAAAGTAGAGACACTACATACTGATATACACCTGAACATCAGCAGGAGAGGACTCTTTAAAGTAGAGACACTACATGCTGATATACACCTGAACATCAGCAGGAGAGGACTCTTTAAAGTAGAGACACTACATACTGATATACACCTGAACATCAGCAGGAGAGGACTCTTTAAAGTAGAGACACTACATACTGATATACACCTGAACATCAGCAGGAGAGGACTCTTTAAAGTAGAGACACTACATACTGATATACACCTGAACATCAGCAGGAGAGGACTCTTTAAAGTAGAGACACTACATACTGATATACACCTGAACATCAGCAGGAGAGGACTCTTTAAAGTAGAGACACTACATACTGATATACACCTGAACATCAGCAGGAGAGGACTCTTTAAAGTAGAGACACTACATACTGATATACACCTGAGCATCAGCAGGAGAGGACTCTTTAAAGTAGAGACACTACATACTGATATACACCTGAACATCAGCAGGAGAGGACTCTTTAAAGTAGAGACACTACATACTGATATACACCTGAACATCATCAGGAGAGGACTCTTTAAAGTAGAGACACTACATACTGATATACACCTGAACATCATCAGGAGAGGACTCTTTAAAGTAGAGACACTACATACTGATAAACACCTGAACATCAGCAGGTAGGTAGGTAGGTAAAGATATTAAAAAAACAACATATGAAACGTTTTAAATACACATAAAGTTGAAACCAGGTGTTTTAACCCTTTACCTCGTCTTGAAAGAGCTGCTATTAAATCGACTGAAGTCTCCTCGTTATGCTTTAACGTCTCGTTCGTTCCTTCTACATTTTCCCTCTTCAGACTTGTATTTCAATTAGAAAGAAAAACCAAACTAAGAGAGTTATCCTGAAACCAACCGAACAGTCTTCATCAGATCGCCCTCCCGCCCTCGTGAGGACATTTGTTCCAAACTCAAGTGATGGATTAATCTTCCTCGCTGTTATTCATAAAGGTCTCGAAAGGCTTAACACGTATTTCAAACGGCAGCTTGAGAGATGGATTTTCCAAGAGACTGATTTTAACCTTATGGAGCAAAGAGGTTTCACTGCACTTGTAAATGTGAAGGCCATGTTCAGTTTGCGTCCTTCCATCGTGACAGCAGGGATCACAGCTTCGCTTCACTCCCAACAGCTGGTAGAGAAGCTGCTTTCACACACAGTCAAACCTTTGTCTGCTGCTCATAAGTTTCTAAACCCCTTCAAACGGCACTAACTGCTT
The DNA here is from genome assembly GCA_012861695.1 of Trematomus loennbergii. NCBI lineage: Eukaryota > Metazoa > Chordata > Actinopteri > Perciformes > Nototheniidae > Trematomus > Trematomus loennbergii. Next base: position 103,055 of record JAAOOA010000634.1, read on the forward strand.
CACAAAGCAGCTTCTTTCCATGAAAGCTGAAGCGGGCACACCATTTCATTGTTGAGTATTCTTTTCTTTGTTGGTTGGTGGCACTTCAGAGGCATGTTTCACAAGGTGCCTGTTCAGCCCTGCTCGCTGCTGCAGGGACAGAAAGCAAAGACAGTCCATCTGAAATATCTCAATGCCTACTCCACGCATTACAAAGACATTCAAGGGACCAACATGATTATTTCTTTAGTTCTTGGTCATCCCATGATAAGATAACAAGTACTTTATTGATCCCAATTTGGGACATGTTTGTGTTGCATAAAAAAGACATGGCATGGTTCAAGACAAATTAAAAGACTAGAAATAAACAAGAAAGTAGAAAATATGCTCCATCTAGCGCCAAGTCAAAGTCCCAGTTGTTGAAAAGAGAGTCTCTAACCAGCCAGTGCTCCTGCATGTGTAAGAAATAACAGAGCAGCATGACACATCAGAAACTTTAGAGAGCAGTATAAATGATGTCGTGCCCAGCAGAGCCTGGATGTGAGTTTCATATCTGCAGAGTTCCAGCTCTTTCTCCTCAAGACGCACTTATCTGTGGCCGTCTGTGCCCTGCTGTCCAGATGATTCCAAGGGAGAGGGAGTATCAGGTGCCAATTACCACTGTTCCTGTCTTTCTGCACATAATTATACAAAGATTATGAAACCTCCTGAGTCTCAGAGAAAACCCATATCAGCCTCTAACTCGTCTTCCCCTGGGCGAGGGGAAGTTTGTGTGGGTTATTAAAGTGCTGTTATTATTACATCTATACTTCAGCTGGAACAGGAGTCGTATAAACAGAACGTGTTGAACCGAGAAATGAGAGTGTCACTGCTTTTTTAACTTATATAACATAATGTCATTTAATACCCCCTAATGATACCATGAGTCACCATGTGAGGGGGAGTTAGGGTCCAAGGTCCGGTGCAGCAGACTTAAAAGTAAAGTGTCATTGTTAGCACAAATCTTATTAATCTAATATTTTAACCGGTTCTTCTATGAAAACTTCCAGGTTGACTTGGGTTTTCATACCTATAGACCAAGATGCCGACGTCCAAAACTCAAGACGGCCAATAAAACCAAGATGATGAGGCCAAAGAGTAAGATGGCGAATTCCAAAATCCCAAATGGTGATTTGGAAAAACATAAAGGCAACATCGAAGAATGAAGATAGTGAAGCTCCAGAACCCAGATTACTGCGGAAACCGTGATGTAACCAAATAATAAGATGGTAACGTCAAAAAAAGCAAGTTGGTGACGGCCAAAAGCCGAGATGTGGACGACCAAGAACAAACATGGCCATTTCCAAATACTAAGATGGCAAAGGCTGAAAAACAAGAAGACTGAGGCCAAAAAACAACGAGGTTGAAAAAACAACGAGGTTGAAAAACAAGATGGTTGAGTCCAAAAACCCAAATGGGAATGTCCAATAACTAGGACGGCGTCGAGTCAAATGCCTTTGAATGGACTTGACTTGGATTTGAGTGCAAAGACTTAGATAGCAAAACATTTAAAACGGCCAAAAACCATCATGGACAAAAACCATCATGGACACAAACCATCATGGACAAAAACCATCATGGACAAAAAACCATCATGGACAAAACCATCATGGACAAAAACCATCATGGACACAAACCATCATGGACAAAAACCATCATGGACAAAAACCATCATGGACACAAACCATCATGGACAAAAACCATCATGGACAAAAACCATCATGGACAAAAACCATCATGGACAAAAACCATCATGGACACAAACCATCATGGACAAAAACCATCATGGACAAAAACCATCATGGACACAAACCATCATGGACAAAAACCATCATGGCGACGTTGAAAACCAATATGGAAATGTTCAATGACTAAGACGGCATCGAGTCAAAAGTCAAACTTGAAGCTTAAAAATCGATGTCTACAATCTAATGGCTGACAGGAAGTGAGAACGTTAATTTCCTATTAACACCCTGTTGAATGAATGAATTGGTGCTTTACCATCCAAACTAGATGTTTAGAATTGGTATAAAATCCACAGCAGCCCAATGAGGCAAGGCACGTTTATTTATATAGCACTTTTCAACACAAGGCAATTCAAATTGCTTTACAAAAATGAAAGACATTAAGAGCATACAACACTGGGGCGGAGTGGCGCAGCGGACTGTGCATTTGATCATCAGATCAAGGGGGCGTTGGGGAACTCCAGTTCGAAACCCGCTCCCGCCGCCACTGCGTCAGGCCGTGTTGTGCCTTGGGCAAGACACTTCACCCGAATTTGCTCCTGTGGGTATTGTCCACAGTACATGTATGTATGTGTAATGTGTATCTGTAAAGCGCTTTGGGTCATGGAAAAGGCGCTATAATAAATATAAGGAATTATTATTATTATTAGAAAACGTTAAAAAGCAAAGACAATAAAACATGAATGACACAGGTACATGAATAAAAGTTACAGTTCAGTGTGAGATGTGAAGAGTTCAATTAAAAGAAAAAGAAAAGTCTTCAGCCTCGATTTAAAAGTAGTCAGAGTTGCAGCGGACCTGCAGGTTTCAGATATTTGACCATATCCCTAACCAAATTCTCACATTCCTCTGCCACTAGTCTTCCCGTGAAATTATAGTTATTTTCTAACCTTTTTATATTCCTTTCATCCTTCTCTTTCAATCATTGTGCATCCCCAGACAACACATTTTCCTGTTTTACCAGTCTCACAACAAAACGTGTAATATCGACTTTTCTCCACAGGTCAAAACGTAATCCACAAATAACCCTCTCAAGACGTGACATGGATCAAATATTTTGTAAAAAAAAAACATGGAGCTCAAATACATTTCTTTTCTCACTGGGAAAGTTTGCGATCACGTGACGTGGGCACTGGTCATTAGAAATGAAGAGGAACAAATATTGTATCCATGTCAAGTCTTGAGAGGGTTATTTGTGAATATACTACGTTTTGCCCCGTGGACCAACGGAGCTATTACACGGTTCTTTTGTGAGACTGGGTTGGTTCTACTGTTACCCGAACCCATCGTTGACTTTTAAACCACTTTTCTTTTCAATTCCCACAATCAGGATATACAAACCTGTAAGAGTAATAAGAGTAACTTGGCCTCCACACATGAACAGGTTTCCCATGATCCTTTAGTGAACATCTGTTTATTGTAAAGCTTACCTGAGAAAAACAGCACCATATGTTTTTCTAGGCAGATATCTGGAGTCCAGAGTACATCAGACTGTGGATCTTTATGTATCCCCCCAACCCCCCCCCCCCCCACCTTCCCCCGTTACTCCTCACTGAATCTGTCCCATTAAAGCCTCGTAAAAACAATACCAGAGACATGCATTCATTTTTCATCCCACACAATGCTTGTCAGTAAAAGTCATTTCGCTGCCAGTTTGAGTTCCTTTCCACCTACTGTGTGATTTTTAGAAAAATACCAAAAAGGTGTGTGAACAGCAGCAGCAGAGAGTGTGTGTTGTGTCACTGAATACCACTTTAAACCTCAGTAAGCGTGAGTGTGTAAGTGTTTAGCAGAATGTGACTATCAGACAGCTCTTAAGTATGTATGCCTCATTCACTCTGAGCTACTCAATCTAAACGGACCAAATCAACGTTGGTGATTAACTCAATAAAGACATTTGATAAACAGTGGATAATTGTTATATAATTGTCCCATTTCTTGCGATCAATGTCCATTTTATGGATTTAAGGTATTGTTTTTCAAATGTCCTCTCACCATTTTGTTTCCATTGCACATTTCCTGCTTCCTCCGAATGGCCCTGGTTTCCACAGCTGAGAAATACATCATTCTGTAGGACATCAATAATAGATAGAAAACACAAAACAAGTAATTACATCTTCCAGTCGTCTCAGAAGTTTTGTGCTCCATTCGTTCTGGTGCTTTGACTTCTCCAGAAGAACGAGGCAGTTCTTCAGTGACGCCTCGGGCCGAGAGGAGAGGGGTTTCCATCAGTGCACATTCAGAGGAACGTCTGAAACTGAGAGGAACTGCTTTCTGCTGCTGTTGAGCAACGAGGGGAAGTGAGGTTGAACTGTATTTCCACATCGAGATGATTCATTAGCAGGGTTTGTGTCTCCTGATGAATGTCAGTCCAATATTCTCTCCCCTTAGCTCAGTGTTTGGTCTCCATCTTCTGTGGAAAATCAGTCTGAGACTCACTGTTTACAGTCTTTCTGTTTAAAATCTACAAGTGGCGTGACAAATAGACAAAGTGAGAAATACTTGCTTCTGAATATTTTCATCCCAAAAAATTCCGGCAGCAATCTTTAGTAAAAAGATTGATTCAACATATATTTTTATATCGACTTTTACTGAAAGAAATTGAAAATTGAAATAATCAGGTAGAGAACGAGTGACCCCAAATGAGTCTGACGTTGTAGTTTGATCAAGTGTTGATTGATGCCTTTGAATTAATGACTGAAAGCGGTTCCCGCGGTGCATTCTGGGAGGATAGCGAGCAACAAGAGATTTCCAAAGAACATTGGGAAACAAACGCGGTGGTCCTCTTGGTTTCGGCTGAATCCCCCCCTGGAGAGGCTCCTTCTGCTCATACTTTACGGTCTCATTGTGCTCTGTTGGCCTGAAGCGCTGAACCTGAATACTGGAACTGATGTCACCTGCCGCCTCAGCGTTTCTGTCTGATACTACAGAGTACAGCCTCAAAGCGCTGTATGAGGAACGGGACAGCACTTTGTGACATGAATAATGTGAACTCAGGCTTTTATATGCCCACTAAAGGCAGCCTCCATGTAATATGAAGGTTAGACACTATGAGAAAGATGCCAGAGAGAACACATAAGAAAAGTCAACTATTGATTTACAAAGTGGTTTTATCCAAATCTGCCTCCCTCTCCAGGTGTGCTACATGATCAATACACTTGATCAAAACTGTTCATTATTGGGGTGTGGTAACAACCAGAGATGGGTCGTTACTAAAAAAAAGTAATATATTACACTACTTCGTTACTCTCTCCATAAAGTAACTCGTTACTTTACTCGTTACTCGCAGGGCCGGCCCGCCCCTCCCTACAGGCAGATCACGCAGACTGCTAAGTTTCAAATGTTCTCTTTAGTTCAGTTTCCATTGTCGCATAAGACTGATCCAGATAGCTCTGACCATGGCTGTCCTCTGTCTCCTGCTATCTGTATTTTGCGCAGTATATCTCTGAACGATGCGATGGTGATTCCACTGTGCAAATGGGCAACATTACCTCTACTATGAAGGATGCTACAAGCCTGTCCATCTCTGCTTTGGTTACCGGTCCTCCAAATTCTAATTTGTGCTGCTTCGGAGTCGGCGGCGGCGCACTCACAACATCCTCACTCTGGGTTCGGGGGTCCTTAGCTATTAGCTTCACCTTAGCATGTGTTCTTTGCAGGTGTTTGTTGAGGTTTGACGTGGTGTTTACAGCAGTGGATAACAGCTTCTGGCCTGGACACAGTTTGCACCTCACCGTCACATTCCTGTCTATTCTTCGGACGAACTCAAAATAATGGGCATACCTCCACCCCTCGAAAGTTATCGCTGACTCTGCCATGTTTATGCAGCATTGCACGCGGAGATGTGGACGCGCAAGTCGCGCAGATTACGTACATATAAACCTGCGGCGGAAACCCCTCTTGTCTGTCAGTGTGATTATGACTGATTTTATAAAAGTAACGAAGTAACGCGTGTCGGGGCAATGTTAGTAACTGTAGTGTGATTACTGAATTATTACAGTAATGCGTTACACCCAACTCTGGTAACAACCCCTTAATAACTGCAGCTGTATTGCCATGTGCAGGAATGAGTCGTGAAGTCATGTGACCGTGCTGTAGTTCCTTCATAGCCCAACATTAGCCTCCTTTAGCTTAGCGGTGGTGACGTGAAGTCATGTGACCGTGCTGTAGTTCCTTTATAGCCCAACATTAGCCTCCTTTAGCTTAGCGGTGGTGACGTGAAGTCATGTGACCGTGCTGTAGTTCCTTTATAGCCCAACATTAGCCGCCTTTAGCTTAGCGGTGGTGACGTGAAGTCATGTGACCGTGCTGTAGTTCCTTTATAGCCCAACATTAGCCACCTTTAGCTTAGCGGTGGTGATGTGAAGTCATGTGACCATGCTGTAGTTCCTTTATAGCCCAACATTAGCCACCTTTAGCTTAGCGGTGGTGACGTGAAGTCATGTGACCGTGCTGTAGTTCCTTTATAGCCCAACATTAGCCACCTTTAGCTTAGCGGTGGTGACGTGAAGTCATGTGACCGTGCTGTAGTTCCTTTATAGCCCAACATTAGCCACCTTTAGCTTAGCGGTGGTGACGTGAAGTCATGTGACCGTGCTGTAGTTCCTTTATAGCCCAACATTAGCCTCCTTTAGCTTAGCGGTGGTGACGTGAAGTCATGTGACCGTGCTGTAGTTCCTTTATAGCCCAACATTAGCCTCCTTTAGCTTAGCGGTGGTGACGTGAAGTCATGTGACCGTGCTGTAGTTCCTTTATAGCCCAACATTAGCCACCTTTAGCTTAGCGATGGTGACGTGAAGTCATTGGGCCGTGCTGTAGTTCCTTTATAGCCCAACATTAGCCTCCTTTAGCTTAGCGATGGTGACGTGAAGTCATGTGACCGTGCTGTAGTTCCTTTATAGCCCAAAGCTGTCTACAGTGTAACAGAGCTGCCAGCGTTATTCTCATAGTGTCTGGTTGCTCTCTTTGTATTGTTTAAAGACTTTGAGCTCTATACATAGTTAGGGTTAGTTGATATCCTCTATTACTTGAACCTGTGTCTAAACATAATGATTCACTGTTACTCTACGAATGAGGCCCATTGTCACATACAGTAATATGATCATGGCAGATACAGATCCCAACACACACAGAGCATGTTCACGTCTACATGTTCTCACTAGCTGCTCTCATGTATTATGTATTGTGTTCACATCATGTCAAGCAATGTGAGGGATATTCTCCAGTAGGAACCACTGACACTAGACCTTATAGAAACCTTCTGATCACATATTATAAAATGCACAACACCATCCAAACAACAACCGACCGACTCGTCTCAAAACTCAGGAGAAACTTGAAATCCTCTGCAGAGATATTTGTTGAAATTTAAATTGAAAATAGAAAATCTTCGGATTGAAATGAATAATCAATGTTTTCATAAACAATATCAAATCACCAGCTGGTGTGTACCGTCACTTTGAAGAAACCTGTTGAAGCCATCGATATCTTTCATCAGCACACTGAGAAATAATTCAGTTTGTAGCACAACAACAAGCAGGAGGATTAATGCTCTGCAGCGCGGCCGCGAAGTGATGAGCAGCCTTGAAGGAGAAAAGGTTTCATTCTGTTTGCTGCTGCAGAGTGAGCTGCTCACACACTGCAGCAGCACGGCACTCTGCAACACTTCACCTGAAGTTATCTGACTTTAGACATCTGCAGGTACATGTCAGCATGTGAAGACATCAGGTACACGTGCACTCAGTCTTTGCCAGAGATCTCCATTTAGACTCTGAAGGACATCAAATTAAACTACAGTAAACACTGTTTGGGAGAAACACCTGGACTTTAGAAAGAACATCCATAACAGTCATCTGTTTGCAACTTATATATATCAATATTCAATTATTTGTATATAGATATTCTGCACTATTTCTATTATGTTATAACTTATTTTATTGTGTTGCTCTGTTGCCTGTGACCTCAGATTTTCATTGTCATATCTACACTGTAGCTCTGTACACATGATCCAGATCATCACTTAGATGTTCATGTTTTCTGATCTCAGCTTCCATCATCAGAATTAAGATATTTCCGATCTTGTTCTGCCACAGCTGGAGAGGGACCAGGGACACTAAAGAGAGACGCACACAGCTGGAGACCAGGGGACACTAAAGAGTGACGCACACAGCGGGAGACAGGGGACACTAAAGAGTGATGCACACAGCTGGAGACCAGGGGACACTAAAGAGTGACGCACACAGCTGGAGACCAGGGGACACTAAAGAGTGACGCACACAGCTGGAGACCAGGGGACACTAAAGAGTGACGCACACAGCTGGGAGACCAGGGGACACTAAAGAGTGACGCACACAGCTGGAGACCAGGGGACACTAAAGAGTGACGCACACAGCTGGAGACCAGGGGACACTAAAGAGTGACGCACACAGCTGGAGACCAGGGGACACTAAAGAGTGACGCACACAGCTGGGAGACCAGGGGACACTAAAGAGTGACGCACACAGCTGGAGACCAGGGGACACTAAAGAGTGACGCACACAGCTGGAGACCAGGGGACACTAAAGAGTGACGCACACAGCTGGGAGACCAGGGGACACTAAAGAGTGACGCACACAGCTGGGAGACCAGGGGACACTAAAGAGTGACGCACACAGCTGGGAGACCAGGGGACACTAAAGAGTGACGCACACAGCTGGGAGACCAGGGGACACTAATGAGTGACGCACAGAGCTGGAGACCAGGGGACACTAAAGAGTGACGCACACAGCTGGAGACCAGGGGACACTAAAGAGTGACGCACAGAGCTGGAGACCAGGGGACACTAAAGAGTGACGCACACAGCTGGAGACCAGGGGACACTAATGAGTGACGCACACAGCTGGGAGACCAGGGGACACTAAAGAGTGACGCACAGAGCTGGAGACCAGGGGACACTAATGAGTGACGCACACAGCTGGGAGACCAGGGGACACTAAAAGTGACGTACACAGCTGGGAGACCAGGGGACACTAAAGAGTGACGCACACAGCTGGGAGACCAGGGGACACTAAAGAGTGACGTACACAGCTGGGAGACCAGGGGACACTAAAGAGTGACGCACCAGCTGAGAGACCAGGGGACACTAAAGAGTGACGCACACAGCTGGGAGACCAGGGGACACTAAAGAGTGACGCACACAGCTGGGAGGCCAGGGGACACTAAAGAGTGACGCACACAGCTGGGAGACCAGGGGACACTAAAGAGTGACGCACACAGCTGGGAGACCAGGGGACACTAAAGAGTGACGCACACAGCTGGGAGACCAGGGGACACTAAAGAGTGACGCACACAGCTGGGAGACCAGGGGACACTAAAGAGTGACGCACACAGCTGGAGACCAGGGACACTAAAGAGTGACGCACACAGCTGGGAGACCAGGGGACACTAAAGAGTGACGCACACAGCTGGAGACCAGGGGACACTAAAGAGTGACGCACAGAGCTGGAGACCAGGGGACACTAATGAGTGACGCACACAGCTGGAGACCAGGGGACACTAAAGAGTGACGCACAGAGCTGGAGACCAGGGGACACTAAAGAGTGACGCACAGAGCTGGAGACCAGGGGACACTAAAGAGTGACGCACACAGCTGGGAGACCAGGGGACACTAAAGAGTGACGCACACAGCTGGAGACCAGGGGACACTAAAGAGTGAGGCACACAGCTGGGAGACCAGGGGACACTAAAGAGTGACGCACACAGCTGGAGACCAGGGGACACTAAAGAGTGACGCACAGAGCTGGAGACCAGGGGACACTAAAGAGTGACACACACAGCTGGGAGACCAGGGCACTAAAGAGTGACGCACACAGCTGGAGACCAGGGGACACTAAAGAGTGACGCACACAGCTGGGAGACCAGGGGACACTAAAGAGTGACGCACACAGCTGGAGACCAGGGGACACTAAAGAGTGACGCACACAGCTGGAGACCAGGGACACTAAAGAGTGACGCACACAGCTGGAGACCAGGGGACACTAAAGAGTGACGCACACAGCTGGGAGACCAGGGACACTAAAGAGTGACGACACAGCTGGAGACCAGGAGACACTAAAGAGTGACGCACACAGCTGGAAGACCAGGGGACACTAAAGAGTGACGCACACAGCTGGAGACCAGGGGACACTAAAGAGTGACGCACACAGCTGGGAGACCAGGGGACTAAAGAGTGACACACACAGCTGGGAGACCAGGGGACACTAAAGAGTGACGCACACAGCTGGGAGACCAGGGGACACTAAAGAGTGACGCACACAGCTGGAGACCAGGGGACACTAAAGAGTGACGCACACAGCTGGAGACCAGGGGACACTAAAGAGTGACGCACACAGCTGGGAGACCAGGGACACTAAAGAGTGACGCACACAGCTGGAGACCAGAGGACACTAAAGAGTGACGCACACAACTGGAGACCAGGGGACACTAAAGAGTGACGCACACAGCTGGGAGACCAGGGGACACTAAAGAGTGACGCACACAGCTGGGAGACCAGGGGACACTAAAGAGTGACGCACACAGCTGGGAGACCAGGGGACACTAAAGAGTGACGCACACAGCTGGGAGACCAGGGGACACTAAAGTGACGCACACAGCTGGGAGACCAGGGGACACTAAAGAGTGACGCACAGAGCTGGAGACCAGGGGACACTAAAGAGTGACGCACACAGCTGGGAGACCAGGGACACTAAAGAGTGACGCACACAGCTGGAGACCAGAGGACACTAAAGAGTGACGCACACAACTGGGAGACCAGGGGACACTAAAGAGTGACGCACACAGCTGGGAGACCAGGGGACACTAAAGAGTGACGCACACAGCTGGAGACCAGGGACACTAAAGAGTGACGCACACAGCTGGGAGACCAGGGGACACTAAAGAGTGACGCACACAGCTGGAGACCAGGGGACACTAAAGAGTGAGCACACAGCTGGGAGACCAGGGGACACTAAAGAGTGACGTACACAGCTGGGAGACCAGGGGACACTAAAGAGTGACGCACACAGCTGGGAGACCAGGGGACACTAAAGAGTGACGTACACAGCTGGGAGACCAGGGGACACTAAAGAGTGACGCACACAGCTGAGAGACCAGGGGACACTAAAGAGTGACGCACACAGCTGGGAGACCAGGGGACACTAAAGAGTGACGCACACAGCTGGGAGGCCAGGGGCACTAAAGAGTGACGCACACAGCTGGGAGACCAGGGGACACTAAAGAGTGACGCACACAGCTGGAGACCAGGGGACACTAAAGAGTGACGCACACAGCTGGGAGACCAGGGGACACTAAAGAGTGACGCACAGCTGGAGACCAGGGGACACTAAAGAGTGACGCACACAGGGAGACCAGGGGACACTAAAGAGTGACGCACACAGCTGGAGACCAGGGGACACTAAAGAGTGACGCACACAGCTGGAGACCAGGGGACACTAAAGAGTGACGCACAGAGCTGGAGACCAGGGGACACTAAGAGTGACGCACAGAGCTGGAGACCAGGGACACTAAAGAGTGACGCACAGAGCTGGAGACCAGGGGACACTAAAGAGTGACGCACAGAGCTGGGAGACCAGGGGACACTAAAGAGTGACGCACACAGCTGGGAGACCAGGGGACACTAAAGAGTGACGCACACAGCTGGAGACCAGGGGACACTAAAGAGTGAGGCACACAGCTGGAGACCAGGGGACACTAAAGAGTGACGCACACAGCTGGAGACCAGGGGACACTAAAGAGTGACGCACAGAGCTGGGAGACCAGGGGACACTAAAGAGTGACGCACACAGCTGGGAGACCAGGGGACACTAAAGAGTGACGCACACAGCTGGGAGACCAGGGACACTAAAGAGTGACGCACACAGCTGGAGACCAGGGGACACTAAAGAGTGACGCACACAGCTGGAGACAGGGGACACTAAAGAGTGACGCACACAGCTGGAGACCAGGGGACACTAAAGAGTGACGCACACAGCTGGGAGACCAGGGGACACTAAAGATGACGCACACAGCTGGGAGACCAGGGACACTAAAGAGTGACGCACACAGCTGGGAGACCAGGAGACACTAAGAGTGACGCACACAGCTGGAAGACCAGGGGACACTAAAGAGTGACGCACACAGCTGGAGACCAGGGACACTAAAGAGTGAC